>SJYX01005602.1:56679-80603 GCA_006410675.1 Oreotragus oreotragus | reverse complement strand
TGCTGCTGCTGCTGCTGCTGCTAAGTCACTTCAGTCGTGTCCGACTCTGTGTGACCCCATAGACGGCAGCCCACCAGGCTCCCCCATCCCTGGGATTCTCCAGGCAAGAATACTGGAGTGGGTTGCCATTTCCTTCTCCAATGCATGAAAGAGAAAAGTGAAAGTGAAGTCGCTCAGCCTGTCCGACTGTTAGCGACCCCATGGACTGCAGCCCACCAGGCTACTCCGTCCATTGGATTTTCCAGGCAAGAGTACTGGGGTGGGGTGTCATTGCCTTCCCCGTCTCTGTGTCATACTGGGATATATTCTACAAGCAACCTGTGAGAAGAACTTTCATTCAAGAAGCTATTCTCCCTCCCAGCAAAGAAGATAAAAGATGTAAACAGAGACAAAAGAAAGAGAATGGGGAGGGAAAGGACAGAGTATGAACTTTGCTCAGAAAACAAAACTGATGTGAAAGTACTGCGCAACACGGAACAGAAATTCTCTCTTATATCACACTTTATTAGGTCAGGGTGTTTTGAAATCATCCCATGCCTCTCCATGAAACTTGCATACTGAAAAACAAACTCCTTATCAAGAACAACAAAATGCCACCTGGTCAACTCACTGCCTTTTTCCCATTTAGTTCCTTGCCTCTCTCGCCCTTGTTCACCACACTGCAGTTTCCTGGTCCACGTGCAGTTCCTTCGATAGTCCAAGCTCATTCTGCCTCAAGACCCCCGCACATGACTCTCTGTCTGGAATGCTGCCACCCAGCCTGCCTCATGAGTCGTTCTTACCCATCCTTTAGAAATAGGCTTACATAAAGACTTTCCCGGAAAACTTTATTTAAAGTAGGTCCCTTCTGTTTATTTTTTTAGCTCTGTTCCTTATGTTTGTTACCTTAGTGTTTTTGAACTTTATAGTTGCATCCATTTTATTTATACCCCAATTTGTCTGTTCTGTGCTTAGCTACTATACTGGGATATGAGTCCTGTAAAAGCAAAAACTATCTCAATTTTGGTCACAGGTATATCCCCAGGGCCTACTGCAGTGGCAATCATACAATGAATATTCTATAAATATTTGAGGAATGGCAGCTCTGGAGAAAGCTTTTATTTTGTCTCTAGCCTATAAATTTCTTCAATCTTAACTCCAGGACCTTCAAGTCAAAAGCATATGAAATTTTGTGGCAGTCTAATTTATAGGTAATAATCATCGAATCTTATCTGAACACCAACTTGCTGTGTCTAGACATGTGTAGGTGTAGTTTTAAACCTCACAAAATCCCAATAGATTAGTATCAGCCCCATTTTACAACTGAATAAAATGAGTATTTGATGGATTCAGTTATTCCAGTGGAGAAAAGTGTATTAAAATGGCAAGTTCTGGAAATGTTATGATAGATGATTTTCAAATATCTTTTTCAAGATTCCAAGTAACGAGTGTGATTCAAATATGCTCTCTGGGGGTCATTCCTGAGAAACAGCTATGATAACCTGGAAAGAAAAGGGCAGAGTCAAGGACACTAGAATCAGATCCCTTCTCTTCACTACTTCTATGATGGTGATAAAATCTCTTCTCTCTCTTACACGATCTCAGATGCTTCACCTGTCCAAGGAGGAGTTGAGACTAGATGTGCAACTTGGAGACAGATAAAACCTAGAGATCTGCCATCAGGTTTAAGAAAAGGCCTCAGAGAACAAATACTCTGGTCAACACTTGCTACTCTTTTCTTTTTGACGATAGCCATTTTGACTGGTGTGAGGTAATATCTCATCATGGTTTTAACTTGCATTTATCTAACCCAACCAATCCATTCTGAAGATCAGCCCTGGGATTTCCTTGGAAGGAATGATACTAAAGCTGAAACTCCAGTACTTTGGCCACCTCATGTGAAGAGTTGACTCATTGGAAAAGACTCTGATGCTGGGAGGGATTGGGGGCAGGAGGAGAAGGGGACGACAGAGGATGAGATGGCTGGATGGCATCACGGACTCGATGGACGTGAGTCTGAGTGAACTCCGGGAGTTGGTGATGGACAGGGAGGCCTGGCATGCTGCGATTCATGGGGTCGCAAGGNGGAGGAGAAGGGGATGACAGAGGATGAGATGGCTGGATGGCATCACGGACTCGATGGACGTGAGTCTGAGTGAACTCTGGGAGTTGGTGATGGACAGGGAGGCCTGGCGTGCTGCGATTCATGGGGTCGCAAAGAGTCGGACACGACTGAACTGAACTGAATGATTAGTTGGTGTTGGGCAACTTATTTTATGTCTGTTAGTCACTTGTATATCTTCTTTGGAGAAATGCCTATTCAGGGCCTCTGCCCATATTTTAATCAGGCTGTTCTTTAACACTAATATGAGTTCTTTATATTTTTTTTAATATTAAACCCTTATCTGATATATCCCTTTGGCAAATATCCTCTCCCATTCAGTAGGCTGCCTTTTCATTTTGTTGAGGGTTTCCTTGGCAGTGCAAAACTTTTAAGTTTGATTAAGTCCCATTTATTTATTTTTGCTTTTGTTTCCCTTGCCTGAGGAGACAGATCCAAAAAAATGTTACTAAAACCGATGTCAAAGAGTATACTGCCTATATTTTCTTCTACAAGTTTTATGGTTTCAAGTCTTACACATAGATTTTATAATAACTTCCTATGGAATGTAATCTACAAAAATATCAAATTGTTATGCTGTACACCTGAAACTAAAATAATATTTTAAGTCCACTAAACTTCAATAAAAACAGAAAAAAAAATGTTTTGGCATGATATTGATTGCCAGGAACTGTGCTTTCTGAAAACTTTCCTTGATAGATAATAAGAGATCACAATATTGTGTTTTGAGTGTAGGGAATTTAAAATTAATGCTGACAGACAAGAGGAGTTACTAGCTCATATTAAAGTGGTAGTGGTAGGGTTGAGATAGAAAGATTCAGGAATATATTTGAGTTAATAGAGAACTGAGTGAAAAAGAATTGAATTCAAATTCAGTTTAAATACCAAGAGAGATCTATGTTTTGTTTTTCACACCCTAATTAGAAAAAAAAAATGTAATATAACATCATCAAAAATAAAGTTAACATACTAAAAAAATTAATTCTGGCATATTTCTACATTCAACAGAAAGCTATGGCTATTCGGGAAGAATACAAGAATGACAGATTTCTCACCCATACAATGAAGGAGTTGAAGCTGATAGTCTGTTACATCATCTTAGGGCCTTAGTTCTTGTGATTCTGAATTTCATAAGTGCTTATTTGGCATTTCATATGGACTTCATCTCAGCATGGGCAGAGAAAGTTATACAAAATAAGGGACTCTAATCTAATTATAAGTTCTACATTCAACAGAAAGCTATGGCTATTCGGGAAGAATACAAGAATGACAGATTTCTCACCCATACAATGAAGGAGTTGAAGCTGATAGTCTGTTACATCATCTTAGGGCCTTAGTTCTTGTGATTCTGAATTTCATAAGTGCTTATTTGGCATTTCATATGGACTTCATCTCAGCATGGGCAGAGAAAGTTATACAAAATAAGGGACTCTAATCTAATTATAAGACCATAAGAATCCAGCTGCAGTGCAGGAGATGTGGGTTCAATTTTTGGGTCAGGAAGATCACCTGGAGTAGGAAACGGCAATCCACTCCAGCAATCTTGCTTGGGAAATCCCATGGACAGAAGGAGCCTGACGGGCTACAGTTTACGCAGTCACAAAAGAGTTAAACAAGACTTAGTGACTAAACAACAAACAATGAGCAAGCAGTAGACTAAACTGAAAGCAAAAGGTATAATTTTAATGTATCCCTATTTTATTATATAAATCAAAACATACTTATTAAAAGCCTGATTTTTTTCCCCATAAAATGGTAAGATTTGGGATTTTTACAACATTATATGTAGTAATATCTTGGAGTAAAAAGTACAGGATAATTGTTTATATTATGATGACTAAACAGTGCATCTGAATGGGAACAGGTTTAGAATGTAATTGAAAAGTTACATTTGAAGGAAAGAGAGTTCTCTTTTATGATGGACATAATGACAACAATGGAAAAGAAAGGAGAATAAATGACTCTGGCTTAGAAGAATGAGCAAAGGTAGTGGGATTAAAATGTCAAACATTGCCTAAACCCAAATGATCATCACAATAGTGAAGGTGACCTGGGATAAGTATTAAATATTGAAAGACAAATTTCCTCCAAATAGAAAATATGCATAGGAAGATGGATAGCAGTATTAATAATTGCTAGGAGGCAGATTATGCTCAGAAACTTCCCTTTTTGTGAACTTGTATTCATAAAATCTGAAAACTCTGCTGGAATTATCCCTTCAGGAATACATTTCTCTTTGTTAACAGACCGCCAGGAAAATCAAGATTTTGACAAATGTTGAATTAATGAAGACAAATATTAAAATTTAAAATATATCCAGTATTTTAAAGTAAATATAATGCATATTTTAAAATTAAATCAGGCTCTTAAAAGATCAAATAGATGAATTGGGTTAATTAGAATCTAACTTTTAAAATGAGGGAGGAAAAACCCAGTTCATTATCATCATATGACAGGAATTCTCACATCATGAAAGTAGTACTGCTTTCTCTGAGAAAAATATCCCAGGTATTTTAATTTTTATAAAAAAAATTTTACCCACACAGAAAAAATATATAAGATGTCAACAAAGCAGACATAACAAAATTGTATGCATAATGAAAGAAACAAAAGTATGAAAAATTATTCATGCATTCATTCATCCAACAAATACCTCCTGAGCATTTCTGTGTCAGGACTATGATCAACAGTGATGGGCAATGGTGTACCACTGTCATTGTTTCCAGCATATACCTGGCATAAAATGACTGACTCATAAATCTACTGGAGCCTGGTGGAGAGGAAGGGGTGGGATGGGAAGTGTTGAAAAGAATAGCACAGGATGGCTTTCCCTCCTTCCTTGTCCAAGAGAGAATTCCATAATTAATCACTAGAGTCCATCCCCACTTTTTCTGCATGATTCCAAAATGCCATCTCAACACAATATTCCAAAAAGCCACTGCCAATCTCACTGAATTAAATGTGAAGTTTGAATCTTCATCCTGTATTTTGCTGTTTTTATTTGTTCTTCCATATCTCATATTCAACCATTTGACCTGATCAAATTATCAAGCAAGACTTTAGGCACAGTGAAGAAGAAAATAGGCCCAAACTAAAATCAATACTGAGTGTAGGAAAGTTAGTTGTGGCAGATTCATGTCAATGTATGCCAAAACCAATAGAGTACTGTAAAGTAAAATAAAGTAAAATGGAAGCTCTAAAAAAAAAATAAATAAAAATAAAAAAGCTAAAAAAAAAAAGGAAAGAGTAGTTTATAGTCACTGATATAGTGTCAGCTTTTGGAGTAAACTATGTTCTTCTATATAACATTGTCTTTTGGAGTGAATAGTATCTTAACTACAATGATTATGGTTTCGAAAGAGAAGCAGAGATGAGATTAATTACAGAGCTATCTTCCAAACACTTATCTCATTTCTGTTATTCACCTTTATGTGCCTTATAATCCAGGCATCTCAAAATTTTCCCTGAACATGCTGGGCTTCCTCATGCCTCTATATCAGTTAATGCCCTTCATCTGAACCCCTCCTCTGCCTTCTTCACTCCCTGGTGAACTGCCTGCCCATTAAACCTAAATCAGTATCATAACTTGCAGAAAGCTTTATTCAACAGTCACTCCGTGCCACTTCCATGATATTTAACACCTCTATTTTATCACTTATCAACTATGTTTAATCATTTATCTTCTTGTTCCTTAGGTCTAAAGTGAGTGGGCTTCTTTATCGTCAGACTACTAATACTCAACAGCGCACCTACCACCTAGCAGGGTGTTCGAAAATATGATTTGATTGAATAAATAATTGCTTAAATCACAGTATATGATACAGGGTTTTCACCATCTTTGTTTTTCTCATGTTTCCTAATGCTCACATTATAAGCTTAAACTACTAAAGAGTTTAAAGACATCACTTGATGGGGTTTCTAAAATATTGTATTGGCTATAAGGAGCCCAGATCAAAATGACCAATTTCTTGTGACTGATAACTGAAATAAGTAATCCTGAGAACTGATGGATGAGCTTCTGTACTTGAAAAAAGTTATGTTTAGCTTGGAAGATTAGTGTCCCCCTTGAAACACAAGCCTCTTTTCAAAGAACTTATTCTTCTAGATGCTTACTGGTTTGTGAGTTGTTTGTACTTTCTGTATCTTTTCAGCCATATCATTCCAGGGTCATTTGACTTGTGATGAGCAGAGATAAATGATTCTAAAATATTGCCTCTGAATTCACAAGACATCACTGAACTGGGCCTGTACTCACGAAGGTTGGTGACAGTAAGAGGGAACACTGCAAGCCACAGTGAAGGCGTCATAGAAAGTCTCAAGTTCCATTTCAAATAATTTCAACATAAAGCATCCTTCAGCTTGACAGCCATTCTCAATGGCCTTGACACATTTAATGAGAACCTCATATGACGCACTATGTTGTTGAAGGTTATTATTAACAATTCTGTGAGAGGGTTAGAGCATCATCTTTAAAGATGAGGAATTTCCCTGGCAGTCCAGTGATTAGGACTCTGTGCTTCCACTACAAGGGGCACAGTTTTGATCCTTGGTGGAGGAACTAAGATCCCATATACCATGTGGTATAGTTGAACATAAATTATTAAAATAAAGATGCTGCTGCTGCTAAGTCGCTTCAGTCGTGTACGACTCTGTGCAACCCCATAGATGGCAGCCCACCAGGCTCCACCGTCCCTGGGATTCTCCAAGCATGAACACTGGAGTGGGTTGCCATTTCCTTCTCCAATGCATGAAAGTGAAAAGTGAAAGTGCAGTCGCTCAGTTGTGTCTGACTCTTCACGACCCCATGGACTGCAGCCTACCAGGCTCCTCCGTCCATGGGATTCTCCAGGCAAGAGTACTGGAGTGGGGTGCCATTGCCTTCTCCAAAAATAAAGATGAGTAAACTGATATTCAAAACCTAAGGCTATTGTTGTCCAAGGTTTTCCTCCAGAAAATTGTGGAACCTAGACTTTAACCCAACATCATAAATTACCAGCCAGAAATCACTACTATTATCGAGGGAATTATTATTGCTAGATAGCATCACTGTTATTGCCACCAGATTCAAAGATCTGTTTCTATGCTGATCGAGCTCCCATGTACCCAATCAACAAACAATGAAAATGACAGTAATCCTAGAAAAAATGAAGACAAAGTCTCTTTTCTAACATCCAATGAGAAAACTACAGGTACTAATAGATGTGAAAAGGGATTCAAGCAAATTAGAATAATGTGTAAAAAAGATTTTTGGTTTTCGCACAAGCAAAATTTTAAAAGATTGATATCTAGTGTTAGAGAAGTTATAAAGGGAAATATACTCTTACACTTTTTTAGTGTGAATAAATCATTCTAACACTTTTGGAGGATGATCTGACAGTACTCATCAAACTTCAAAGGGGTAGAGTCTTTGACTACCCGTTCCAGTCTTCAGAATCTTTCCAACAGAAATGTTTGAACACGTTCTCAAAAGCCTACGTGTAAAAATGTTTGCTGGGGCACTATTTATAATAATGAGAAAACAGAAATATCCAAAACATCCATTAATAGAAGACTGTTGAAAGATATCACAAAGCATTCATATTATGAAATAGTATGGAGCCACGTAAAATGTAAAGTAGATATGTGGCACTAACATGGAATGAAGAAAATATATTAGTGAGGAAAATAATTTTAGAACAAATGCTTAATATGAAACACACATATGCATACAAATACACATAATCACACTCACACAACACAAACTCATATGCCTACATGCACAACCTAAAGGAACACACACCAAACGATAGCTCTGGGAAAATGACTTGGAATTAAGTTGGAATAGATGAGGAAAAACCTTATACTTTTAGTAAATATTTTTGTGTTTTGGACTTTTAACCATTAACATGTATTACCTCTGCAAAAAAACAAATTGTAATTAAAAGTCTTAGAAAACATCGGCCACCTCATGCAAAGAGTTGACTCATTGGAAAAGACTCTGATGCTGGGAGGGATTGGGGGCAGGAGGAGAAGGGGACGACCGAGGATGAGATGGCTGGATGGCATCACGGACTCAATGGACGTGAGTCTGAGTGAACTCCGAGAGATGGTGATGGACAGAGAGGCCTGGCGTGCTGCGATTCATGGGGTCGCAAAGAGTCGGACACGACTGAGCGACTGAACTGAACTGAACTGAAAGAGATCTGGGTTTGATCCCTGGGTTGGGAAAATCCCCTAGAGAAAGGAATGGCTACCCACTCTAGTATTCTTGCCTGGAAAATTCCATGGACAGAGGAGCCTGGAGGGCTACAGTCCATGGAGTCATAGAGAGTCAGACACAACTGAGTGACTACACTTTTTCACGCTCTCTAAAACTGTCTTGAAAATAGTAGGTACTCAACAAACTGAGAACTTCAATTTTTGAGTGGCTTAAATTAGGAATATTAGCTACAGTATTTATGCATCCATGCTTACTGGCTCAGTAAGAGAAACCCAAGCTACAGTGCGACGTCTCCTAAAATTACCTTCTTTGCTTTACATATCCAGGAACATTAACATCATTTTTGGATGAATCACACTTCTGTGTTTCTCAATCATTCTTAACCTAAGCCCTCCTTGATAGGTGCAAATCTGATATGTCACAGGCGATATATTCCTTTACTCAACCCTTACCATAGAATTCTAACACCTCTCAATACCCTACAACATAGGATTAAGTTTTAACTTCTATAGTTTGTATTATATGACACAACTTAGTTTTGTCTCCCAATTATGAAAGTATTATTTTCAGTACTTTATGAATGTCCCTTATGTTGAAAAATTGCTGTTACAGTCAGTGTATGTGTGCTGAGTTGCAATCTACTCTGCGACTCCATGGACTGTGGCCTGCCAAGCTCCTCTATCCATGTAACTTTTCAAGCAAGAATACTGGAGTGGGTTGCCATTTCCTACACCAGGGGATCTTCCTGACCCAGGGATTGAATTTGTATCTCTTGTGCCTCCTGGACTGGCAGACGGATTTTTTACCACCACGCTACCTGGGAAGCCTCCATTACAGTTAGTGGTTTAGTTGCAAAGTCGTGTCTGACTCTTGCAAACCCACAGACTGCAGCCTGCCAGGCTCCCCTGTCCATGAGATTTTCTAGGCAAGAATACTGGAGTGGGTTGCCATATCCTTCTCCAGGGGATTTTCCCTACCAAGAGATCGAACCCCGATCGCCAGCATTGCAGGCGAATTCTTTACTGATTGAGCTACCAGGGAAGAATATTATGGTCAGTGTGTACCCACAAATGGTGAACATAGGTGATGACTCCTGCCTTGGCCTGAAATGGTCCACGGGCTTATACACTCTCATTTGCAAGAATGTGCTCTCACTCTATTCACTTGGCCTGGTACACACTTCTGACTTTTACTTCCCATTCATAACAGGGTAACAACAACAGAATTTAACCAATCACACTGATGACTGGAGAGCCTTTGTGGATGTTATGAATTAATGATAAAGTGGAACAAATCTGTAAAATAAAGGAAAACATCTCATCAAATTTATTCATTTATTTTGACAAGAGCAATTTTGTTTTAATTGCTTATGATAGCATCTCAGGAAATGTGCTGCAGCATGTTTTCCCAAATTAATTAGGCCCCCTTTTCCCACTAAGGACTTCTGCTTACACAAGAAGAAGAAAATGGAGGGAAAAAAACCCACAAATTTAGTCATTTTTAGGACTTCAGGAGAATATATGAAAATTTTTTAAAAGACAGTGTCTGTTCCTTTTGAGTAAATACTCTATAAGCTCATTTGGAGAGAAAATTAGGTATTGCTCTTAAAAGATAAATTTGGATATGAATTGAATTTGGAGCTGAATTTGCTTCTCTATGTGAAAAGTGTTTTGAAATGTGCTCTAAGAGGAAATAGCTTCAACTAAACTGTTTTTATTAATTCATAGACTTTCAGGACAAAAAGTAATTGAAAAATTGTCTAATCTAATATACTAATAGATGCAATATTTTCTATTTTACATCCCATGTATTACCTTATGAAAGAATTCCCAATGCAGTTGAAATGAAGACTTTTGTTTCCATTTAGAATGTCTCATTTTTTGACTGGTTTCATATTAATACACTGGAGGAAGTATAACACATCACTTAAGAGAAAAGACCCTGAAGACCCAGATAACTGGGGTCATATCTCATCTTCACCATTTCCCACCCATATAAACTTAAATAAGTTCTGAACCTCAGTCTATGATATTATTTAAATGCAGGTAATGATAATATATTCCTCATTGTATTGTTCTGAGAATAAAATGATGTAAGGGACATAAAGTGATTGACAGAGTGTCTGGCATTATAAGCACTAATATACATAAACTATTTTTAGGAGGTTGAGAACCACACATTAGGAGAAGCTTGATCCAAGCACAGCACTCAGAACGTGGATCCACTCGCTGAGTTGGAACAAATTAACGAAGTCTCCTAATACCCTTATTTTACACCCTACAAAATAGAGTTGAATGGCTAACCAAGAAGAAAAATCTACATTAGATGAATTTAGGTTCATCATAAATGTCCAGGACTCTATCATATGGCACTTGATCACAATATCCATTATCTTTATTTTGTGTGTAGAGCAAAATACATAATCCATGCTGAGGCATCATAGCATACTTTAACTTGTTAAAGCCCTTCTCTGACCTTGGTAAAAGATTTTTACTTGACTGAGTTTTGTGTTTCAATTAACACAGTGGCACTGATTCAAATCTACTGCATTTTCTTAAACTAGCACTTTAGCAAACTCAATTAGGATTATGGCTAAAGTTCCATACTCTAAAGTTACTTCCCCATCATACTCTTTCAGCAAACAGAAAACTATCATATTATGGGCTGACCACAGGCACCAATTACATGTGCATGATAAACTGCCTGGCATCAGGTTGTATTGTGAAAACATTTTCCTGTTTATATAAAGTATTATATGATGATACTTAAATTTTTATTTCTCTTTAAAGCAAAACACTCCCCTTTTGTTCATGAGTGGTAATGGCTTCTGGATAATTGAAAGCTGATTTCTAAATGTGAATAATACATTTGTCTTAATTTTGATTCTCAGTGCTGCTGAGTAAACATACTCAAGGAAATTATGTATCTGTATCTGACAAATTAAAGAAGAATGGAATTGTATTTACATTTTAAAAGATTTAAAATCTGAGCAAACTCAAATAACCAACACTTTATTTCAATAATTGATTTAAAACTTGTTTTGACGGAGTTGAAGCTTTTGATTCTTTCTTCTCCCTCTCTTCCCCATATATAATTTTGATTGAGATATTCCCTTGAATTGTTTTATGTTCTAGACTCTGCTTATGGTCTTTGTCAGATTTTATGCCTCCTTACAGCCCAAAGAAAAATAGACATGATTGAGGATTCCACAATTAATACACTTGCTCTGCAGAGAGCCCCATGTGAGGTATTCAGAAAGAGAAATATGAAAGACATGGTCCTACTCTCCAAGGTTATCTATCATGCTATGATCTCTTCTCCCCTATATATTGACTGTGAAGCTGCTCAGCTGTGTCCAACTCTTTGCGACCCCATGGACTATAGCCTACCAGGCTCCTCTGTCCATGGGATTTTACAGGCAANATTCAGAAAGAGAAATATGAAAGACATGGTCCTACTCTCCAAGGTTATCTATCATGCTATGATCTCTTCTCCCCTATATATTGACTGTGAAGCTGCTCAGCTGTGTCCAACTCTTTGCGACCCCATGGACTATAGCCTACCAGGCTCCTCTGTCCATGGGATTTTACAGGCAAGAGTACTAGAGTGGGTTGCCATTTCCTTCTCCAGGGGATCTTCTCAACCCAGGGGTTGAACCCTGGTCTCCTGCATTGTAGGCAGACGCTCTACCATCTGAGCCATCAGGGAAGCTTTGTATAAAGTTACATGAAATAAATTTCCCTATTTTTTTCTGCCTAGTAACCTACATTCTCATCTTTTGTAATATATAAATGAGAAAACAATATTCTGTACACACATTTGAATTAGCTTTTTTATTTTCTTCAAAAGCAGTGTGGTAATCATACAGCAACAGGCGCTGAATTTACAGTAGTACAACTATGATAAATTTTGCATTCTTATATTATAGAGCTATGATACATACCTTCTTAGAGCAGTCAGAGCCAGCCATCTAAACTTTCGAAGAGGTGGACACAGAGTAGCCCAACAGATTATATACAATTCAGAAACTAGAGACAGCTCATCCAGCTCTCTATCCCTACTTTCTACTACCAAGTCAGAAAAGCTCTTATTTGGATTTATATGGGGAACAAGAAAACTAAACAAAGTAAAACAATAATATACACCACCAACAACACAAGAACATATGTCCTAGAATATGCACAAGTACCCAGGATATTTCATGTCACTTAAATATTGTAGTTTATAGTTGAATAAATCACTAGATAATTTTGCATCTGTTTTTCCCCCACAGTGGATGTCTATATTATGTTGAATCTCTTCTGCTCCAACAAACTGGAGCATCTTGATTGTTATTATTATTAGTGCTTTATTATATTATTCTAGGAATATAATAAAACTGTGATTCAGATTCAATTAATTTAAAATTTTTGACATGACTAAGGAGTGAACTAAACTTTGTCACTATCAAGAAGAAAGTGTTTTTAATCAAAACTGCAAAAAATATGTCTAATCTACTGAAAACTTTTAGTGACTCCATCATTTGTTTGCAAATAGGAGTTTCTAATTACAAATAAATCCGAAATAATTCTGTAACAGGCCCTCTACTACAAAGAATTAGTTAGCAAGGAATTTGAGGAGTAGTCAATCTAAGCACTGAGAAAAGGAAACTAAAGGAACAACATTTATTTTTAGCACAATCTAGATATTTTGCTGGAATCTCAGCCCAGTTACTCTGAGTACAAAGCCTAAAAATCAGTTTTAGTACTTAGAAAAATAATAATAAAATGGCATTTGAGGCAAATCATTTTTATAATAGCCTTAACCAGTATTTAAGTATTTGACAGTGAAGGCTAACCAGACCACAGTGGGGAGCAAAGACCATCTGATGACAACATGGCTGCAGCACAACCCAATGCCTTATCAGCTCCACTACTGTGAGGATATTTCCCTTCCCATGCCCAGCATATATACACATCACTAATCAATTGTGTCACTCTTTTCCATCAAGCTCAGACTATAGTCTCTGAATCTTTCTACAGACATCTGTTGAAGAAGAAAAGAATGGAGTTAGTCGAAGAGATAACCCTTATTAGCAAATAAGGGTTAAATCATGATAACCCTTTCTGAGTTGCTGATAAACTTTCATACAGAGACTCAGTAAACTCTGTTCCAGGCAGGGTGCATGAGTGTTGAAATGGGATGGGGTTTACATGAGTAGGTCTAAGAACTCTAGATGTGTCTTTACCCTTCAAAGCTATTATTTACAGAAGAGAGACCCAAACTCTCCCACTCTGGACTTCTCAAATATGCCATGGAATACTTTAGACACAAGTGTCAAAGCACAGAGCTGCTTGCCACTTCATTGTAAATCTATGAATGTGTATATCCCCTCATAGCCAGAAAAAAAAAAATTATAAGAAAAAATAAAGAGCATATAAGTCATATATAAGTGCATTATCTGACTTGCACAATAACTACTTAGTTCAAACTTCCAGTCCCATAGAGAAAATGTCTTTCTAAACAGCTCACCTCTGGAGCCCCAGGTAGCAAAGACCATTTTAACTTTTTTCACCTGGGAATGCCCCGAATCACTCAAACTGTGTTTCAGAGATTAGTAGCATTAGTATCACCTGGGAGCTTGTTAGAAATGCAAAAATCACTGCCCTCATTGAGACCAACTGAATCAAATTCTGCATATTAACAGGCTATTGAACAAATTTGCATGCACACTAAAGTTTTAGAAGCACTTATCTAGACTTGCAGATGCCCAGACCCAAGAGAGATGTTACAGAATTTTAATACAAATTTTCAAAATTTTTCTTTTCTAGATTCTACAAACAGTGTAGACGAAATTCTGCTCTGTGGAACAACAACAAAAAAAACTCAATGAGATTCTCTGAAAAGAAATGAGATAGAAAGGGGGACAGTTATGTTTAAAAACATGAAAGCCCATACAAGAACCTTTTGGAAATCACTATATACATTAGCATAGAATAAGCTTTAAAAAGTACCGTCACAAAGAAACTAGTTTCTCTTTGTTTAACTTGCTCTTTCAAAAAATGACTATTAACTGTTTATGAGCCCCTTTGGGAAAACTGCTAAAAACTAATTTCCTGCAGCCCACAAAACTCTGCAGCACATGAAAGCCTCATACTTCATCTTTGGGATCTATATTATTCAAAGACAAAGGTATAGTGAAATCCTTTTGGTATATCTGAAAGCTTAAAATAAAAGGAAAATGAAAATCTTGGCTAAGGCCCCAGAATAACCTGTATCAAAGTGAATTTTTGCTATATAAGACTGTATTCATAAGCTCCTATATATTTGTCTGGAATCAAAGTGCAGATACAGATCTAGAGTTGGAAACTGAACCATGTCAAAAAAGTAGCCACATCCTAAAAACATAATAATAAAAGATTTTGATGTTCTCTGCTCCATGCTTCAGAATTAGTTCTCAGGGTGATCTTACTGCTCAAGATGACTCACAAATACTGAGTTCTGTCCTTATCTTTATGAGTATCTTTGCAGGTTCACAATAAAAACATCATTGCTCCCTGAAAACTGTAGTCAGGAAGCTACTCAAACGTAGGGTACTACCCAACACTCAAATGAACTAGCGATTCAGTACCACCCAAATCTGTATATTTAAAGAAAGCAGATAGAACTTGAGACAGGGTGAAACCACCTGAATGAGAAAGCAGGGTGGTAACAGGATGAAGAAAACCAGTTCCACGAACTCCCAAACATGAACCCCCCTCCCACCTCCCACCCCACATCATCCCTCCAGATCATCCCCNAAATCTGTATATTTAAAGAAAGCAGATAGAACTTGAGACAGGGTGAAACCACCTGAATGAGAAAGCAGGGTGGTAACAGGATGAAGAAAACCAGTTCCACGAACTCCCAAACATGAACCCCCCTCCCACCTCCCACCCCACATCATCCCTCCAGATCATCCCCATACACCAGCCCCAAAAAATAAATAAATACAAAAATAAATAAATAAATAAAATAAAAATAAATAAAAAAATAAATAAAAACAATTACTTCATGTAAAAAAAAAAAAGAAAACCAGTTCCAGCCCTTGTACTCACCACCCAAGTCTTCTACCCTCGCACGTGTCACAGCCTGGTTATGTGGATCCACACGTTTTCTTAGCAAGTTTCCAAATTTCTGTCTCTCCCAAAAGACATTTCAAGTGGGTTCTAAAATTTCACAAAGCCCCAATCTTTCACTTATTTTTACTTTTACCTTCTGGACAGTTAGCCGAAGGCAAAACTTCAACCAGTAATTCAGAGCAGCCAGGTCCTTCAGAGAAACCTACTCTGTAATCCAGACACCACTAATCTACTCACTCATATAAGCAACACCTGACGTTAGGATTAAAGGTAGAGTCCCTTCTCTCTCCACAAAACCCTACTTGTTGGATCCCAAATGTGAAAAGAACAAAATAATATGACAGGCTCCCTTCTGGGGAGGCAGATGTTGCCCCTCTGAATCCTTACCACTAAGATCTCTTTTTAACAGCAGAGAATCTCCAGCCAAGAAAGGAAGGTCAAGCCCATCAGCAAACAATTGTTTAATCCCAAAGCAAAATGAATACAGCCCTCAGATATGCCTTGTTATGAACCAGGAATAAACAACCATACAGTCACTTATCTGAACATTCCACCAAATCTAAATATATCCTCTTATATCTTGATTATTATTAACAGCTATTAATAATTAAGAACTCTTAATACCTTATATTCTAATCAAAGTTATTCCACTTTGGGGCCAAAATTCAATGTTGCAATTTAAAGGAAACTAATGTTTTTTTAACTGACATCTGAAGAGAAAAGGGTCCTTAATAGCAAAAAAAAACGGTATAGCAACCAACCAGATTTGAGCTATGGACACAATACACACACACACATGATAAAATCGACCCTTAAATTGGATTTTATATAATATATTCCAAGTTTTGATTCAGAAAATACAATCACTCAAACATTCACAAGAGTAAAGGTATGTGAGAGATCTTGAATCAATTTTGGTAGAGGCTACATGACTTTGGAGGTAAACAGGAAGGAAAAGCCACATCTGGGACTCTTAATCTAGTGCAAATTTGTAAGTCACTAGAAAGGAGTAACTCCAAACAGCTGACCCACGGCTTACGCAATTTTCTAAATCAGGTCTTTAGCGAAGTACAGAGGTCAATGGAGGCTGCACTGCTATTATGAGGGACTACGATGCAGCGTCATGCATGAAACGAGTTCTGCGGGCAACAGTGGCAAGGATATCCAGAATCACACACTGAAAGGAAAATCAAATCTGACAATTGCTTTTTCTCTGAAAGAAAATTTGGATTGCAAGGGTCATGAATAATTCTCTTGAAGGGCTTTCCCCAAAACTAGCGTAGATCTTTGCCAACCAACCACATGAAATTACTCTAATTGGATCCATCTTGCTATCAGAAATTATTTCAGGGGAAAAATGACTTCTAGAGACAGATAAAGTTATTTTATTTACATGACATATAATTCTAAAAAGTGTAAAAGCATCAGACCAGACAGCGTGCCATTGCAGGAAAATATATTAATCCTGAATGATATACGAGCACAGCCAGAAGTCAGAGAAAACCCAATACCGGATAATGCACAGAAAGCAAGCTAGCGGAAGATCAACCAGGAGATAAAAGCACAAATCACAGGGCCTGTATCTTGACATGTCTAAATTTTCTTCCCTTTTTAAGGGCTAGCTAAGATGCCATGAAAATACTCCAAGAAACCTTCTTTCATCCACATAACAAAATTCATGTCTGACCTCCAGCAGCTCCTTATCTGGCTGGACCTCTCTCCTGCCACTTCTCACTTCTGCCTTATATTAGAGTTATTTATAGATAGCTCATCTTTTCTACTAGGCTGAGAGCTCTTTGAAGATGGAAACTAACATTTGGTAAATCACTTGCTCTGCACAAGGTACTGTATTTGGTGTTTTCATATGCATTACCACAATTTAATCCTTGTAAACCCCCCTGGGAGATAGGTCTCATTTTCACATTTCTGGAAGTTCAAAGAAGCCTTTGCTCACAGTCTGACTTTTACTAAGGGCTGTGGTGGCTCAGAGGTAAAGAATCTGCCTGCCAGGCAAGAGATGCAGGTTCAACCTCTGGACTGGGAAGATCCCCAGAGCAGGAAAAGGCAACCTACTCCAGAATTCTTGCCTGGGAAATCCCCTGGACATAGACGCCTGGTGGGCTACAGATCATGAGGTCACAAAAGAGTCAGACAAAACTTAGTGTCTAAACAACAGATAGAAGATAGGACCTTAGGTTGAATCTGAAGTTGATGGCTATCCCATTATAAAGAATTATATCTAATTCATCTTGATAACCCCAGCATAGTTATCTGAACATAGGAGATGCTTGCTTATTTGGTTAGGTAATGTCTACTGAATACAAATGACAAGATCAAATGTCTATCTTTCAGGTCATCTTCTAAAATCCTGCCCAGAAAATAAAACAGCATCAAAATGACTAAATGTATCCTCTGTAGACTGTAAAAATTAAAACTTCAAAAAGAGTAAAAAAGAAAAATGAAATAAAGGCAGCAAGCCAGTTTCTAATTTATCCTTGGATGAGCTCCATAAAAACCATGTATGTTGTACATAAGAACACACTGTTCTGATTGACTATAACATCTTGACACAATACACAGATGAAACATAGGAAATTAAATGGTACTGGGAGTTTTCTCAACAGTCCATTAAAAAGTCTATCAAAACAAGCAATAGCATTATTCTAATCAGGCCCACTTTTCATAAAAATCAATTGCTTATCTTTTTTTATATGGAAGCTTCTTAATTGTGGCCTGAATGGGGAGAATCATTCATAAAGATCATATTTTTCCCCTCTAAAGAGCAAGAACTCTGAGTTTCACAATTTCAGCTGGAGCCACAGTTATAAATTTTACAAGCTTCTTGGGAATGCCTTAAGTATTTTTCCCTTTAATAAACAAGACTCTACACTAATTTTGAAATAGCCAGCTCTTTTGTTAAGAGTGTCAAAATGAAGTCCAAGAGGATAAACTGCCTTCAGATTTGAAAGTGGCTTCAAATTCAGTCTAAAATTATTTAGAATTTTATAATATGGCTTCTTAATTTTAAAAAAGTGATTAATTGGACAATGCGCACAGTCCTAAGAAATGCTGCATACAAACTGGAAAAGTCATCTAATTAGAGATAGAAGACCTAGGTTTACCCACAGGTAGTATAATCCTTATCTACAAAGTTTTAGTTTCCTCATCTCTAAAGTGACTAATCTAATGTAACTTTTAGATCTAAAGTCCTGTGATTCTACTCAACAAGTAATGGTCATGGTTTTCACTAGAACTTCCATCAGGGAAAGTAAGTGTCAAGTATTAGTCACTCAGTCATGTCTGATTCTTGGCAACTCTGTGGACTGTAGCCCACCAGACTCCTCTGTCCATGGAATCCTCCAGGCAATACTGGAGTGGGTTGCCATTCCATTCTCCAGGGGATCTTCCTGACCCATGGACTGAACTTGGGTCTCCTGCATTGCAGGCAGATTCTTTACCATCTGAGCCACCAGGGAAGATCTCTCAGGAACAATCATGAACCCCCAATATATTCACAACCTGATTCCCAGAATGTGTGAGAAACTTTGTAAATGTGATGCAGTAAAAGATTTTGAGATGGGAGATTATCCAGATGGACTCAATGCAATCACAAGATGTGAAATGGAGGCTGGAGTGATGCAACTGCTGGCTCTGAAGATGCAAGTTGAGCCACCAGGGAAGATCTCTCAGGAACAATCATGAACCCCCAATATATTCACAACCTGATTCCCAGAATGTGTGAGAAACTTTGTAAATGTGATGCAGTAAAAGATTTTGAGATGGGAGATTATCCAGATGGACTCAATGCAATCACAAGATGTGAAATGGAGGCTGGAGTGATGCAACTGCTGGCTCTGAAGATGCAAGAGGGCCAGGAGCCTAGGGATATGGGAAGCCCCTCAAAGCTGAAAGAGGCAAGGAAGTAGGTCCTCCACCGGAGCCTCTAGAAGGAATGAAACTCTGCTGATTTCTTGATTTTAGAAACTCTGATCTCTATAATTGTAAGATAATAAACTTGTGTTGTTTCAAGACACAAATCTGTGGTAACAGAAAACTAGCACAGACCTGAATATGCTTCAGTACCATTCGTATCAGATATACCACAAAAATATGGAAATATTATGGTATCTTTCTTATATTTGTCAATTGATATATTCAAAAGTGAAAATTTTTCTATTGCTTATGATTATGAGGATTGGTATCTATACTTAAATTACTCAATCCTATAATCATGAGATGTTCATATAAAAGAAAGTGGAGTAATGAATATAATAATCACAACAATAAACAAATACTGAGCATTTAGTCACTTTGTGTGCGTTATCTTGGTTGCAGCACATTCTGATTTCACTGACTCTGTCTTCTGCCTTCTTACCTCCTTCCCCAAGGCGGGAAACCATGGAGGAGGAAGGCAAGGTAAGAGTAGTTAGTATTACATACTGTTCTTCAGAAAGAGGAACTGAGGCCATTTTTCTGATTTAATTCAGAGACAAATTCATGTTACAATCATGAAATATGAGGTCAGCTTTCTCATTAGACTCCTCATCAGAGCAGTCAGCCACAGTCTACAATGTATCAGACAACCTCTGTTCCATTTGTGACTCAGACAATACCTTGTATTAAAGCCATCACCCAGAAGCCAAGAGCAGCAACTTAAACGCTTAATTGATCCATTTACCTAGATATTTCCTAGAAGAACTGTATTAATATTACTTGACTGAAGCTCATATTATATTTTGTGCATGTTTGGGTGTGGGTGTGAGAGAGAGAGAGAAGGGAAATAAGACACAGCAATTGATTAGATGCTTCCTCATTTAATTCAATTAATTAGAAGAGCAAAAGGCCATAAGTGAAATTCTACTGTTGCAAGAGACAGATGCTAATAGATGCTGAGAGACAACCAAAGTTATATCTCTAGGAACAATATAATAATCAGCTAACAAAATATCAAGTTAGAGAGACATGAAGAAGTCATGGAAAAAGATGACCCCTCCATTGTAAATGTCAATATCCAATTTTAGAATCTTCTGCAAAGAAAATATTTAATCATATGTGAGAATATCCCTGCTTTTGCTTGATTCCAATCAATTTCTCCCATCATCTCTCTAAATATGAAATATAAAATGCTTCTTTTCAATAGGACCATTATTTCAAAAATAAGCTGCAAAATTTAAAAAATATTAAATCTACAAAATTTAACAATTATTAAATCCAAATACATATATGCAGCAGTCTAAAATAAAAATAGCAAAGTTTGTGCTTTCCTCTGAACAGAAATGTTCCTAAAGCAGCAGACTGTGTTTACCTGACAAAATCAGTTTTCCTCCCCCCATTAGTTTTCATAAAGATCTGGTATAAAATAAATGTCAAGTCCACAAAGTCATCGAAGAATTTAAGATTTCCATAGCACTGAATATATATTCCCATTTACATGTCTCACAGTGACCAACATTTGTTCCCAAATCTGCCTCTCTCACAAGACTGTAAGCTCAAGGGTAAGAATGAGTATCTTCCTGATCTCTGTGCATCTCCAGAATATCAAACATTTGTTGGCAAATAATGAGTGCCTATAGGTGCTCACTAAGAGTTTTTTGAATAATAAATTAATGAATTAATGACAAAGACTTTGATCTGAATATACACTGAAGTCAAGTGTATGCCTCATTGAAACTTAAGCCACAGTCTATTAATAATAAAGACTTTCAGAAGATGATGAGAAAAACAGATTTAAATGGATGTCAGATGTGACCGTTTGAAGAAAGTCAATTTTCTTTCTTTTGATGAAAGTCAAGGGTTGTGGTGCTACTTCTGAATACATCTTTTTTTAATACCAAAAAAAGAAGAGTATCTTTAATCCATGCCACTGACCTAGCATAGGAGTCTTCATATAGTAAATGCTCACTAAATATTAGCTGGTGACTGGATTAAAGAGCGATTATATGATACACTATGAGTGGTCTTCTTAAATTTTAAAATCAGTGACACTTGTCACATTATAACAATTTTATAAGACCCTTAAATGTCCACATGCAAAGTCTGATGTATTTTCTCCCTGCTGTAAGAGCCATTGCTAACATGGTTGTAAATCAAATTAAAACGCAATTTTCTCTTATTAATGCTCATAGACAACCCACCCCGACCTATAAGAACGTCTTTCCCATACCTCTCCCATCACTCCATTCACCCCTCCATCCCTTAACCAACTGGTTCACCACGGTTCTGATCTACAGTTGAAATCAGAAGTGCAGCTGCCTGTTGTACAGAAGAAACTAATGCAACATTGTAAAGCAATTACATTCCAGTTGAACACAACATTGCAAATCAACTATACTTCAGTAAAATAAATTAAAATTTTTTTAAAAGTACAACTGCCTAATTGTTATATCATTAAGACTAAGGTAAAAAAATACATGATTATTTGAACGTGAAATGTAATGAGAGTCCCAGGAGCCTTACAGTCAGTGCTGTCAAAGCAACTGAGTGGGAAAAAGGAAATGCTTTGGGGGTATAAGAGGAAGGTGCTTCAGTGGCTTAATTAGTGGCTTAGATATAATATGTTTAGAGTTGTGTGAGTGTATATATATATATATATATATTCAAGTATATACATACACATGTTTGCATTTTCTATACATAATCTTTACACTGATGAAGTGGTCATGTACTTTGGCAAAACATTTCAAGAAAATGAATTTGGCTGAAATTCTTTTAGGAAAGCAAACTGAATGATGCTACAAAGATCTTAAGGCAGTTTCTAAAACAGAAATCTCACTGCAACCAGTTCTAGGAGCTTTGCCAGGGTATAAGATACAGAGCTCACTCCGGCAACATCTTTGAGAATTCTGAGTTAGGAAAGCAAAATTTCATAGGCAAGATGGTCAAAACAAAGCAGAGTTTCTCTTGTGGTGCTCAGTCCTTCCTTGGAGAATCTGTGGCTAGAGGGGAAACGGAAGAAAAAGAGAGAACTATAAATGCAGACGGAAAATACAGAAGAGAGAGGAGAGAAAGAGAGAATAGGAATTAAAATGTGAATTTAAAAATTTAAATTCTTGGTGGAGAGGCTACAGTTCACTCCATGAGTGTAACTTCCAGAAGAAGGCTGTTACTTTTAAAAAAAAAAAAACCTTATGGAAAGCTCAGAGTTTGTATTTCAAGTGGGTAATATAGAAAACACTACATTTCATTATCAACTTTTATAACTGAAATCACTCTAATTGTCATATACTGTTTCTTTGAAGTAAGGAAGGGCTCTGTCAGCACACTGCTGGTCTACCTATATGTCAGCATATATTTCTAGGGAAATCCTCATCATTGCTGCCCACAAAGTGATAGAAAGAGCCCAGAGATAAAAGTGACCTCTGGAAAAAATGGCTATACATTCTTGATTAGAAGCAAATTTATTCATGAAAGAAATCATTAAGAACTGATTTTTTTAAAATATTAAGCAATTCCACTTACATATCCTATAAAAATTTTTAATCATAGATTGGTTTCTTATTGTGTATAAAGTGCATATCTAATTAGTAAATTAACAGAGGATGAATAAATTTAGGTTTAAGAACATGAAACTATTAGCAGATGACACCAAGAACAAGACTTGGTGGAAAAAAGTCAACAAAACACAGTTTAAAAAACCTAAATATCCTTCAAGAGGTGAATGGATTAAACAAAATGTGGTACGTCCATACAATGAAATTGTACTCAGCCATAAAAATAAACCAACTGCTGACAGATATATGCAGCAACATGGATAAATCCAAAACATGAGGCTAAGTAAAAGTAACCAAAACCAGGAGTCCATAGTGTATGATTCCATTTATATACAATTCTAGAAATTTAAAACTACAAATTCTAGAAATTGCAAAACTAATCTATAGTGACAAAATACATATTTCATTGGTGCTGGAGTCAAGGATCAGATGTCTGCATCTTGATTGTAGTGGTGGATTCATGGGTATATACATTTGTCAAAATTCATTGACTTCTACATTTAAGTAGGCACTACTTATGACTCAGACAGTAAAAGCATCTGCCTACAATGCGGGAGATCTGGGTTCAATCCCTGGGTTGGGAAGATCCCCTAGAGAAGGAAATGGCAACCCTTTCCAGTATTCTTGCCAGGAAAATTCCATGGACGGAGAAGCCTGGCAGGCTACAGTCCATGGGGTCACAAAGAGTCAGATACGGTTCAGTGACTTCACTTCACTTCACTTATATTTTACAAAAGCTATATATACCTCAATAGAGATGATTTTTCGGGGAAGGCAATGGCACCCCACCCCAGTACTCTTGCCTGGAAAATCCAATGGACAGAGTAGCCTGGTGGGCTGCAGTCCATGGGGTCATAACAGTCGGACAGACTGAGCGACTTCACTTTCACTTTTCTCTTTCATGCATTGGAGAAGGAAATGGCAACCCACTCCAGTATTCTTGCCTGGAGAATCCCAGGGATGGGGGAGCCTGGTGGGCTGCCGTCTATGGGGTCACACAGAGTCGGACACGACTGAAGTGACTTAGCAGCAGC
>SJYX01005602.1:0-52434 GCA_006410675.1 Oreotragus oreotragus | reverse complement strand
CGGACTTATGGACTCTGAGGGAGAAGGAGGGGGAGAGGGAGAGGGAGGGATGATTTGGGAGAATAGCATTGAAATATGTATACTATCATGTAAGAAATGAATTGCCAGTCTATGTTCAATGCAGGATGCAGGATGCTTGGGGCTGGTGTATGGGGATGATCTGGAGGGAAGATGTGGGGTGGGAGGTGGCAGGGGGGTTCATGTTTGGGAGTTCGTGTAAAAAAATAAATAAATACAAAAAAATAAATAAATAAATAAAAGATGTCTGAAAGTACCAGCAGCATGTTAAAGGATACAGAAGCCTAAGTCTGTCCAGCCATTTTTGACAAATATGCCAAATTGAAAGTTCTTCCAGATCTTTCAATCCTGGTCCCTGTCACCTCTGAATTCTGAATATTTTTTCTTTCGCTTTGAAATATTAGCCATCACATCACTGGCCAAAGAGCACACACAAAAAATGACCCTTAAAAATAGTATGTGTTCCTTTTATGAAAAGCAAGATAAATGTTATAAAATGAAACAGAATATAAATTTAGGTTGTGACTACTACTATCTTCTTTCATTAAATATACACTTATAATTTTTGTGATCTTCCCCATGCTGTAGTCCACGGGGTCACAAAGAGTGGACATGACTGAGCAACTGAACAGAACTGATTATTATATGACTATGGGTACCTGGTGGCTCAGAGGTTAAAGAGTCTGCCTCCAATGCGGGAGACCCGGGTTCGATCCCTGGGTCGGGANGCTGGTACTATTAAAGCACCCTGACCATAACCCACTCTATATGCATGTGGCAAATACATCCGACAAAGGACTTGTATCCCGAACAGAGAAAGAACACCTGTAAATCCACAAGAAAGCTCTAAGACTTGACCAAGCACTTCATAAATGACCCAATAAACATGTGACAAGGCATTGAACTTCTTTAGAAGGATCGACACCTGCAGGGGGACAGAAGGAGGCACCATTGTTTCTCTAACAAACTACTCCAAATTTAGTCCCTTCAGACAACACGAATTTATTATCTTACAGTTCCGCAAGTTAGAAGATTGACATGGCTCTCCATGACTAATATCTAGTTATCTGCAAGGCTTTGTTCCCGTCTGGAGGCTCCAGCCAAGCATCTCTTTCCTTGCTCCTCCCACTTTCTAGAGGCTGCCCACATTCCATGGCCCATAGCCACCCTTTTCCATCTTGAAATCCACCAACAGAAAATGACCTTTCTCACACTGGATCACTCTGACATCTTTGGCCTTTTTCTTCTACTTTAAAGACCCTGTGTGTACACTGGAACCACTTGAATAATCCAGCATAATCAGCCTCATCTCAAGATCCTTGATTTAACCACATCTGCAAAATACCTTTTGCTAGGTGAAATAACATATTCAAAGATTCTGGTGATTAGAATGTGGGCATTTGGGGGTGTGTGTCATAATTCCATTTACATAAAGTTCAAAATTGGCAAAACAAATCTAATAAGGATAATATTTGGCCTTGGGGAGACATGTGGGGGAACACTGAGGGGCTGGAAGTGTTTTATTTTCTGATCTGGGTGTTGGTTACACACAGGTGTGTTCATTTGTAAAATCACTTATGATACATGCATTTCTCTGAATATGTTATATTTTAATACAATAGTTTACTCAAGAAGAAAAAAAAATCCTACGGCCGAAAAACAGTCAGTTTCCGTCCTTGTGTAGCATGCATTCTAGCAGGGATAAATACATGTGCTATGAAGGAAATTAACAGGGTCAAAGACACTAAGACATAAAAAGCTGGACATACATCAGAAACTGAAGGAAGCCCAGCATAACTGGAGTGGAGTGGACAGAAGAGAAATGATCTGGAGTTAGTGCCATGGGAAAGAACTGGGGATTTTATTTTGTTCCCAACAGACAAAGAGACCCAATAAAATGCTTTTCATTTTCAGTTGTGAAATATCACTGGCAATTTTAGAGCATGGCTTGGAGGAGAGCACAAGTGGAGGCAACATGGGACTTCCCTGGCAGTCCAGTGGCTACGACTCCACACTTCCACTGCAGGGAGCACAGGTTCAATTTCTGGTCAGAGAATTAAGATTCCACAAGCCAAGGGGCCAAAAGAAAGAAAGAAAGAAATAGTAGAAGGAAGAAGATCATTTTGGAGGCTTTTGTGATTGTGTAGGGCACGTCTGATGGAAGTAGAGATGGAACGAGATGAGAAATATTTAAGCTAAAGAAGGCTGAGAGCCAAAAGGTTGATGCTTTTGAATTGCGATGCTGGAGAAGACTCTTCAGAATCCCTTGTACAGTAAGGAGGTCAAACCTGTCAATTCTAGAGGAAATCAACCCTGAATATTCACTGGAAGGGCTAATGTTGAAGCTCCAATACTCTGGCCACCTGATGGGAAGACCGACTCTTTGGGAAAGACTCTGATGCTGGGAAAGATTGAAGGCAGGAGAAGGGGGCAACAGAGAATAAGATGGTTGGCTAGCATCACCGACTCAATGGACATGAGTTTGAGCAAACTCCAGGAGATACTGAAGGTCAGGGAAGCCCGGTGAGCTGCAGTCCATGTGGTCTCAAAGAGTAAGACACCACTTAGCGACTGAACAACAACGAAGATATACAGGTGAACTGACTGAAAAATCAGAAAGATCCCTTAAATGTGTGGCTTTAGTAACTGGGCGATGGTGATGCCATTTATTGAGATGGGGACAAAATGAGTCTAAGGGACAAACAGGTTGGGGGGCTGAGATCCAGAGGGGACTGGTCAGCACACCCAAACCACCAAATCCCCTTCCATTTGTTTTTCATTCTGAAGCCCAAGGACATGTACCCACAGGAGCCAGAGAGTTTCAGGAGTCCCCAGAAAAGAGCAGGGGCAAAGGGCTGGGGGCCAGGACATGGGCAGTGAGGATGCTAGTAATGAAAAGTAAACCCATCAACCTGAAAATTCACCCCAACCCCTGCAGTTAAGAATGCTTTCAGTAAGGACTTAGAACAGGGGTCCCTCACCCTCTGGGATCTAATACCTGGTGATTTTAGGTGGAGCTGATGTAAGAATAATAGAAATAAAGTGCACAATGAATGTGATGTGCTTGAATCATCCAAAATCACAGTTCCCCCCCACCCCCAATCCTGGCTGGTGGATAAACTGTCTTCTATGAAACCGGCCCCTGGTGCCAAAAGGGTTGGGGACTGCTGACTTAGCAGACCCCCTTGTTTGAAAACATCCAGCTTTAGGTCATCACTCAGCTTTGGACCTTTACCACACCGACCACCTCCTCAGCATGACCCAAATACGCTCCCTTCCTGAAGCCACTCGCTCCCTGCCCCAGCCACGGAAGTATCGCCTGGCAGGGATAAATAAGCCTGTCACAAAGGCTGGATTCTTGTTGCTGCCTGAGCACTGGGCAGAGTGATTCAGGCTGGAGCCCCTAGATCTCAGGAGGCTGGTGCGGGAGGTGAGCTAGAGCTGGGCAACCAACTCTTCCAGGTTGGTGGAGTCTCCTTGTCCTGCCTGCACGGGACCGAGGGTAGAGGCTGGGGTGACTGGGGTGGAGTGCTTGCTACATGCCGGGCCTGTGCTGGGCCCTTTGCGGGCCCTTTGCCTGGATTGGTTGGCTCCTTGGCCAGTGGGGCTACTTCCAGTGCCTTCAGGGCAGACAGTTGTAATACTTTCAAAACTATTCCAGGAGGAAGAAAAATCAGATCTGCCTTTGAAGAAGGAAATTTCTCACCCTCCCTGAGCTACCAGACAACAAGCCCTGGATTCAATCCACTTCAGGCCTTTCCTCTAAGCAGGGTAGAGAGTCAAGCCCCGCGGTTGGAAGTAGCAACGACCCGACCTTGGTAACCCCCAGAGTAGTCATCAGTGGGTCAGGCAGACCTGTTTCGTGGTGTTCCTCGTCAGGAGCATCAAGACTCCGCGCTGATGGTCAGAGCCTTGGCAGCTTCGATATCTCTCCCCGCCACGCCCCCCGCCCACCCCCGCCCCAGCTTTGGGTACCGTGACTCCCCTGGGGGAATCAGTTTCACACTGACCACGCACGCTTACCGAGCTCGCACCCGAGCTCCTGGGAAATGCAGCCCGGATCCTGGGCCTGGAACCCGAGCACAGATACGGAACCCCGGGGTAGCTAGGATCCGGACTTGACGGAACCGCCCTCCGCCTAGTGCCCCCCGAGCCCAGCCCACCGGAAGTGACGGCGCATGCGCAGGCCGCGCTGACGTTGGAGGGTCCCGGCACTCCCGGTTATACGAGTACGCTGGGGGAGGGGCCGGGTGCCAAGCCCGCGCCTCTGGGCCCTTGGGGTATCCACCGACCCCACACGCTGCGCATCTAGGGTGCTCCTACCCCCTGCAGGCCTCTCTACCCTCCCTGTCCCCAGACCCGTCATTCCAGCGCTAGGCTTAAGGTTGCACTGAAAGATCTCACCCCTTCTATCCCTTCCTGCGGCCTGAGGTCAGCTCCTGGCGGGGTAAGGCGCTCAGTAATACATTGGATGAGTGGGGTCATCCGGGGTCCACCCCTCCTTCCCCCCTCCACCCTCTGAGTGTGTTCCAGACAACAGTCTGTTCTGAAAGAGGAGTTATGTTGGTCTCATGAGTCCTCGTGGTCAGGAAGTGCTGCTGTGTGTCTGCCTCAAATCCCTACAGTTAATCCCTGCCGTCAGCAGTGACCTTTGGGATCCTGCTGCGGGGGTGTTCTCCAGTGGCGTCATTCTTACTCCTTCAGTACTTCCTCCTGGGGCTGTTGGGAGGGCCCTGAGTTAACACAGCCCAAATGCTCAGAACAGTGACTGGGCCAGGGGAGCACTATTCAGTATCCGCTCTTAGGATCATTATTATTGTCACTCCTGGGGGGGCTGTTGTGAGTCTTAGTTGCGGCATGCAGGATCTTTAGTTGTGGCATGTGGGATCTAGTGCCCTGACAGGGATTGAACCTGGGATCCCTGCGTTGGGAGCACGGAGTCTTAGCCACTGGACCATCGGGGAAGTCCCTACTGTAACGTTTTTACCTGGAGAATCCACTCTTAGCCCATCACTACTCTTCTGGCAGGGCCCCTGATGGGGGCTGCGGAGACAGCCTTACCTTCCTGGTGGGGGGTCAAGGGGTCAGTTCAGGCCTGCCATCAAGCCCTGAGACATGCGCCTAAGAGAACTGGCTGGCTGGGCTCCCATCCAGCCCTGGGCCCCCTGCATGGAATCCATTTACCTCCCAGCAGACTGAGAGCTCCCTGAGGGCAGGGACTCCAGTTGGCACATAGCAGATGCCTGATGGAGGAACAACTGAGTGCTCTAAAGCCAGTGGCAGGGCACTTCCCTTGCAGTCCAGTGGCTAAGACTCCAATGCAGGGAGCCTGGGTTTGAGCCATGCACAGGGAACTAGATCCCACAGCCATAATGAAGATTGAAGGTGTAAGACCCGGCGTGGCTGAAATAAAACAAAGACAGTGGGAGATCATATTCCTTGAGCCTCCTTCTTTATCCCTCTCCACTCCAGAACGCTTGCACCACTTCCAAGACTTGTGCGTGCATGCTAAGTCGCTTCAGTCATGTCCAATTCTTTGCGACCCTATGGACTGTAGCCCTCGAGGCTTCTGTGTCCATGGGATTCTCAGGCAAGAATACTGGAGTGAGTTGCCATGCCCTCCTCCAGGGGATTTTTCCCCACCCAGGAATTGAACCCCTGTCTCTTAACATCTCCTGCAATGGCAGGCAGGTTCTTTACCACTAATGCCAGCTGGCAAGCCCTGAAATCCTCTCAAAGGAACTAAAAACTGAATCTGAGAAGCAGTTGGTGAAAATGTACCTTTCCTATTGATTGAAGTGGATTACCAAAGTGGCTCCATCTTCTGTGATCACCTAGGAGTCCTCTTCACTTGGTTCTCTGTGTGCGAGGCCTGT
Source organism: Oreotragus oreotragus (assembly GCA_006410675.1). Lineage (NCBI taxonomy): Eukaryota > Metazoa > Chordata > Mammalia > Artiodactyla > Bovidae > Oreotragus > Oreotragus oreotragus. The sequence goes on along the minus strand of SJYX01005602.1, from coordinate 46,540 downwards.
GCTAAATGCTGGGAATACAAAGAACAAGATAGAGCTGGCCCCCACCCTCAGGAAGCTTGCATTTCAGTAGGAGACATAAATCAAGCAAAAAGGCAAAAACATTGAAGATGGTGGTGAAAGTTTTAGGAAGCACACTGAGGGATGAAATAGCAACATCTGGGGATGAGAAATCACTCAGGAAGAGTTTCTTTTGGCAGTGGGGTTTGAGCTGTGCAGCCTGTGAGGATCCTGATCAGGGATCAAACCCACGCCACAGAGTCTTGATCACNAACTAGATCCCACAGCCATAATGAAGATTGAAGGTGTAAGACCCGGCGTGGCTGAAATAAAACAAAGACAGTGGGAGATCATATTCCTTGAGCCTCCTTCTTTATCCCTCTCCACTCCAGAACGCTTGCACCACTTCCAAGACTTGTGCGTGCATGCTAAGTCGCTTCAGTCATGTCCAATTCTTTGCGACCCTATGGACTGTAGCCCTCGAGGCTTCTGTGTCCATGGGATTCTCAGGCAAGAATACTGGAGTGAGTTGCCATGCCCTCCTCCAGGGGATTTTTCCCCACCCAGGAATTGAACCCCTGTCTCTTAACATCTCCTGCAATGGCAGGCAGGTTCTTTACCACTAATGCCAGCTGGCAAGCCCTGAAATCCTCTCAAAGGAACTAAAAACTGAATCTGAGAAGCAGTTGGTGAAAATGTACCTTTCCTATTGATTGAAGTGGATTACCAAAGTGGCTCCATCTTCTGTGATCACCTAGGAGTCCTCTTCACTTGGTTCTCTGTGTGCGAGGCCTGTGCTAAATGCTGGGAATACAAAGAACAAGATAGAGCTGGCCCCCACCCTCAGGAAGCTTGCATTTCAGTAGGAGACATAAATCAAGCAAAAAGGCAAAAACATTGAAGATGGTGGTGAAAGTTTTAGGAAGCACACTGAGGGATGAAATAGCAACATCTGGGGATGAGAAATCACTCAGGAAGAGTTTCTTTTGGCAGTGGGGTTTGAGCTGTGCAGCCTGTGAGGATCCTGATCAGAGATCAAACCCACGCCACAGAGTCTTGATCACTGGACCGTCAGCAAAGCCACGGGAAAGAAGACAGGACCCTGAAGCATGAGAAGGGCAGCGACATGAAGAGTGGGCAGAAGGATGTCTCAGGCAAAGGGAGCAACTTGTACACAGATCTCAGGAAGAAAGAGCTTGGAGGCTTTGAGGAAATAAAGGCACACCAGTGTGAGAGGAAACTCAGGGCTCTGGGGAGGGAGGGCAGACTCAGGATGGTGCAGGTCCTTGGAGGTCACAGTGGGGCCCAGAAAAAACTGATCCTAACCATGGGCCCCGAGGTGTTTTCAGTGGAGGAGCATCTTAAGCAGTATTGTACATTTCCTTGGGCTGTTGTGCAGAGAATAGATTAGAGGGGGCAGGAGACAGAGCTGTGGTAGATGGGAGGTGATGGGCGTCCTGGCAAAGGTGCCAGCAGCAGAGGTGTTGCTGTTTAGGCATTAAATCATGTCTGACTCTTTGCAGCCCTGAGGACTGTAGCCCGCCAGGCTCCTCTGTCCATGGGATTCTCCAGACAAGAATACTGGAGTGGGTTGCCATGTTCTCATCCAGGGGATCTTCCTGACCCAGGGATTGAACCTGCGTTTCTTCCATGCCCTGCATTGGGAGGTGCCGTCTTTACCACTAGCACCAACTGGGAAGCCCATAGAATAAGATAAAAGCTCCTTAATGGGATGTGAGCGGCCCCCTATGGCCCTGCCCTGGCCCACCTCTCAAGCTTTATCTCTTATCACTTTCTCCACTTTACCCCAGTTTCTTTCTGTTCTCTGGATGAGCAAGGCTCTGTCCACTTCTGGGCCTTGCTTCCCGTCTCTCCCACTACCTGCATATTGGACACGTTCCCTTTGCCCTTTAAGATCTCTTTCCATCTGCTCCATCCACTCCATGCCTGGATGGCCAAAGCTCCTTGTGGGCTGCATCGCGTCTTGTGGAATCCATCAAGTCTTGTGGACTCCCTTTATTCCCCTTGCTTTCTGTTGGTCCACTGAGGGAAGCAGGACTTTGGGGGCAGGAGACGAGTGAAGGTGGGTATCTATCTCACAGCTCCATCCCTCCCAGATCCTGGGAGACTGCTGCTCTTCTTGGCTCTCTCCTATGGCTGGGCTCTCTTTCTCTGTGCTCTAGCAACCATTCCACCCCTCACCACCTTAGGTTTAAGGATACCTGAGGCTCTCTACTGCTTCTAGCCCCAGAGTGCCTCGCTGACCCTTGTTGGTCTCCCTTCTTCTTATAAATCACCCCTTGATTAAACTCATTTTGGCCAATCTGTCCAAGTGTCCATGGGTGACCAGTAATATCTCAGTGCCACCTGGAGTTCCTGGTTGCAAACCACAGAAATGGCTCTGAACAACGGGCAAGACCAGAGAGCTCACAAATACTCTCTTGGGGGACTTCCCTGAGGGTCCCGTGGTTAAGACTCCACTCGTCCAACACAGGGGGTGCAAGTTCAGTCCATGGTCGGGGAACTAAGATCCCATATGGTGCATGATCAAGAAATAAAAGCAAAAAACAATTCCTCCCTTTGAATGGTCAGTTAGTACCTGCTCTTGTTTTTTTAAATTTTTTTAATTAAATTGAGCCATAACTTACAGTAAGACTCATCCCTTTTAGGTGCAGAGTCATGCGAATTTTGACAAACGTACACAATCACAGAACCACCCCCACAATCAAAACAAAAAATGTTTTCACAGTCAGTCCCCTCGTCCTGCTCCCAGCCCATGGCAATCACTGGCTTTTTTTCTGTTCCTGTATTTTGTCTTTGCCAGAATGTCATATAAATGATGTAACACAGTACGCTTCTTCTGTATCTGATCCAACGCTTTTGAGATTCATCCACATTGTTGCTGCCTGTACCAGTACTTTGTTGTTTTTTATTACTGAGTATGGGCTTCCCAGGTGTCTCAGTGGTAAAGAATCCTCCTGCCAATCCAGGATTGGCAGGTTTGATCCCTGGGTCAGGAAGATCCCCTGGAGAAGGAAATGACAACCCACTCCAGTATTCTTGCCTGGGAAATCCCATGGACAGAGGATCCTAGCAGGCTATAGTCCATGGGGTCGCAAAGAGTGGGACACGACTGAGTGACGAAACAACAATTGCTGAGTACCAGTCCATTGTATTGATGAACCACAGGTGATGGACATTTGGCTTGTTTCCAGGTTTCGGTGATTATGAATGAAACTGTTACATGAATTACTCAGTCTTTTGTGTGGACCTATGTCTTCATTTTTCCTGAGTAAATTCTAAAAATGGGATTATTGAGTTATACAGTAATTGTATATTTAACTTTATTTGTTTATTTTTTGGCCACACCAGGGATCGAAGCTGTGCCCCTGCATTTGAAACACGGGGTCTTAACCACTGGACCACCAGGGAAATCCCTAGAATTAACTTTATAAGAAAATACAAGCGCTCCCCATCTTCACTAGTATTTGGCATCATTAGGTTTTTGTTTGTGACCTATCCTAATATGCAAAAGTTGGCTTAAAGCTCAACATTCAGAAAACGAAGATCATGGCATCCGGTCCCATCACTTCATGGGAAATAGATGGGGAAACAGTGGAAACAGTGTCAGACTTTATTTTTTGGGCTCCAAAATCACTGCAGATGGTGACTGCAGCCATGAAATTAAAAGACGCTTACTCCTTGGAAGGAAAGTTCTGACCAACCTAGTTAGCATATTAAAAAGCAGAGACATTACTTTGCCAACAAAGGTCCATCTAGTCAGGGCTATGGTTTTTCCCATGGTCATGTATGGATGTGAGAGTTGGACTGTGAAGAAAGCTGAGAGCCGGAGAATTGATGCTTTTGAACTGCGATGTTGGAGAAGACTCTTGAGAATCCCTTGGACTGCCAGGAGATCCAACCAGTCCATTCTAGAGGAGATCAGTCCTGGGTGTTCGTTGGAAGGACTGATGCTGGGGCTGAGACTCCAATACTTTGGCCACCTCATACGAAGAGCTGACTCATTGGAAAAGACCCTGATGGTGGGAGGGATTGGGGGCAGGAGGAGAAGGGGATGACAGAGGATGAGATGGCTGGATGGCATCACCGACTTGATGGACATGAGTTTGAGTGAACTCCGGGAATTGGTGATGGACAGGGAGGCCTGGCGGTCTGTAATTCATGGGATGGCAAAGAATCGGACACAACTGAGTGACTGAACTGAACTGAACTGAATAGGTATGTAGTAGTAACTGTATTGTGGCTTCAGTTTGCATCTCCCTAATGAATAAGATTCAGATTTTTTAAATGTCACACTGGCCTGGACTGGGAATGGGTTATTTGTAGAGTGGACTGGATTTTTTTTAATGCCAAATAAAGATACTATTCATTTGTTATCTTGAAGTGATTATAAAAGCCATGGAGCCTGTCCAAGATTTCACCCAGGGTAGGGAAAACCCACCTCAGAAGCAAACACAGAGCCCTCCCGTCCAGTCTGCTCATTCAGTGCTGTGGGGACACCCTTGTCCCCCTCCTTGCTCCCCCACCCCTGTCCTACCCTGCCTTTGTGCCTAGACATTGCACCCCACATTTTTTACCCTTGGAATTCCAATTTAAGCTAAATGTCACCTCCTTTTGAAGCAGCTAGGATTTCTAGAAGCTTCCAGACATAGCCTGCAAGGCGATATTGTTGAAAAAATGCGGCCTCTTTTGAGGCCAGAGTTGGATTTACTTTTTTGGCTTTGTTCCTTACCAGTTGTGTGACTTTGGGCAGCTTAACTGCTTTGAGCCTCAGTTTTCCCTAGTGTAAAGTGGGTATAATACCTACTTCAGAGGTAGGTTTTTTGTTGTGTAAGAGTACTTTGTCCACCTCATGCGAAAAGTTGACTCATTGGAAAAGACTCTGATGCTGGGAGGGATTGGGGGCAGGAGAAGAAGGGGACGACAGAGGATGAGATGGCTGGATGGCATCACGGACTCGATGGACGTGAGTCTGAATGAACTCTGAGAGTTGGTGATGGACAGGGAGGCCTGGCGAGCTGCGATTCATGGGGTCGCAGAGTCGGACACGACTGAGCGACTGAACTGAACTGAATTGAAGAGGTTGCCATTATTTATTATTATTATTAATCTGCCTCTATCCTGGTCTCACTGGGCTGAACCATGGCTGATCTATTCCTTGTTTGTCTCTCTAGCTAACTGCTCTTAAAGGGCAGATCCCGAGCCTTAAGCCTCCTCGGCTCCCCGGCCCTGACACCGTGTTGCTAAATCCTAGTCCCTAAACATATCTGTTGAAATGGATGAATCTAAGAGGATTCTCGGGGAANTCTCACTGGGCTGAACCATGGCTGATCTATTCCTTGTTTGTCTCTCTAGCTAACTGCTCTTAAAGGGCAGATCCCGAGCCTTAAGCCTCCTCGGCTCCCCGGCCCTGACACCGTGTTGCTAAATCCTAGTCCCTAAACATATCTGTTGAAATGGATGAATCTAAGAGGATTCTCGGGGAAGGCCAGTGGCCAGAAAGGAATGGTGGGATTCAGAAGGGACCCCTCGCTCTCACCAGGCCGTGGAGCCGGATGAGACAGGTCAGAAAAAGGGGAACCAAACGAGCGGATGCCCAGAATGCCGAGGGATGGACAAGAAAGATGCTGAAGAGGACCGGCTTTGAAACTGTTGGCCTAAGTGATGGCGTGGGGACCGAGGGTGAGGATGGGGGGCAGAGGACGGAGGCTGGGAGGGTTGCGGGCCCCGGAGGGGGACGCTGAATGTAAATGGGAGAGACCGAGGGGGATAACGCTTCCACGCAGAAGGCACCCGATCCAGCTGAGAAGGGGCTGGGGGTGGATCCGCGGGCCAGACCCCGGGCGGGCACGGGGAACGCGCCGCCGGAGCAGCAGGTGCGGGGGGCGGGGCCCGGCGGGGCGGGGCCCAGGGGGCGGGGCCGACGCCGGCCTGCGGGCGGGGCGCGCGGCTCGGCTCCTGCGCGAGCCGCGGGGGCAGCGGGGCTGGAGCTGGATACCGAGCCGGAACCCGGGCGGGAGTCGGGGCCGGGGCCAGGCCGGGACGGGCTCCAACGAAATGGGGTCGGCCGACTCCAAGCTGAACTTCCGAAAGGCGGTGATCCAGCTCACCACCAAGACGCAGGTGCGCCGGGGGCTCCGGCCTTCCCACCCACCTGCCGGGCTGGGGGCTGGGCAGGGCTTTCGGGGTTGGGGAGGAACGGCTGCAAGAACTTGGCTAGCCGGGGGTTGGGGGGACCAGCTGGCCAGGAGGGTGACGCCGCAGCCAGGGCCGGAGCGAGACCCCTGGGCCTGTACCCCAGGGCTCCATCCCTTAGTCCCCCACCCCCAGCCTTCTCTCCCGGGAACATCCCTATTTTCCGCAGCTGCTGCTGCCACCTTAGGCTGACGTGTGCCTACTCCCCAGGCCGGCATCGCCGCTGTCCGCCCCGCTGTCGGCCCCCTCATCGCCCCTCCAGCCCCGCAATCTCCAGCATCTCCCCACCCCCACCAACCCAAACACCTCCTTTTCTCCTCCCTGCCCCTCGGTGCCGGCGATCCGGGAGGCACAGACCCGGTTGACTCAGTGCAAACAAAGCCGGCGGTTGCCTTCCCGAATCGGGAAACAGCTGGTGCGCGGTGGCGGCCTCTCTGGGCCAGGTCGATGCCCACTGCCAGAGAAGGCCTAGGTGTTGATGGGAACACGCAGAGTGGCGGGCAGCGCTGCAGCCTGGCCAGGGGAGCTGTTCCTAGGCCCATGGAGTCCAGATTCCCAGCTGGGGACCACTGTTCCGGGGGCTCCCCTTTCCAGGCCCTGTGGTGCAGGTGGCTGTGTTTGCCGTAACCTGTTCTCTGGAGCAGGGCTAAGAACCGTCCAGGCTGCCCCTGGACTAGGTACTGTGGGGCCTCGGGGTACCCGTCCAGGGTTGCACAGACTCCTGAGCCCACAAGTGGCACTGAGGCCAACTCCTTGCCCCCAGCACAAGGGCTGGCCCCAGCAAGGCTATCTCCCTGCTCACCCCTCTCTTCTCACTCCTTGAGCCAGGCCACTGTGGCCAAAGAGATGCCCTTCTCCGCCTCCCCAGGTCCCCCACTTTCAAGGGAGTCAGGACCTGCTGCCAGCCAGGGATTTCCTTCTACCTGCACCCCCAGGGCTCTCTCATGCTCCCGGCAAGTAGGGTAGGTTCCAGGGAGCCATTTCCCCCACAGCCAGCTGGTCGCAGCTCCAGGGGCCAGAACTCTGGTTCCACACTCTCCGGTTCCCACAGGAGAAAGGTCAGGAGCCCGGCACACACCCAGGGCCTCTGTAGGGTCCAGCCCCAGCTGAGAGGCATTTGATAGAAACCAGGCCTTGCTAATCACCCCTGCCCCCAAGGCTCCTGGCTGTTTCTGGCATTTGGCTTTCTTGGCGTGGGGCTTCTAGATCTGAGGGTGGCGGGTGGGCCCGCCTCTCAGTGGGGGACCACAGGGAGAGGAGGGGAGGGAGGCCTCCGTGTTTACCTGCCTGGGGAGGGAAACACCTTGTTGGCGGAAACCGCCTTGTCGCAAGGGCTGTAGGCTAGGCAGCCAGGGTCTCTGCCAGGCCAGTAGGACCGGCTCAGCTGGGTCCCAGAGGATTTCTACAGGCTCGGGCCCCCTTCCCAAATTACACTGGGCCTCCATCCTTCCCTGGCTGTGGCCCTATGACAGGGTGGACTGAGCTGGGGACAGCTGGGGACAGTGAGCTGACTTGGGACAGGACTGGAGCCAGAGACCAGCCTGAGTCTCTCGGGAGAGGCCGGAGTCCCTGAAGGTGGGAGGGGACCTGGGCTGTCTGGAGGGAGAGACCCTCAGAGCCTGAAGCCACAGACCCTGTGCAGTGCCCTGGCTCAGACAGCTCGGGAGTCAGGGCCAGATCCCAGATGGTCCCCAGACCTTGCCACTCGGTGTCCCCAAGGAAATTCAGGCCAGTTGTCCCCAGGGTGTACTCTTGTCCCAGGGCCTCTGTGATCACAGGGTTTTGCAGACAAGCCAACCTAGCACCTTTTCCCCGTGGCCTGGGCCCAAGCTGGTTGGCTTTCCCAGCCTTCCTGCTCTGTATCCTGTTTTCTTCCTGCCTCGGGCTGGGCCCGACCCCGGTCCTGAAGCCGGCAGCTTTGGCTGTGTTTCAAGCCTTTCCCGGTGTGGGTGGAGCCCTCGAGGGGCATATTCCTGGATCTGGGACCCTCTCCTAGATCCTGTCCTTTTGGAGATTCTCTGTCATAGGCCAGAGGATACCTAGTGGGTCCATGTTCACACGTGTGCACACGTATGAGTGTGCGAATGCCATGGTGGCACAGTCCTTCAGTACAGGTCACCCTCGGCAGGCTAGACCACTGCTGGTCCTTCCCGTCTCCCCCCTGATAGAGGTCCAGCAGCTGCAGCTGGTCCTCCAGGCTGGTGGGCATCTGGTCTGAGCAGGTCCCGGCAGAGCTACGCTAAGAATATCTGGTTTCCCTTCAGGGTAGCTCAGTCCCTGTGCCCCTGGCAGCACAAATACTCTTTTTAAAGAAACTAGCTTGGATTTTAGAAGCTTCTTTGTGTTGGGTGGGGCTGGAATAACTGAGGCAGGATCTAAGCTATGTTCCCTCCCCACTCAAAAGTTTCAGTGAACCTGGCCAGTACCTATGGCATCAAGCTAGCCTCCCCTGCTCTGGGAACGGCCACCAAACTGAAGGATCCAAGCTGGGACCCAGAGAAGAGGTCCAAGTTGGGGATGGGGGAGGTGAAATCATTAGTCCTGAAGTTCAAGGCCAACTCCCAGAGCTGGGACTTCCCTCTGCTTCAGAGCTGGGCTGCCCTGGGGCCTCTCAAGTTCGCCCCTAAGACCCTCTCCTCATTCTTAATTCAGTCCCCAGGTGACACTTGCCTGATGAACTAGGTCAGAGGTCAAGTGCACTCGATGAGTTTCTGCCCCTTTAAGCTTAAAGGGTAGTGGCTACATGGGAGGAGGGGAAAATGGCTTCCTAGAGGTGCTCTCAGATGGGAGGCAGGCGGGGGTCATGCATGTTTTCCCGGGGGGCTCCTTCCTCACTTACACTCACCCACACATGGGGCGTGCTTCCCTGGACCCCAGGACGGTTGGAGGGCATGAGGACCAGCCAGCCGCAGCCCCAGGGCGCAGCTTTGGTCTTTGTTCCTCTCCCCCAGCTAACTTGCTCTACCAGTTCTGGGACCCAGGCTGTCCTGGTGCCAGGCCAGCCCTGAAGGCCGTGGCCACAGGCTGCCCTGTGCCTCGGAGGGCGGCCTTGTTGGGGAGTGGGCTGGGGTAAACTGGACTCTGGGGAGGCTTGTACCCAGCCTTGTGCTCAGCTCTGCCCGGTGAAGGGGCTGAAGGGAATCTCTGGGACTGATTACAGCCTTTAGCTGGACAAATACTGGCTGAGCATCTGCCATATGCCTCAAGTGCACGATCCCGGGAGAAGGGCTGGTGGAGGAATGGAGCCTCCAGGCAAGAGTGGAATCAGGCCCGTGATGAGTGACTGTGGTGGGTGGGGAGCAGGTTTCCAAGGTGGGAATCGAGCCCACTGGTAGAAGCTCTGGGAGACTTCTTGGAAGAAGTGGCTTTAGAGAACAGAATTTTTATTTTAAAGTATTTTTTATTTGGCTTCACTGCATAGCCAAACTAACTGCTCAGGTTAGTTCCCTGACCAGGGATCAAACCTGCCCCCCCTGCATTGGAAGTGAGGAGTTTTAACCACTGGATCTCCAAGGAAGTCCCAACAGAATTTTTTTTTTAAGTAAGATTCACATTGTTTCCTGATAATAAGAGTGATGCGTATTACATGCCGATTTGTGGTAGAGCAGCCCTTTATCGCGGGGAAGGCAATGGCACCCCACCCCAGTACTCTTGCCTGGAAAATCCAATGGACGGAGTAGCCTGGTGGGCTGCAGTCCATGGGGNTGATGCGTATTACATGCCGATTTGTGGTAGAGCAGCCCTTTATCGCGGGGAAGGCAATGGCACCCCACCCCAGTACTCTTGCCTGGAAAATCCAATGGACGGAGTAGCCTGGTGGGCTGCAGTCCATGGGGTCCTAACAGTCGGACAGACTGAGCGACTTCACTTTCACTTTTCTCTTTCATGCATTGGAGAAGGAAATGGCAACCCACTCCAGTATTCTTGCCTGGAGAATTCCAGGGATGGGGGAGCCTGGTGGGCTGCCGTCTATGGGGTCACACAGAGACACGACTGAAGTGACTTAGCAGCAGCAGCCCTTTATCGGCTCTTTCAGAGAAGGCAAAAGTCTAATTTGATTGGAGCAGCCTGGGAAGGTCTCTTGCAGGAAGTGCTATTCAAAAGGGTAAGAGGACCTTGGTTGACCCTCAAACAGATGAACAGTCAAAAGAAAAAATAGCAATACGTGCATGTACAGAAAAAATATAAAGAAACAAACAAAAAAGCCACCCCACAAGATAATTGCTATTGCCACTTTGTCATTTTCTTCTAGGCTTTTATTCCTCTATAATTTTACGAAAAAGCATGATCATCCTATAGTTACTTTATATCTTCTCTTTTTCACATTAACATTGTACCACGAGCATTTTCCATTCATTCCTATTCTTTGAAGACATGATTCTGATGGCTGCATAATATTGCATTGTGTGACTATGTCTTAATTATTTTTTTGGCTGAGTGGTATGCAGGATCTTAGTTCCCTGACCAAAGATTGACCCCATCCCCCCTGTAGTGGAAGTGTAGAGTCCTAATGACTAGACTGTTATCCATGAGAGATTGGTTCCAGGACTCCCATCAGACACCAAATCCAATAATTCTTAAGTCCTTTTTATAAAATGGTATAGTATTTCATATAATCTACACACACACTCTTATGTACTTTAAATCATTCCTTGATTACTTGTAATACCTAATACAATGTAAATGTTGTGGACAGAGTTGTACATACAATATAAGTGCTATGTTAATAGTTGCCAGCATGTGGCAAATTCAAATTTTGCTTCTTTTGGAATTTGCTAGAATTTTTTTTCCCCCCAATATTTTTGATCCATGGTTGGTTGAATCCAAGGATGTGGAATCCATGGATATGGAGGCCCAACTGTATCTCTTTCTGTTTATTACCTGAAGGGCTTGCCTTCAGCTCTCTAATCTCTCTTAACCCTACCATCACTTAAGCCTTTCACCTGTCCTTAAGACAACATACTCTCCTGAACTCCTGATTTCCGTGTGGCTTGTGAATGATTTCATGGTAATTTCATCATGGGATATTTAATAACAGGGGATAGGTTTTATCTCCAGCTCCATTTCTCTTTCTCTTCTCTTTTTTCCTCTTTTCCTTCAATTCCTTTTCTTCTCTCTCTCTTTTTCTCCATTGCAAATCTAGCTTTTCAGATGAAAATAGTTTGAAAACTGTTGAGATTCAAGCCAAGCAGTCTGTCTCTGTAAGAGAACTGAGCTATGTAGACTATTAAATTTTACAGAGATTAAATGTTATATTCTTATGGTACTTGTCTCTGGAAATAATACAGGTATTCCTGGGAATATTAATTCCTGCTCTTGAGGAATAATCTCTGTTTGATGAACTCCTTGGATTCAGTATTTTAATGAAAAAAACTAGGGGTGGGGAACAGGAATGGATAATTTTTTTTCCTTCTTTTCCTTGGCAGTTAAAAGCACATTTTTAGCTACTTTTTCCAGGACTCCTAAATGTATTTATGAAATTTTTGAAAAACTGCTGATTTTAAACTCTGAGCACACAACGCTGGTTTCTTATTATCTGCTTATCTTTGGAAATACTGGTTTTGGAGAATTTAGCTGTTTCCACTTATTTCTGGAGCCCCCTCTTGCTTTAGAAAGAAATAGTAGAAATAAGCAAGTTTTTTTTTTTAAGGGTTCGAAACTACTTGTAGTATCCCGTGGACGGCTTGCTTACTACATTTCTTCTATTGTACCTTTCAGAGAGAGAAGTCTTGGTATCTTAAACCATAACTATGGGGTTTAAGAATCAGTTGTTCCAATAAAAAGGCAGTAAGGCCAGGAACCAAATCTCAGTTTCTAGAACAAACAAGTAAACAAAGAAATTAGAACATTTTAATTCACTAAGTGAAACAGTGAGATTATGAATAATGCTTACATTTTTGAACATTTACTAGTTGTGTTTGGGGATAATTTCTGTGCACTGGCATGGTTGTACCAATTATTTAAATGCCGAAATGTTGTTTGTACTGATTGGTACCCAGCAGACTCTCTGGAACTTACCAAGTGCCCCAAAGTCTTGGCTTCTCCTTTCAAATCTCTTCAAGATCCATGAATTAAACTTCTGGCATGTTAGGGGCCCTCTAAAACTCAGCCCCACTGCTAAGGCTATGATTTATCCTAATTGTTCATGCTTTATCAGTTGTAAGTATATTTTAAATATCATTTCTGATATGAGACCAGTCTTCAGGAGATCCGGTAGTTGTAGCATTTCTGGATTTTGTTTCTAGTTCTGACACCAACTTTAGCTTCAGGTATTTTAGATCTACTTCTTCTATGCCTTAGTCTATCCATTTGCACCAGGATCTGAGGAAACTAGACTCATAGAAAGGATGGAAAAATACCAGTTGGAATTTGTCTAGTGATCAAAGGTTTTAATTATATCTTGGTTTACATGTTAGTATGTAGATCAATTAGCATTTCCTGTGTATCAGGCCAAAACCTAGTGGCTTAAAACAACAGACAGTTGTTAGGCATGATTTTGAAGGGTGACAGTTTGGATTAAGTTCTGCTGGTTGGTTTTTATTCTGGTCTTACCAAAGATCCTACATTTGAGTACAGTTAGCTGAGTGGACTACTTCTGGCCAATTAATCCCAGATGGCCTCAAACAAATATTTTAAATTAATGGGCGCGATCAATCCATGTGCTTCCAGCATTGTAGCAGGACAATCTGTGCTTCTTCACATGGCAGTTGGGTTCCAAAAGCAGCAAAAGAAGGCAAAGATGAAGTAAGCACTTCTCAAACCTCTGCTTACATCTTCTTTGCCAAAATCCCATTATCCAAACAGGATACATGGCCAAGTCCAGATTCAAGGGAGTGGAGAAACAGAGTTCTCTTTGTGATTAGAGAAGTTATAAAATATTTGTGGCCATTTTTCAGTTGATGACAACATGACCAAATTTCTTCTGATAGGGAATCTATCCCAGAACATGGGAATTCCCTGGCAGTCCAGTTGTTAGTATTCCACACTTTCACTGCTGGGGTGCCGGTTCAATCCCTGGTTGGGGAACTAAGATCCTGCCAGCCATGTGGCACAGTTGCCCACCACCCCCCAGACAACAACAACAACAACAAAAATTTATCCCAGAACAAATAGCTGTCCCTGTCTATAGGGAGAATGCATGGGAAAAAGAATATTTTAAGTTAGCTCACTTTTGAAACTCTCTTCTGCCTAGTGTACTTTGGGGCATTTATGGACTCTGGGTTATATGTGCTTGTGAAGGAAGTAGTTTATAACAAGTGCTTTAAAGTTATTTTTTATCTCTTAAAAAAAAAAAGTCTTTCTGAGAAAATTATAAGCTTTAAGAGATAAAGGATTGATTGCTTCTTTTGGTATTCTTTCCCAGTCTGGTAGCCTGCACATAACGTTATTGTCTAATCCATAGTCTCCACTGACTAGACATAGACAAGAATTTCATTTTAAGTGTAATTATATCATTTTATTATGTTTACATGTGGCTCAGTGCTTTTTAGCAGTTGTTTAAAATAATTATTTGAAAAATTAATCTTTGCATTAGCTTGAGCTACTTATTTGTGCCTTGACTTTTGAGCCAAGAACACTGGTTTCTACTGTGAATGTAAAGTTTATTTCTTGTGAAATCTGATAAGGAGTGTCCAACTTTGGGTCTGTTGTTCTACATGCAGTACACATGAATTTCAGTTCTGTCAGCTGCCAATGAAACATCTGGTATTAAAGTGTGTTCAATTTGATATCTGTTGAGTGAAGTATTAATCTTGCAATAAGTTTTCAAGTGATTTCAGAGTATTCTTTCTGGCTACTTACTGATACCAATAATAGTTACGTTAAACTTGGTACTTTTCTTGTCATGTTATAGTAGATGTCTAGCAGTCACAGAACAAGGAAGCTAATATTTTTTCTAATGTACCTGTGAGAGAATGACTTAACAATGACTATATTTTTTGCCCCTCCCTATGGTATTAAGAGGCTTTTCCAAATGTGTTTGATAGTCTTTCTATCAGCAAATCCTATAATGTTACAGAGACTTTGGAAAGTACTGTTGGTGGAACAGATAAATCTATGTATTTAGAAAAGCTCTCTTCACTACCCATAGGTAGGTAGGTGAAGTTGCTCAGTCGTGTCCGACTCTTTGCGACCCCGTGGACTGTAACCTACTAGGCTTCTCCGTCCATGGGATTCTCCAGGCAAGAATACTGGAGTAGATTGCTATTTCCTTCTCCAGGGGATCTTCCCGACCCAGGGATCGAACCCGGGTCTCCCGCATTGGAGGCAGACTCTTTAACCTCTGAGCCACCAGGTACCCATAGTCATATAATAATCAGTTCTGTTCAGTTGCTCAGTCATGTCCACTCTTTGTGACCCCGTGGACTACAGCATGGGGAAGATCACAAAAATTATAAGTGTATATTTAATGAAAGAAGATAGTAGTAGTCACAACCTAAATTTATATTCTGTTTCATTTTATAACATTTATCTTGCTTTTCATAAAAGGAACACATACTATTTTTAAGGGTCATTTTTTGTGTGTGCTCTTTGGCCAGTGATGTGATGGCTAATATTTCAAAGCGAAAGAAAAAATATTCAGAATTCAGAGGTGACAGGGACCAGGATTGAAAGATCTGGAAGAACTTTCAATTTGGCATATTTGTCAAAAATGGCTGGACAGACTTAGGCTTCTGTATCCTTTAACATGCTGCTGGTACTTTCAGACATCTTTTATTTATTTATTTATTTTTTTGTATTTATTTATTTTTTTACACGAACTCCCAAACATGAACCCCCCTGCCACCTCCCACCCCACATCTTCCCTCCAGATCATCCCCATACACCAGCCCCAAGCATCCTGCATCCTGCATTGAACATAGACTGGCAATTCATTTCTTACATGATAGTATACATATTTCAATGCTATTCTCCCAAATCATCCCTCCCTCTCCCTCTCCCCCTCCTTCTCCCTCAGAGTCCATAAGTCCGCTCTACACATCTGTATCTTTTTTGCTGTCTTGCATGCAGGGTCCTCATTACCATCTTTCTAAATTCCATATATATGTGTTAGTATACTGTATTGTTGTTTGGATAATGGGATTTTGGCAAAGAAGATGTAAGCAGAGGTTTGAGAAGTGCTTACTTCATCTTTGCCTTCTTTTGCTGCTTTTGGAACCCAACTGCCATGTGAAGAAGCACAGATTGTCCTGCTACAATGCTGGAAGCACATGGATTGATCGCGCCCATTAATTTAAAATATTTGTTTGAGGCCATCTGGGATTAATTGGCCAGAAGTAGTCCACTCAGCTAACTGTACTCAAATGTAGGATCTTTGGTAAGACCAGAATAAAAACCAACCAGCAGAACTTAATCCAAACTGTCACCCTTCAAAATCATGCCTAACAACTGTCTGTTGTTTTAAGCCACTAGGTTTTGGCCTGATACACAGAAAATGCTAATTGATCTACATACTAACATGTAAACCAAGATATAATTAAAACCTTTGATCACTAGACAAATTCCAACTGGTATTTTTCCATCCTTTCTATGAGTCTAGTTTCCTCAGATCCTGGTGCAAATGGATAGACTAAGGCATAGAAGAAGTAGATCTAAAATACCTGAAGCTAAAGTTGGTGTCAGAACTAGAAACAAAATCCAGAAATGCTACAACTACCGGATCTCCTGAAGACTGGTCTCATATCAGAAATGATATTTAAAATATACTTACAACTGATAAAGCATGAACAATTAGGATAAATCATAGCCTTAGCAGTGGGGCTGAGTTTTAGAGGGCCCCTAACATGCCAGAAGTTTAATTCATGGATCTTGAAGAGATTTGAAAGGAGAAGCCAAGACTTTGGGGCACTTGGTAAGTTCCAGAGAGTCTGCTGGGTACCAATCAGTACAAACAACATTTCGGCATTTAAATAATTGGTACAACCATGCCAGTGCACAGAAATTATCCCCAAACACAACTAGTAAATGTTCAAAAATGTAAGCATTATTCATAATCTCACTGTTTCACTTAGTGAATTAAAATGTTCTAATTTCTTTGTTTACTTGTTTGTTCTAGAAACTGAGATTTGGTTCCTGGCCTTACTGCCTTTTTATTGGAACAACTGATTCTTAAACCCCATAGTTATGGTTTAAGATACCAAGACTTCTCTCTCTGAAAGGTACAATAGAAGAAATGTAGTAAGCAAGCCGTCCACGGGATACTACAAGTAGTTTCGAACCCTTAAAAAAAAAAACTTGCTTATTTCTACTATTTCTTTCTAAAGCAAGAGGGGGCTCCAGAAATAAGTGGAAACAGCTAAATTCTCCAAAACCAGTATTTCCAAAGATAAGCAGATAATAAGAAACCAGCGTTGTGTGCTCAGAGTTTAAAATCAGCAGTTTTTCAAAAATTTCATAAATACATTTAGGAGTCCTGGAAAAAGTAGCTAAAAATGTGCTTTTAACTGCCAAGGAAAAGAAGGAAAAAAAATTATCCATTCCTGTTCCCCACCCCTAGTTTTTTTCATTAAAATACTGAATCCAAGGAGTTCATCAAACAGAGATTATTCCTCAAGAGCAGGAATTAATATTCCCAGGAATACCTGTATTATTTCCAGAGACAAGTACCATAAGAATATAACATTTAATCTCTGTAAAATTTAATAGTCTACATAGCTCAGTTCTCTTACAGAGACAGACTGCTTGGCTTGAATCTCAACAGTTTTCAAACTATTTTCATCTGAAAAGCTAGATTTGCAATGGAGAAAAAGAGAGAGAGAAGAAAAGGAATTGAAGGAAAAGAGGAAAAAAGAGAAGAGAAAGAGAAATGGAGCTGGAGATAAAACCTATCCCCTGTTATTAAATATCCCATGATGAAATTACCATGAAATCATTCACAAGCCACACGGAAATCAGGAGTTCAGGAGAGTATGTTGTCTTAAGGACAGGTGAAAGGCTTAAGTGATGGTAGGGTTAAGAGAGATTAGAGAGCTGAAGGCAAGCCCTTCAGGTAATAAACAGAAAGAGATACAGTTGGGCCTCCATATCCATGGATTCCACATCCTTGGATTCAACCAACCATGGATCAAAAATATTGGGGGGAAAAAAAATTCTAGCAAATTCCAAAAGAAGCAAAATTTGAATTTGCCACATGCTGGCAACTATTAACATAGCACTTATATTGTATGTACAACTCTGTCCACAACATTTACATTGTATTAGGTATTACAAGTAATCAAGGAATGATTTAAAGTACATAAGAGTGTGTGTGTAGATTATATGAAATACTATACCATTTTATAAAAAGGACTTAAGAATTATTGGATTTGGTGTCTGATGGGAGTCCTGGAACCAATCTCTCATGGATACTAGGGGCTGAATATATAATTATCTTCATCACCAAAAACCAAATGAAAATGTACAGGAGTCTGACTACAATAGGAGAAAAGAGAACTAATGTGCACCACTTTGTCATGAGCTGCTCAAGCAATATTTATCATCTAAAACAATTTGCTATATGAATAGGCAAAGCTGCTGCTGCTGCTAAGTCACTTCAGTCGTGTCCGACTCTGTGTGACCCCATAGACGGCAGCCCACCAGGCTCCCCCATCCCTGGGATTCTCCAGGCAAGAACACTGGAGTGGGTTGCCATTTCCTTCTCCAATGCATGAAAGAGAAAAGTGAAAGTGAAGTCGCTCAGTCTGTCCGACTGTTACGACCCCATGGACTGCAGCCCACCAGGCTACTCTGTCCATTGGATTTTCCAGGCAAGAGTACTGGGGTGGGGTGCCATTGCCTTCCCCCAGGCAAAGCTAAGGTCAGTATATAGCCATTACATTATTGATAATAGTAAAATGACTAATGTTTGCTAAACTGCAGAGAACAGCAAATAAATTATTTTCAAAATTTATTTCTTATCCCACTAGATTTATTTTTAACATATTATATTGGAAAAGACTACAGTAGCATTTCAAATTAAAATCTCTTTATTTAAAAACAACTACTATTGAGAAGCTAGTTTTTAAAAAAATAGTAACTTTTTAAAAAATATTATATTCAGGAAGATTAGTTTTATTTAAAATTAAATAAATAAAGCAATCTAAAAAATAGCCATCGTACAGAAACAAACAAGAAAACTATGCACAATGATTTGACAGATTATGGTGCAGACACAAAATCATGCAAAATATAAAAGAATAGTAAAAAAAACTATGTAGCAACACTAAGGAAAAATGATCAGGAAAAAACACAACTCAGATTATAAATATATTATAATTATAATGAGGTAGGATAACAATGCATAGGAAAAAAGGAGTTAGAATAAAAAAACACCCCCTTGCCTTTTCTCTGTTCTATATATTGAGAATATAACAGGGTAATATTATTTTAGTTTAAAAAAATATTTTAAATAACTCCTCAGGCCTTAACTACGTAACTATTATTCTTTTTGTTTATTGATCATATGCCCTCATGGTTACATGTGATCATTACATTATACTCTGAAATATAAGCATGAAATAAACAGACTTCAATAGTACTTTTAAAAAATATATGAAAGCATCTGCACAGTGTCTGCAAAAGCAATGAATAAATACTTTGGTCCACCTCTTCAAGATAAAGGCACAATTCAAATGATTCCAGAACCTCTTACAATTTGCTGGAATGCATGGGGCACACCACACCCCCTTGAGTTTTCCATGTCATTAAGCAGTAGCACAAGCCAGGCTTAAGTCTGAAGCTTATCTTCCACTAGTATGAATACAAATGATGACTCTTTTCTCAGCTGTGTATGACTTTCTTTTAAACCACTTCACACGGATAAGAAGCAGACATCAACCACTTTATCCAATCAAGGAAAAACATATGTAAGTTTTGATTTGGAAATGAACAGACAACCTAAGTGGCCAAAACTATGAAAAATACACAATTACTTCTTCCACACTCTATTGCCACATGATCACCATTTCACGGACAGAATCAATACATTCTCCTAAAAAAGTGATGATTTTCTTAAATTAAATAAAAAGTAAACACTCTTCTCTGAGAACCTAAGGAAGAAATGAAAAATAAGCTTTCAGCACAAATATGTTTACAGTCCTAACAGTGATGTAGACAGTGGTAAACTCTATGACCATGCCTGTGTATCTGCTAACTGGTAGCTGGCTGCAATGCACACAGCCTAAATTTACCACCTAGGCTTCCCTGGAAATAATGAATTATAACTTCCCCTGGAAGTCATTAAAATATGATGATATTAACATGCAAATGATATAAATTATAAGATAATCAGTTTGTATTATAGCCACAAGCATTAAACACCACAAAAAGCAAATTCTGCTTATTCTGATTAATCTGACTTGAACTTCTTACTCTTGTTATCTGCCAGTTAGAAAACTAAGCATCTCCTATAATTAGAATTTGTTTTCAGAGGTAGGAATGGAACTAAAATTAAAATTAAAATGTTATTTTATTTAATAGCAAACTATCTATACCCTACCCCCAATTTTTCATTTGATCATCCACTGATTTAAAAGATTGGACTTATGGTAACATTTGACTTGATAAGACTATAGGCTTCCTTTCCTTTTTTAAGTGAAACTGAATCACTTAGGTTGTACTTTCCATTAAATGACCCTAGAGCTGCCTATAATACTGTCCTTGAATATCTACCATGGAGCCATCTTTCTGGTGAGAGTTTTATTACAAGATGCTTTTAAAACTACTCTGTGGGAGCCAAGAGGTTTATTTCTCCTATGGCAAATAGTCAGCTTTTGACAAAGAGCATGAGTAGATTGCAATAAATACTTAGTTAAATAATGTGAGTCTCAAATTTTTAAAAAGCAGAAAAACATAGTTACTGAGAAATGGCTCTACATGAGCAATGAAAAAAGAAATGTTTGTTTTATGTACTAATTCTCTAGAGGTCAATCTGTATAAATTATTAGTCCCTCTTATTTTTAAGGCAAAGTTTTATTCTAATAGAAACAAATAATTAATGATTATTTAATGTCACAGAAACTATCCAGTTAATACCTGAAAAAATGAAATCAAATTTAAGATCAAGATCTAAAATAAAAGCTACAATTTGAGTCCTATATTTATATTCAAATGTGTACATAAAGTAACTTTTCTTCTGCAAACATATAGCTCTTCCAGGGAAATAGGCTTTTAAATTGTCAAACTCTATTCTGAGAACATTCACACACACCCATTAGACTATTTAGTGTGGTTTTTTTAAGGCCCTAAATATAGGTAATATTATATAATATGAATTTATTTTAAAATTTCAGAAATACAACGTACTTAATGTAATATCACATTTCTAAATTACATTCTCTAGTTAGATATAGATAAATCTGATATATTTTCAGTGCAATTGGCTTCTGTTTAAGGACTTCTGAATGAATCACACAAAACATTTTGCTGTTACCTTCAGTCTCTTTCAGAAATTATAAATAAATATATGTATTTTCACTTTCAATACCTAATGTGTTTAAAAAAAAAATGTTAGAGTCCTCTCCTTCTTCACAGTAAATAATGAGAAACTCAGCTATTTGCTGAAAATTGTCAAATATTAACTATGTATTTTGCTAATTTAGGCTAAACTAGGGGGAAGGCAATGGCACCCCACCCCAGTACTTTTGCCTGGAAAATCCAATGGATGGAGTAGTCTGGTGGGCTGCAGTCCATGGGGTCGCTAACAGTTGGACAGACTGAGCGACTTCACTTTCACTTTTCTCTTTCATGCATTGGAGAAGGAAATGACAACCCACTCCAGTATTCTTGCCTGGAGAATCCCAGGGATGGGGGAGCCTGGTGGGCTGCCGTCTATGGGGTCACACGGAGTCGGACACGACTGAAGTGACTTAGCAGCAGGCTAAACTATACCTTTTAAAAGTTTGCAAATACTTTCAGGAAAAACTGTGAAGGGAAAACCGTGTTAGTTTTAAGAAATCACATAAACAATGGCTTTGTTTGCTTTTAAGTGTGCAGAATGTCCCATTGCTAAGGGACAGGAATAGCTGCAATTTGCTCAAGTAAAAAAAAAAAAAGAAGAAGAAAATTCCACAAAATAATGGTTTTATAATGAAAGCTATTTCCCTGACAGAACAGATAGTACTTGAAAACTCCCCAAATTTAAAAAGAATCTAGGATGCGTTTCACACTAATGACTTTTAAGAAGCAGAATTGAATCAGTGACTTCACAATGCCAGACATCAACTTGGCTTTTTTTTCTTCCTTTCACTGACCGGACCAATTGTTTTGGCTTCAAATCAGAAGCAGCTTCAATTAAAGAAAATGGTTGCTTGACTTGAATGAAGACTAAAATCCAGGGTCTCTAACGTATGTTCTGAAACACTCAGAAAATAAAAAATGATGTTCCTGAAGATAAATCTCATAGAAGTTTGAGTTGTTCTGAAGAAGTTACAGCTAGATATAGAAAGCTAAACATGTTACTACAACCGAATTTCAAATGTGACAGCCTTAATTCCAAGAGAAAGAAATCAAGACAGCATCTTGAAAGCAAATAGACATTTGAGCAAACACTTATGTGATCTAAGCAATGCAGACAGAAGGCATCTCAGAAAAATTCCGAACAGCGGCCTCAACTGCCCTGATTTAGATATGTAATTGACGCAGTCTCATCTGGCTTGCCTAGGTAGCTAGTCCACAAGAAGCACAATCTTTTTTACATTTATTCAAAGAACTCCAGGGTCTTTACTCAAGTCAAAATTTGAAAATGCACCATCAGTGACACTCATATTATTCCCAAGGAAAAAGGAACATAAAGATGTGCTTAACAACTGTTTTCTGTGGAACAAAAGAACCATGGTCCTAGAAAAAAATCTACTTTGGAATTAAAAAATACAATTATTGTTTACTGTTTCACAGATGTTTATTATTTCCGTCAAATCTTTGCCTCTCTCCTCCTGAGTTACAATCACATGTTATCAAATAGAAAAAATATAAATTCTGGGAATTAAAATAACTAAATACTCTTTGTAAAGGTGATTACTGTTTGAAAGCACTGAAAATTGTTATTATATGAGCAAGAATCCTGAAAAATTGGCAAGTTGAATCTGGTCCCATTTACTATGCAGTTTAAATAGAAGCTATTACAGAAATGGAAGCACTTTACAGACACGAGATAGAATTTATCAAAAGTATTAATAAAGCATGATACCTTGGCAATTTATTCTCTAAAGAGAAATCAGACCCAGTCACGCATATAGATTCTAGTGGGAAGAGAGGGGGTAATAGTAATAATAAACAAGAATAAATCTTTCCTTAATTCAAAAATCCTTCTACTTAAGACTGTGATTCTCTGAAGTGTTAGTCCATTTAGAAGTTGGAATGCAAGCACAGCCCAGTCACTTAATGCGAGCTTAACAAACCTCTTTTGAAAAAAATAATTGGTGAAAGAAAAGAAGTTATTCTAATTTTAGCCCTGGATGAGGAACCAACAAACAGCGCCTGAATTAAATGTGTCCCTTTCACAATTCCAATCAGTTTTATAAACCTGCAAATGTTCATAATAAAACGGTGTTGTCTTCGAATTTCAACCCCGCTAGTTAGGGCTGAAGTTAGTCACAAAGGGACCAATCTAAAAATAGACCCTGGTGAGTGAGAGGACCGGAGCCTGCCTGCTCTGTCAGCTCCCCTTGCCAACAGTGAATGGAAAACTCAGGTGATGTCTCCTCATGTGTAGACATTTCCCCTTAAGCAAGTAAAATGTAACAGCCAAAGCCGAACTTCAGTAACCTAAGGACTATCGCGAGAGCCATTTAAAAAGTTGGTAAATCAGTTGCTTTGTCCAGGAATGGAAATGAGTGCATTGCTTCTAACAACATGCTTTTAAAGTAACAACAGTCAAAACTGTTTGCCCTTAATTTTCTTCATTATGTTCCTAATAACAACAGTGGCATCAAAGCAAGATTTTTGCTATTTTACTCCCAGCTCATTCCACACTGGGGTTGTTTCTACACAGTAATAAAGCATCTGGGTGGAAAAAAAAGGAAAATACACAACTAATCATCCAGCTGTTTCTAAAATCCCAGCTGTTCAGTAATAGGCAGAAAATAACCTACCATGATAACTGAACCTAATAGTCTCACATTTCAGGTGATCATAGGAGCTTTCTGGGTATGCACTGGCATGACCCGATTTATAAAATGGGAAGACATCTACCTAGATCATACACAAAAAAAGCTTTCCCTGAGAAATCTGTGAACCTGGGATGGCAGAAGCATTCTCAATTTGGGCTTTTGTTGAAACAAAAGTGAGTGGGGGTGCCAAGTATTTTACCTGTCGATCTCTGCTGTTTAAAAGCAACAGGCCTAATAACTGAGGAGGGAAACTCAAAGAGGAAACTAAAAAGGAAAGCTTTGAACACTTTATCTGGAACCAGTTTATACTTAGTTGGAACTTATATTAGAATCTTCTATTTCCTTTTCAAATTCTTTAGGGATGCAGTAAAATGTTTGAAAGTCGAATGGCTTTCTAATCTCTCTTGCAAAGCTTATAACGTAACTACAGCTTTATATACAGAAACAAACAAACCAAAAAAAGTGTTTCCAGCATATTATTTTCAGCTTATTTTAGCAATGACAGCAGGATTTATCCCATGCTAGACTGATCTCCAACAGTGATACCATGGACAAACAAAAAAGAAACGGCAATTCCTAAGTAAACTTTCCCCTCCAAAAAGTCAATATAGTCCCTTGAGTGCGTAAATATACTCTGGTGACACAAGACGATTCTCACTTTAAAATACTGTACATTACTTCATCTTCATCTGTCTAATCTAACCCTTTTTCCACTGTTTGTCACACTGCCTTGAAGCTTGTGAAGTATGTGAATTCTAGTAGTGAAATAACACCTCCTCTCTGTTGATGAGCAGCAGCTAAATCAGCAAGGAGCATATGACAGCAGCAAGGAGTTCTAATTTTGTTGCTGCACAGATTTTATGATTTTTTTTTCATTCCTCTAAGAATTGCACACCGGCATTAACCAACATAAACACATCATTCAACTCTGTATTGGTGACATTCACTCCCAAAGCTTCAATTGGTTGCTTAATTCTGTACTGATTTTAATACCCTACCACAATAACATTCTGTATTAGGATGAGGGAGTGAGGTGAGAGGAGGGAATTATTCCCTGTGAAACATAGTAATTGCCCAAGTGGTAATCGTCTGAGGACGTGAAAGAATCCCTTGCTCTGAAGGGAAAGGTGAGTTTAATAAGACACATAGCTTTAATTCTCAGCAACAGATTTATGGTTTTGAATGTGAGTACTCTCAAAGACTAGGAGCAAAGGGAATTAGGGTATTGAGACCTATACAAACACAGGCCTACTAAATCTGGTACCAATACCAAGTGATAAACTCACTTTTCTGTATTTATTGGGTTAACACATATTAGTAGGCAGCACTATCAAACAAAGTACTGTTTAGACTGACCTAGCTATTTTTGCCATCCAACTAATGACTTCATTTAGGCATAACTCTTTGTCCCTTACTCCCCTCCCTCTCACTCCCTTATCTCCCACTTAGTTCCCATCCTTCTTATATCCTGCTGCTACTGGAAAAAAAAAAAAAAAAAAGCCATTTACTAGCTTCTCATTGGCTGCATCAAGTCTGGAAGAAACAGTTCGAGAACTCTGAGATTTCTAAACCCAGAAGGAAAATTTATTCCTAGCACTCCTTCTCTGTCATCTAGATGGTATTATGTTATATATGTCTTTCCCTATGTCATGTTTCAAATATACTGAAATCAGTTTCTAGATCATTTAACAGCCAAAGCTGCAAAACAGATCATCAAACATTCTTGTCATTCTCTAGTCATTCATAACCAACTATTTCACCTGGTCTGCTGGAAGATAAATATTTATATCCACAATTTAAATATAATCATAAATTTAAATAAAATGTGGAAAAGACACAATAAAGGGAAGAAAAACATTATCCTCTCACAAAATCTGAATAAATGAATCATTATCTATAGGGTAACTCTCCCTCCAAATAAATGGCTCTAGATCAAATTTCAAATTAATTTCTAAAAGTATTTAATCAGAGATACTCTTAAAGCTAATAAGATAATGTAGAACTCACAGTCTCTATTTTCTTATCAAAAGTCCTGTAAACTATCCAAAAACTAAAATCTATCTTCCAATAGTAATGCCAATAAGACACTGATAAGAAATTGAAAAAAAAAAAAAACGAAACACATAAATATAAAATCTTATTACATCCCTAGAGATTCCATCACCTTTTGATAGATTTCAGTCCAGGAGGAGCTTCATTAATTATTTCCTACCCTGCCTGATAGCAAATGCAAGCCTCATTTGGCTCATGATCCCTACCAATTGAAGGAGAAAAAAAGACTCGCTCAGGTGCCATCAACACCACTAGCGCTCTCCAGGGAAGAGAATCACCAGTCTATTCAGGTACAAGTAAATTAAGTTTATAAACAGAATAGCATGCATCGGAGAAGGAAATGGCAACCCACTCCAGTGTTCTTGCCTGGAGAATCCCAGGGATGGGGGAGCCTGGTGGGCTGCTATGGAGTTGCACAGAGTCGGACACGACTGAAGTGACTTAGCAGCATGCATCGTCCATGTTAACAAATGTACCCTCTATCACTGAGAAAGTTCAGAGAATATAGGCCTGGTCTCTGAAAGATACAGAACTTTCCACTTTCCAGTTTTGTATGTGAGTGTCCTCAGAGGCTGAAAGATACTGGAACATTCACCAAAGCAAAAACAAAAAATAATAACCTGACACTTTTAATTATAACTGAACCTAAGAGAATTAAGGACGAACAAGAGGTACAACAAAAATGCCGAAAGATAATGGCTTCAAGTCAATCTATTTCTAGAGAGCACAGAGCAGATCTGTGGAGCGTAGAGTCCAGTTTATATACATCCTTTATATAATGTCCATGAAGAGTAAAACAGACATTTTACAATGTTCCATAAAATATAAACACCTTGCCTGACAATGAACTCCACATCTTCTTACCCAGTGGAATGTCTCAGAGCTTAACCCTAATACCACAGTGGCTGTATGGCATAAAAATCCAATGTCGAGTATGAAGACTCTTCCATCCTTAAGTGTTACCATTTCCCCAAACACATGATATTTACACATTGTCATTTCACTTTATGAAGTTTCTTTTAGTGCCTCAGACCGTTTATTTGCATATATATCTTTGCCAGAATAAAGGCAGAAAATGACACATATGCTATATATAAACATATGAATATATTAATCTAATTATGCTAAAACAAACATAATTCTTTGGCTCAGCATTGACACAACTTTAGGTGTGTCACACAGGGGCTATTTATTTAAGTACTTTGACTGATTTAAGAGGTGACTGATCAACCCATCAACAGCAAGTAGCTTACTGTGGATAAAAATGCCTTCATGCTCTTTGGCTTTAAAAATATAGGTCTCTGGTCTACAGAATCATCAAAAACAATCCAAGTGCATTTCCACATAATACCAAAAGCTGGGAAAAGACAGCATATTTTCTACGTTTATTAATTATTCCTACAAATTCCTATTAAGATCATTGTTAAAGTAAGTTGTTAAAGAAGCTCCAATACTTTGGCCACCTGATGCAAACAGCTAACTCATTGGAAAAGACTCTGATGCTGAGAAAGACTGAAGGCAAAAGGAGAAGAGGGCAGCAAAGGGTGAGATGGTTGGATAGTATCACCAGTTCAGTAGACATGAAGTTGGGCAAACTTTGGGAGTAGTGAGGGACAGAAAAGCCTGGCGGGCTGCAGTCCATAAGAGCTCAAAGAGTTGGACATGACTTAGTGACAGAACAACAGAAGTATGTTGGGATTTCCACTGGCGTCACAGAAAACGTTCACAATGTATATTCCTCCAGTGACTTGTCTCTGCTTTATGTCATCCACCATGACAGTCACCACTTAGTTATCTCTGCTACTGGCGAGAAGCCATGACAAGGGATACCGCTAAATCCTCCATACTTCACTCTAACCTATGTGACGCATTGATCTGAACAATAGACTTGGCTTCCCAGTCAGAGTTTTCTTGGCTTTCTTATTTCTGTATATTTCTTGATTCTTTGTACTGCATTATTTTCTTTTTATGATATTGCATTTCTAGACTGGCTGTTTAATGGGAGACAATGGTTCTGAGTTTGAGTAAAGCCAGCCTCAAATGAGAAACTAGCTATGGAAAATCTGTACAATAGATAATTTGCAGGTCAGGAAGCAAAAGTTGAGTATCTGCAGGTCAACTATCACTTAGTTCCTAGTACTCAAGATACAAATTCTCCTTCAAAGATACCAATGATAGCAAATGGATTAAAAACTGAATTGCAGATCAGCAACACCATGACAAAGGAATGTAGAACTATTCTTTCCTAGATGACAGCAAAACTTCTTATTTATCACATCACTTGCCTTATACATCAGTTCCACGTAGTATTACCTACAGGCCTGAAAGGGGGTATGCTGGGTCTCACTTAGAGCTGCAGCTCATTCAGTATGTGCTGTTTTTCCAATCACCTAACTCATACTCTGGGATTAACTTATTACCATAAATAAAGTAACCATATTTTCTGAACCTCCAGTTGGGTCATATGGTCTAATATGTATTAGCATACTTTGGGAAGACACTATGAGAAATTAGGGATGCTATGGAAACAGAAAACTAAGTCAGAAATAACACTCATATCACAGTCCTAATCTTAATTCACATTTCAAAAGTACATATTCCCACTTACTGAATAAACAGGTCTGGTCCCTTCAATCTTAAACACAAACCACTCCACAACCTTCTTTCAAACAGATCTTTGTGATCTCCATCCTAGAAAGTAGGATTGTCTTCTAACCTGTAGTGGTAAAAACATGGGCCTGAGGAACTCTGTGTTTTGAGTCAAGCTTCTTTTCAGGCAAGAAAACCAAGAGGTACCTTTTGTTCACACCAAATGTCCCTTGCAGAATTCAAAATGGCTTTTGGGTCAGGAAGATTTCCTGGAACAGGCCCCTTTGTCACTGAATGACAACCCGTAATCATTCTAAACTGTATCAATAAAAAAAAAAAATAGAGAGGGATGTTATACTCAGCGTCGTGCGCACAAGAACTTCACACGTTCCCTTAAAAATGTAAACTGAACCGAGGTGTATTTATTTCCCACTTTACCAAGGAATAGCTGCAATGTTAGTGCTGAAGATGTATCACAATCTGAAAATCAACAACCCTGCCTGATTCTCTTGGGACATGGAGGTGCTAATGTTTATGATTCCGATGCAATTAAAAATAATTTTCCACTGGTTAATGTTGACTTCCATAAAAACGGGGAAAAACTATATATGTATGTATGTAACTCAGAGTATTTTCCTTAGATATTTCTTATTCCATATATTGAATTCTATTTCAACACATGCTTAATGAAGATTTTCAGAGCTTCAGCGATCCTGTTTAAAACAAATTTGACAAGGAAAGCAGCAGCATTTGTGAAACACTACATGTGTCTAAGCATAAATGAGTTCCCCAGCACAGGTTGGCGCTGTTTACTGACAAGACTGTACTATAACAAAGCAAGAAATCAAAATGTTTACTTACCAACTTTCACCATGTGTATTCAACTGGAGACTGAGGAGTTATTTTTTAATAAGTGAATCTCTTTGCTTTAGAAGTTGCTAGAATAAATAGCTTCAACATAAACCCAATTTATTTGGTTTAGTTCATACTCTAAAGCTAAATTTGAAACTCCTGGTTCTGCATTTAACCTAACAGGGAGATTTTTAAAACTATTTTGTTCTTACTACTTAACTACAAAACCAAGGCTGGTATGAGTTGAGGGCTACATTATCATTTGATTGGGCTACATTATCATTTAATTCCTTCCAGCACCAACATTCTGTGGAATTGAAGAAAACACTAAGTAGCTTGATATGTAGCCTAGTCACCTAACTGTACATTTAAAAACAAAAACCTGAAAATCAGGGACTAGAAATGATGTGCCCACAGTCAACAAGTTGACTCTGGACCCCTAAACCAGCTGTCACACCTCTGGAACCCACAAGCTCCCTTTTCACAGAAAATAAAAGGAGTATTTAAATCCCCCGTCTCTCCCATAACTGTTATGCATAACTGTTTCCTTCCCAAGGATTTGCAAAATAGAACAATGCATCTACCCTTGAAAAGACTCTGATTAGGATAACCCTCAAACATTGTACTTTTGGTAACATTTATTATCATCTAAAAAGCAACAAAAGGATCCCAGATACCAAGAATTCAAATCTCTAAATGGGGTCATCTTTCTTTTATGTTACAATCAAATGTGTATGGTGGCCTTGAAGAAAATACCGTTTGCTAATCTGAACTGAACTGAAACCAGTTACAGATAACCCCTAGAAGCATATTTTAGTATAAAACATTCACAAATGGTACTAACGAACTTTGTCTAGCTGTGATTTGGAAAGAAAACACTCTGTTGCACTGAGGAATCTACCTTCACACATTCTCTATAAGGGAACTGTTCCACACAGAAGTGTTCCTATACAAGTCTTGAGGGCTTAAATGCCTCCTTCCTAGTGTGGAATCAAGATCCAGACATCCTAAAATAAATGCATCTTGCAGGAAAAAAAAAAGCACAAACAAACATTTAGTGATAACCTAGTAATATTTGGTTTGGAAGCCCCGCTGTCACTTCTTGACCCTTAAGAAAACCATGTAAGATAAAGAAACAACCCTTAGCATCTCTAAATGACTATATTACAGAATTTCCTAAATTCTGGATTCTCAGAATTACCAACTCCAATACATATCAATACAATTTAATGTAACTTTTCAGATCTAAGGAGACGCTGTAGAACCAACAAAAAACATTTTCTCAACAGCCAAATCACTGTTATTGCTATTATAGCATGGTCAGTAAACAACCAATGCCACCGAACATTTAAACTATTTCAAGA
The DNA here is from genome assembly GCA_006410675.1 of Oreotragus oreotragus. Lineage (NCBI taxonomy): Eukaryota > Metazoa > Chordata > Mammalia > Artiodactyla > Bovidae > Oreotragus > Oreotragus oreotragus. The sequence continues at coordinate 16,386 of SJYX01005602.1, read as the reverse complement.
TAGAATCTGACCTAGCTGGGTGCAGGAAAAGACACATGGTATCGTGTACATGGAGCCAATTTTTTATACCCCAACATGCCTGGGATCTTCCCCCAAGAGAAGAAACTAATCATTCAATGACAGGCTATCTTGTATCTGCAAATCATCTGCTTGTAAGGAGCTCAAAATTAAAGAAACTATCCATGATTTTTACAATATACTAATAAACCATGTAACTCAAGGGTTCTAAACCTCTTTTTCTCTCAGAGGAGCATGAAGCACTGCAGACATAACATCAGGCATCTATACGGAACTCTGCATTTCAGAGTTTCCACACGTTCTCATTTGCCTTCTGTAAAAACTCCGTGACATAACAAATGCACTGCGTGTCCTGTTTTTCAGTAAGAGGAGACTGGAGGGGCAGAGACTGAACAGAGAAACTGTCCCAGATGAATGGTGACCAACCTGAACAGTGTTACCCTAGCAATGTTTGCTGCGTTTTTGCTCTAAATCCAAAATGTATTAAAATGCCACCCTGGAAGTCTTGTCACAAGGTGGCATTTGCTTGTTCTGTCACTCTCTGTTGCCCACTAGAGATTTTGGGTCTGCACACTCAATTGACTCTCATACTCCCCCACCATCGCTGTTTTTCATTCTCCAAAAGGTGTTCTTGAGAGGCGTACCTCTATAGTGGCAGAGAAAGGGTGAAGAAAAGAGGATAAAACTTGGGTTTTAATCCAACGTTGAATTTACTTTGAATTTTAAGTATCATTAAGGGAGAGAGAGATTTATATTATTATCAAATGATGGCCTGGGGTTACGTCTTGAGAATAGCTACTATAGCTCTTTTTTTTTTTTTTTTTTAAAGTTCACAGTTGTCAGAGTTCATTATGTGCTGAGATACTTTCCATAGCATTTTTCCCCCAGACCTCAGAACAACCATTTTATAAAGAACATAAGTTAAAATATTGGAGAATAAGGCCTCTTATGCATTCTGAGTTTGCTAACCTACATCTCTTGATGACTTAACAATATAAGTCACATCACTAGCTGTTACCTCACATTCTAGAACAGCTTGCTTGAGTTAAATTCAGTTATAAGTGTCATAAATTCCTTTCATAAAAATGATAATGATGGTGATTTGTAAACCCAATGATTTGACACCAGTTCTATCAATTTGAGCAAATAGAATGCTGAATTCTGAGGTGAATCCCCACATTCTGCCCTTAAGTCGCTGCCCAAATAAATAAACTTAGTAAATCTAGCATTTATGTTGCACATTTAATAGAAAGCTCTTAAGCCATAATCACCGTAGCTGCTGGGCATCTTATTTCTTCAAGAATTCTTTCAGTGCATGCATTAACTTTGGTTAAATTGTTCTGGCTTTAAAGGCAGAAGAATATATAAAATAATATGGTTTCAGAAGCATCATTGTTAACAGACCAATTTCAAAAGATTCATTTGTTAAATTTGACTTCATAGTCCCTTTGCAGATCAATTATTGAGATTTTAAAAAAGAAGGGAATCATGTGCTGCTATCTGTGTGGCCATTTGTCTTACACAAAAAAAATAGGAGAACAATAAAATAAGACTAAGAAATCATTCTTCCAATGATTGTCATTGAACTATTACATTTGTAAACATTCACAGTATGAAGTCTCTCTCAATCTCCAGCATATAAAGTAGTGCAAAGGAAAAAATAAAAGTAAAGAAAATTCCAGTCCTGTTATCTGTGAACAAAATTTGTTACAGTTTCTCTGATTTCATTTCTTCCATTATTGTTAGGCATTTGATGTCACATCTTCCCAAAATTAATAATAAAATATAATCAATTTCTAAAGGCCCCTGCAGCCTTTTTAAAAGTTAATTTCCAGTTAAAAATAAACTTTAATTAAATCCAAGATAAAATTGTGACCTACATTCTATTAAATAATTCACTTTCTTTTTTCTACATAGTATTTCTTACAATTTTTAAAAAACAACAGCTATGGAATCCAAAGACATGAAATGCTATTAAAGCACTGAATAAACAACTGCTCAAATTCATTAGTTCTTACATAGTAAATACTTCAAAATGCCAACTTTTCCCATCACTGCACGATTACTAACAACGTTGACAATTTACTTGTACATACACACATATACGCGCACACAGCACACACACACACACACACACACACACACACACACACACACACACACATTCTCTCCAGGGAACTGTCTTTACTTTTAACATCTCTTCCAGTTAATGTGCAAAATTCTTGCATTCTAATAAAAATATATAAAGATAGATTTGCTCCTACTTAAGCCTCCCTCGTCTCCAAGATGTATCATTTATTTGATATGTAATACAAGTTTAGTAACAATTATGCCATGTATAACCATTAAATGGTGTACTACTGTATGCATTGGATTCATTTGCATATATCATTTTCATAACTGCACTCTCTATGCATAAATATATTTGGAGATGCTGGGATTGGGGGAGCGGGCAGCGTCGGTGGAGAGTGAGATTCACACGTCGGTCTCCACAGCCTTCGCATTAGAACAGTTGTTTTTATCTGTCTCACTGTCATCCCCCTTTCCCTGACACTTCTCCTTTGCACAGAGAGATTCCTTAACTCCTTCTTCCATCTCTAGATACTCTGACTTGTCCCCCAGGGAAGAAGAAGTAGAGCTCCGGAATTTCTTCAGCAAATTAGAAGGGAGGTATGGGCAACTGACTGCATTCTGCGTAAGCTGTGTCTGCTCCTCATTTTCAGTCTCTCTGTGGTAGAAATAGTTAAAGTTAGAGACAATCACCGGCACGGGCAGCGCGATGGTTAAGACACCTGCAATGGCACACAGAGACCCTACGATCTTGCCCCCCACCGTGATAGGCTTCATGTCCCCGTAGCCCACGGTTGTCATGGTCACCACGGCCCACCAAAATGCATCGGGGATGCTTTGGAAGTGGGTGGTCGGCTCATCTGCCTCCGCGAAATACACAGCGCTGGAGAAGAGAATGACCCCGATGAAGAGGAAGAAGATCAGGAGGCCTAGTTCGCGCATGCTGGCTCGGAGCGTGTGGCCCAGGATCTGCAGGCCTTTGGAGTGTCTGGAGAGCTTGAAGATCCGGAATACTCGGACCAGACGGATGATCCTGAGGATGGCAAAGGACATGGCCTGCTGCTGCTGCCCGTTGCCACCCCCCTGCTGCTGGGCCAGATCCGTGCCCAGCGTGATGAAGTAAGGCAAAATGGAGACGATGTCAATGATGTTCATGATGTTTTTGAAGAAGAGGGCTTGGCTGGGACAAGCAAAGCAGCGAACCACAAACTCGAAAGAAAACCACACAATGCACACTGTCTCCACGATGAAGAAGGGGTCGTTGAAGATCGTGTGCCCTGAGTTCTCCGGATGGGGAGCCGACGTGTCATTCAACAACCCGCCGTGCCCGCCTGTGCTCAGGGCCATGATGAGATCCCTGTCGTCCCGAAACTCTGGCAAGGTTTCCAGGCAGAAGATGACGATGGAGATGAGAATGACCAGGACGGAGACAATGGCTATGCCCCTTGCTGGACTGGAGCTCTCCGGATACTCAAAGAGCAGCCAGATCTGCTTCTTAAATTCGTTCTCCGGCAGGGCCCTGTCCTCCTCCTCCCTCACAAAGCCCTCGTCCTCCCGAAATTTGAGCAGTGCCTCCTCCCCCAGCTGGTAGAACTTCACCTCCTCGGTGAAGATATCAAAGGGGACGTTGACTGGCCTCTTCAGGCGGCCCCCTGACTGGTAATAATACAAGATGGCATCAAAGCTAGGCCTGTTCCTGTCGAAAAAATACTCGTTGCGCAGAGGGTCGAAATACTGAGTCCTCTTCTCAGGATCCCCCAGCAAAGTCTCGGGAAACTGGGCCAGGGTTTTCATCTGGGTCTCGAAGCGCAGACCCGAGACATTGATCACCACGCGTTCACAGCAGTCGCTGTAGCGGACGGAGCTGTAGCCGCCGCCGCCGCCGCCGCCTGCATCGTCCTGTGCCAGCAGGTCTGTGTAGGAACACTCCTCGCCGTGGTCTTCCTCGCTGTAATAAAACCTTCCCTCCTCCTCCTCGTCCTCCTCGTCGTCCTCCTCGTCGTCCTCCTCACTCAGATCCCGCAGGATCTTCTCCTCCGAGCCACTGGGCATCAGGTCGGAGCAGTGAGGGAAGCTGCTCTGCCGAGGGTGGGCTTTCTTCTTCTCCGGGCGCTGTCGCCTCCTCCTCCGACTTCCCCGGCCGCTCTGGGGGTCGTGGGAGGTGCAGGCCCCACGTGATGGGTGGTGGTGGTGGGCGCCCCCTCCAGAGCCCCCGCCACCTTCCACCGCAGCTGTGGCCGCGGCCACCGCGGCAGCCGCAGCCGCCCTCGAGTGAGCCAGCCTCTCGCGCTCCCGCGCCCGGGCCTGAGCCGCGTAACCATAAGGCATGTGACTGTTGCACCCTGAGCTCTCCGCACTCACCATTGCAACCTCCATGGTGGCGGTTTGGGGAAATGGCTGGTTCCAGTTGGAGAAGAAGAAAGAAAAATAGGGCAGATTCTTTTCTCACCAAATTAAGGTAAGTTTGGAACCCTTAGCAGATTGCTTGGAAGACGAAGGATATTTTCAGTCCAACTTTGCATTTTCTGTTTTTAAATCAGCACGCCCCATGCTCTCTCTTCTCAGGGATTCAACGTTGCTCTCCAGAGCGTGGCTTCTCTGGAGAGATGGCCTGGCACTTTCAATTAAAAGTCGGAAAATGTCAGGGTTTCCCAAACATCTGTTTTGGGGTGGATGACCAAATCTGGAACTACAACCAAGATGTCATCGGTCTTGATGCTGAAAGTTTCAACGACACCAAACAGCCAACCTCTGGCAGTTGTGCTTAGAGAATGGAATATATTTTTTCTGCCATGGAAATTGTCCAAAGCTCAGTCCATGAAATTTAAATAAAATGCAAATAAGCCTTTAAGTCTTAGCACTTGCCTTCTAGTGACAGCCTGACCCATGTTAACATGTGATTTGAAGTATGTCCAGGCATTGCCACTCAAAGCCTAGCAGGATGATTCTCCCGGCTCTCCCCTTAAGTTCATCACAGGCTTCCTGGACCTAGGGGCAATGTTGAGCTAACTGTAGAGGCAAAGACCTTGGGAGGTAGAGTAGATGCAAGATGAGGTGTCAGTGGGGGGCAAGCCCAGCTCTGAGGTCTCCATAGAAATCAAGGAAATGCAGAGCATCCTTCAGCTAAAATCATGCAGAAGAAGCCACTTCACCTGGAAAAAGGAAGGGAAACAAGCATGGGAGAAAAATAAAAAGAATCAAATAATAAAGAGCAAACTGAGTATTTCTTTTACATACACTTCTTTCTCTTCTCCTCAAGCAAGCAAGCCATTATATAAAGCACCAAAGTGACTATAAATTTCCAAGGAGTAGTAATGGGGCAGGTTGTTAAATCTCCTTCTCACTAAATATCCCTCTATCCTTTTTCTCTGGCTATCATTTCAGCACTGTCTACTTTCATCGTAATTTAATTATTTTTCTTCTCTCCACTCTCGACCCATATGGTTCTTCTTTCAGTCCACCTTTTCACTAATGCTAGGTCTTAATTCTCACTGTCACCCTCTTCATTCCACAATAACAATGTTGTCACTTTACAGCTGCTTCCATCATCCATTGATCTCAAGGCATTTTTTTCAAATTTCCACTCATCAGGTATTTCTGAATTCAGTGGCCTTCCACCCCTCTGACTTGATTCAGGATTAGAGGAGTTGGAAAAACCAGTTTTCTTTAATCCAGGTTCCACCACTCGAACAAGCATCAGTCACCTCATCTACAAAGTGCAGATAATAATACAACCTCTCCCATACCATTTGTGTAAGGATTAAATGAGATAATTGATGTTGACAGAACACCACAGTACCTTGTACAATAAAGGTACCTTGTATCAATAAAGGCTTGCAGTTACTAATAACATAATAATACTTTATGGTCAATCTCCCCACCCCCAAATGCATATATCCTTATACCACTGTCAAAGCAGGGGAAGGACAGAACGTGAAGTCATCCAGGACATTTTGAGGCTCGCGAGTGGTCCGTATTAAGTTGGCATTCCCTGACTCCCTGAAGCATGTCCCTGTTGTTTTTCTGTTCCCCAGACTCCAGAACACTCCCTACCACCCACAGCCTAGGAACTAATCCCAGTTTCCACTTCTCTAATAATCATCTACTCTCCTTGCAGCTCCCCCATGTTCACCTTGATGCTTCCTCCTACACTTTGCTCAAGGACTGTCTCCTTATGTTTCAAGTCCCAGTTTGTGTGCATTTTGTTTTCAGCCTATGATACTTTCTTCCCTATAATTTAACCTTAATTTCTATGGCCCAAATCCCCCTCTCTTTTCCCTCCCTCCCTCCTTCCCTTTATTTCCAATCTGCCACTTTCTGATCACATCTTCCCTGCAGTCCTCTTCTGTTCCCCCTGCCACCTGGTGTTCCTGACCTTCATTCTTCCTTGGTTTGTTCTCTGTAGGTCCAACTAACTCATCTCCTCCGCCAGAACCTGTAAATGTCCCTGTCTTAATCTCGCTTCTCCTGTCTCCTCTTGCCTCTTCCCTTCCTTGGGTCCAACAAGACTTCCAAGAATGTAGAGTGACCCAGAGAATTGGGGAGGATAACAACGGCCAGGATTCAGGGCAGCTACCAACCTTAGTCACTGGAAGCTGTTGGGGAGCATAAGAGAAATGGCTTCCTGGAGCCATTAACAGGACCCACCTCTTGACCACCTGCTGCTGAATCCTGTCGGCCTAGAAGACTAAACACACCCAGGTTTTATCAAGTGACAGTTGGGGAAGTAGCAAACAAAAGTCTTCCGGATCACACATCCCTGGATCACACATCCCGTCCGGATCAATCACATTCCCCCAGGACAAGAGGTGAGATTGACTGGAACACAGAACCCAGAAAATACACCTCAGAAGCTTTCTGGTTTGGTATCCTCCTTTGCCTGACTCTCAAGATCATTTTCTACTCTGAAATGTTCACTCTTACAAGGTCTCCAAATATCAGTCTTCTCTGTGGAGGGTCAGGCCACCATCCTTTAAAGACTTCCACAAGCTGAAGAGCCTGAGAGTTTCCTCAGTTTCTTCCCCAACCCCCTCAAAGCAGTTATAATACACTAGTTAAATACAGCCCCAGTGTAACCAAAGTGCCTGTGAATTCCTATACTACACACACCCCCTCTTCCGCCAAAGGAACTGACTCCCGGAAGGTCATGAGTTAGAGGGTCTTCTAATTCACAACCAACTCTGCAGGAGAGCTAGACTTGCCCTCTTTACACCAAATAGTTTCTTATTTACTTACTTCTTTACTTGGGTTTGTTAATTTTTTGTTTACTTAACTCCCTCCTCCACTGTACATAGAGCAAATTATCTTCCTTCTAATTTGTTACCAGTTACCTCACTATTCTCATCTTAGAAGAAGAGGAGGAAGAGTCTATAAAAAGGGAGAGAGTGGGGAGAAAAAAGAAAGAAAAAGAAAAAAGAGGAAAAACTCCTTCCAACCAGCAAATCAGACTAGTTTAAAATCTCTCTTCCTTCTCCACTCAAGGTATTCATGTTAGGAGAATCTATTGAAGCTGACTCTCAGGAGACTTTATGAAGAGACCTTGCAGGGGAATATCCTTTCCTCTTTAACAGCACGAACTAATAAAATTTTGCTGACTACCTATTCCCCAATTCCTGCACCCCCAAACAAGAGTCAAGCATCGCGCCCCTCCTCCTCCCACCCCACCCCCAACAACAAGGCTGTTTTCCTCACTCAGTGCTAATTCCTGCAACTGTAGGGTGGTACCTGAACCTTATCAGAGAGAGAAAAGGAGAAAAAGATTGAGAGAATTCCAAGGGCCAATACCGTGAGAAATACACACTTCAACGCACGCCATTTATACAGTCTCTATGTATTGCTCAAACGCTCAGAAAATGCACTCAACCCCAAATGTTGGGAGAAGCAACAATTCAAACCCCTTCACCAGCTGTTCTCAAAGAAACAGAACCGGTGAGTCTGAGATGAGACAAAACGATGCTAAATCTAAACCCCACCTCGTTGAGAAACGACATCTTTAATCGCGCCCTCGCCTCCAGACCTAGGTTCCCGCTCGGGCACATCAACCAGGGCGCACGCACCCCATCCCCGGGGTTGGGAAAATAACAACTGTTGGCCCCCCGGAGCGCCGCGCAGCATCTGCACCTCCCTTCTCCCACCTCCTGTTTTATTTTTAACCGTCTTCCATTCATGTCCTTCTGTCACATTCTCGATATTATTTATCCCTCAAATGTCCACTGTTTCTTAATAGCCAAAGAGGAGAGGAGAGGAAAGGTAAGAGAGGTGTCATACTTACCATTCCCAGGCGGGGTGCAAAATAAAAATAAAGAAAATCCCCGGTTTGCTTTTTTTCAGCCTCAAGCTGCAACAGCTGGAGGAGGGGAAGAAGGATCTTGGGGGTGGAAGGAATCGCTCCGGTGTGGCAGGTGGGAGCTCCCAAATATCCACGGAACAAGTTCTACTGCCTGGTCGGGGGCGGGGGTCCCGCATCCTAACGAGTCTGTGGGGTTGGGAACCCCGGGGCATCGCTGGCGAGGCCGCCAGCCCGGAGCTGTCCGGTCGCCCGCAAGCGCGCCCAGACCCCTCGCTCTCCGCCTCCTCGTGGAGAGTTTGTTGGCCTCAGCTCTGGGGTCGGAAGTCTGCGGCGCGGAGGAGACCGACTTTACACAGGTGTTGGACTCGGAGAAGGGAAGGATTACTGAAATTAGAATCGGGCCCAGGCTAAGGGCGAAGAAAGGGAGGCTGAGGTCCGAGTTAGGAGAGTCAACGGTCTAGGAACAGGTTGCCGGTCCTTCCCGGCGGCGGGGGCAGCCCTCGGGGAACCTGTTGCTGCAAAAAGAAATACGTTGGCGAGAGGTTTGCCTCCCGGGAGGTCTCTGTCCTAGTGATCGGATCTCCAATGCCACCCACTTCCACTGAACAACAAAAAAGCACTCCCCCCACATACCCCGACACCCCGTGGACGGGCAAGTGCGCCCGCAGCGGCTCCTCACCCCCGATGGACTCCAGATTGCTTATTTGGTGGGTGCCTTGTGAAGTGCCCCCTGGACGTGGATGTGAACACGCAATTCTCATAAATATGCCAAAAGAAAGATTGGCGGTGCGAAGTGAGAGTTTACACACACACGCGCGCGCGCGCTCAGTGGCGGCGGGGCTCCGGGCACCTCTTCCGGCTCCCCCTATGGCCAAGCTGGCAGTGGTGGCGCGCGCCCGGATTGCTGGAGCAAATCCGACCTTGGGCGGGTCAGTTGGCTCCGAGGCGACCACTGTCGTCCTCAGCTGGCAGCTTTGTTCGAGGGCCCAATTGGGCCTCCTTCTTTTGTGGCACTCTATTAATTATTAAGAGAAATATTCCCGAGCTGAATTATAGATATGCCCTCTGCTCACTCACCTAACCGCTGCTGGCTTGGCGCAGGACACTATCAGGACTGCATTTCGTTGCTGTTTAATTTTTTGGATCTTTTTAAATAACAAACAAATTCGCATTGTATTCAGTGAAAAGGAAAAAAAATACATTTAACCGATATGACTAACTTCCAGTTAGTGACAAAAGTTAGAACCTATGCTGTGAACAAATGTACCATGATCCTCTGGCCTCAACCGCAGGTGGAAGAATTGAGAGAATGGTGCTTCCTCCCCCGATAGAGAGGCTCTGTCTCCATCCATGCCCCACTATCATCCATTTCAGAAAGTAGGGAAGGTGGATTCCTCCAAAAGCTCAAAACCATCCAGGGTACCAGCCCCAGATCCCCTCTCTACTCCACAATGTGGGGGAGTCACTGTGCCAAAAGCAGATGATTAAGTTTATCATCTCATCAAAAGGATATTTCTTGGGGTGGTAAAGGCAGGGTTGAGAGCATAGGATCTTGAGATCAAAAAAGCATCTGCGGAATATTTTCAGGGAGATGAAAACTGAGGTTGAACAATACACAAAAGAGAACATATATACTGAAGCTTGGACATTTTAATTGGATCATATTAAAACTTATGAACCATGCTTCCACATGCCATTTACTGTTGGTTCCTGTCACTGCCCAGAGAATTTTAAAGTTTAAAATGCCCGATAGTTGCTTAGTCCTGTCCGACTTTTTGCAGCCCCATGGACTGCGACCACCAGGCTCCTCTGTCCATGGAATATGAGAATGGTGTTCTTGAGATGCAGCAAACGGTGTGTGTGTGCGTCTGTGTGTTAGGTGCTCAGTTGTATCCGAATCTTTGCGACTCCATAGACTATAGGCTGTCAGGCTCCTCTGTCCATGGAATTCTCCAGGCAAGAATACTTTACTAGAGTGGGTTGCCATTTCCTTCTCCGGAGAATCTTCCCAACCCAGGGATGGAACCCCGGTCTCTGGATTGCAAGCAGATTCTTTACCATCTGAGCCACCAGGGAAGCCCCAATGGAGTAGTATATAATTTGGGGGCAGCAAGCAAGGATTGACAAGAAAGGGGAAATGTGTCTGAAGAATGGTGAGAATTGGAGTGTTTGTCACACAGAATACATGGGTACATGGCACTGAGGTGGATGGAGTAACTGGAACCTACTCCAGTATTCTTGCCTGGAGAATCCCATGGACGGAGAAGCCTAGTAGGTTACAGTCCACGGGGTCGCAGAGAGTCAGACACGACTGAGCGACTTCACCTCGCCTCAAGAGGTAGTTGGGGCACAATTGAGCAGAGCATTCTCCTTACCCAGGCATCCCCCCCATTCCCACACACACACACACACACACACACACACACACACCCCTCCTTGAACTTTAAAATAATTTCTTTATAAAGAAAACAAGAAACATTCCATTTGTTTTCCTGAAATTATCCTAAACATTCCTAGAAACTCCCACAGATAAATAGTAGCAGAAAGATTCTTTGCCGTGACCAACAAAAATTGACCTTGTCTCAGTTTCAAAACTGCATTTTCTTTGGAGAGGAGAAAATTATTTTCTTGCCTTTTTTAGTCATCAGCTAGTCAAAATTCTTCAAACACATCCAAATATACCTATTACCACAAATAATTTCTCCCTGGCTTTGAATTCTCTCAGTGGTAATACAGATATTTCAGACCACACTATGAAGCCTATGCTTATATAAAAAAAAGGGCAAAGGGCAGCAGATCTTCTTTTGTACAAAGCAGACAGGAAGCTCCATGTGATACAAACTACGTCCATTATAAAAGCTTTTGTTCTCTTTGGGGACCATGGTCTCCAGGGAATTGCAGTGTTCTGTTCACTCCTCTCTCTCCCCAAGAAGCCCACAACACCTCCCTGAATACAGGCACTGTATCCCAAGCAACCAGTGCAATACCTGACTCAGAGTAGGCACTCGATAAGAATGTACTAAAATGAATGAATAATGGAAGAGGCTTTCATTTGCCAAGAAAGCTCAGTGAATGTGTTGGGAGAAAACCCAAAGAAGATTGCTTTTTTACCTGCTTACCCCAGCCTCACAGTTATCAGCCTTTTTAAAGTTCTGAAGGGATGTGACGGGAAAGAATTCTGGGGATCGACTTGAGTCCATGCTTCCCTAATGTATGGATGCGGATGTTCTGAGCAGCCCATAATTCCTAATGAAAGGGGAGTCATTCAGCCAGGTTTCCCTTGTAGGCGGATGTTTCAGTGACTTTTCATCACACCACCTTCCATTCCATTGCAGGCATACCACTACTGGTCAGGTCTCAAGACCTCAGAACAGCGTAACTACTTCTCATTAAAGTGAGGAAACATCCGTCCTGAAGAGAAAGGCTAACTACTCACTTCTTGACTCTGAGCACAGCTCAGTGGCAGATAGAGCAAGCAGATGCCTGCTCTCTGCCCTGGGTGGACACCTGTGGTCTAAAGGGTGAAAGACCCATCCATGGACTCATGTGCTCAGGGTCTGATAGAAGTCACGCAAGGAGCAGAGAGAAGCAGCACTAACTGAGGTTAGAAAGGTCCTCAAGGCAGAAGGAGCCACGGGACAAAGGCTTATCAGGTAAGAATGGCAAGAATAAGTGTAAGGGGACTTCCTTTTTGGTCCAGGGGTTAAGAATCCATCTTCCTAGTATGGAGATTCCTTAAAAAACTGTAACCATATAAACCAGCATTCCCACTAATAGGCATATACCCTGAGGAAACCAAAATTGAAAAAGACACATGTACCCCAATGTTCACTGCAGCACTGTTTACAATAGCCAAGACATGGAAGCAACCTAGATGTCCTTTGACAGATGAACAGATAAAGAAGTTGTGATACATAAATACAATGGAATATTAGTCATAAAAATGAATGCATTTGAGTCAAATGAGATGGATGAAACTAGAGCCTATTATACAGAGAGAAGTAAGTCAGAAAGAGAAAAACAAATATCATATTTTAATGCATATATATGGAATCTACAAAGATGGTTCTGATGAACCTATTTGCAGGGCAGCAATGGAGACGCAAACATAGAAAACAGACTTATGGACATAGGCAGAGGAGGAGGGAGGACAAAGAGGGTGGGGCAAATGGAGAAAGTATGTGGATTACCATAGGCAAAATAGATAAGCAATGGGGGTTTGCTATATGGCTCAGGGAACTCAAACTGGGGCTCTGTAACAACCAAGCGGTGAAAAGGGGTGAGAAGTGGGACGGAGGTTCAAGAAGGAGGGGTCATATGTAGACGTACAGCTGATTCACGCTGATGTATAGCAGAAAGCAACACAATATTGTAAAGCAATTACCCTTCAATTAAAAATAATTTAAAAAAGAAAAAGAGTGTCTGTCTTCCAATGCAGGTGACATGGGTTCAATCCCTGGTGAGGAAACTAACAACTCACGGGCCTTGGAGCAATTAAGCCTGCACACAAGAATGAAAGACCCTGCATGCCACAACTGGGACCCTACACAGCCAAATAAATAATTTAAAAAAAAAAAAAAGAATGAATGTGAAAATAAGCAAAGATAGGCAGAGGATCCAATTGGAATGGCAAAAGGAAGTAGTGAGTGTGCACTTAGATATGCCTCTCTTATTCAAGAGTTTGAACCAGGATCTATGATAAAACACTGCATAGATGAATTCTCAACCCTTTTTCCACCTTTACACACAGGGCAGATGTGGTTCACATGGATGACACACTCCCCTGGGCAAACCCAGATTAGCAGCTGCAGAATCCACTAAATAAACTGTGTCACAGACATTTCCAGGCTTCCTGGCTACAGTGGCATCTTTTTCTTCCATCTATGAATGCATCTGAGAAGCCAAGTGAGAGAAATTGAGTTGGCAGAAACTTAAAGCATCTCAGACTTAGATTTCTGAATGTAAATCAATCAAAAATGCCCTTCTTTAACTGAAGTAACTAAGAATTTGTGATGTACTTCACCTTTAACAATAATATACCAATATGGGGAGACACTGCAGTTGAGATCCACTCTGGTCAGATCCAGTCATTCCTCTGATCTAAGATCCCCTGTGGATACCAAACCCCACAGATACTCAGAGCCCTTAATATAAAATGGCATAGTACCATCAGTCCTGCATTCCTGCTGGCCTTCCATCAGCAGATTGGTTTGGTGGGCTGCATGGATGCAGAACTGGTAGGTACTGAGGGCCAACTGTACACTCTAACAAAGTGAAGCAAATTCACCCTTTTAGCTCTTCATTATGCTTCCCTTATATATAGTTTAGAAAATAGGGTAGTTATGGGGACTCACTGGAGAAGGCAGTGGCACCCCACTCCAGTACTCTTGCCTGGAGAATCCCATGGTTGGAGGAGCCTGGTGGGCTGCAGTCCATGAGGTCCTAAGAGTCGGACACGACTGAGCGACTTCACTTTCACTTTTCACTTTCATGCGTTGGAGAAAGAAATGGCAACCCTCTCCAATGTTCTTGCCTGGAGAATCCCAGGGACGGGGGAGCCTGGTGGGCTGCCGTCTATAGGGTCGCACAGAGCCGGACATGACTGAAGCGACTCAGCAGCAGCAGCAGCAGCATGGGAACTCACTTACAAGAAGTACCCACCTTAGTACAGACAAAATTCACCGACACTGGCACCCATCAATCAGGAGCAAACTTGGGACAGAGGTGAAGGGAAGACAGTTTAGGTATAAAAGTGTTTTTAGTTCGTACAGACATTATCACCACTGTGCCTTCCATATTAACTCCTAAAAATTTATGTCAAGGAGCTTTGCCCATATAACTGAAGGTGGGCCTTTTTATAAAAATAAAAGGTCATGATATACTTCCTGCCAAGAATGTGTTCCAGACTCTCTGAAGGTCCTATTAAATATGGTCAGTGACTACAGAACAGGCTGGATTCCAGTCTTTTATTAGTTGGCTCCTTTCCCATCTCTTCCATTTTGATTGTGATCAATACCTCTCGCCCCCTAGAACAGACATCACCAAGGTTTAAAACAGGCCTTTTCTGTAGAGCATAAGAACATTTATTCACCTTCTCCAGGCTTCCAATACCTGTCACAACCCTGATTACCTCTCCTTCATCAGACAAACATTGCTTCTGATTTGGATAAGTACTACAAAGACTTTGTTCAGCATATGCTTTCCAAAAGAAGGGCCAATGTTGTAAGAAGGATGTAGAAGAAATTTCTAGCAGGTACACATCAGTTAAGAAATCTACCCCAAATTATTTCTGCTCATTGCTCACTTTCTTCACTCCTGGTTGGAAATGGAAACACAGTTCTGGGGGTTAATCAACTGATACACTGTCGGGGTTAGGGGCACCAACCCTCTGAGCGGTCAAAAATCTAAGGACTATAATTTCTCCCTTTCTGCAGTTCATGGATGTTCGTGTAGTTCATGGCTGTTCATGGATTTAATCAACCAACTACAGTGTATCTGAAAAAAATTCTATGTAAGTGGATCTGCACAATTCAAATCCATGTTGTTTAAGGATCAACTGTATTTTAGAACCAAAACCACAAATAAACAATGCTGAGAGTATGAGTGTCATAGGTTGTTAACTTACGGTTTCTCATCATGGTTGCTGAGAACAGCACATCAGTCATTAGATTTTATATTCACTAGAAGTCCCTCTGATTTACATCTCAGTCAAACTCACAAATCAGCTCTTATTCTGAATAGACACAGACAACATAGGCTGACAGCCGCAAAGGTCACATGAGAGTGTAAAAACTGACAGTCTTCTTTAGATGGTTTTTCAAAAAGAGTCCTTTTCTGGATTCATATGTAGATTTGAACTTGAACGGAAATTACAGTGAAATTCTAATGATTTACAACAGCCTTCAGGGGAAAGAAATAAACATTAGACTAAAGCAATTACTCTTGGATTGTTTTCAGGGCTGGAGCAGAGATCAGATGCTGAGGTTAAAGGACTGTCTTCTCTGTAGCCTCTTGGGTGCAAAACCTCCAACAAGCTACTTAACCTTTGTGAACCTTAGCTTCCTTATCTATAAAAAAACAAACTGTACCATCAGTCCCAATTTATAAGAACCTGAGAGTGGAATCATATAAGAAAATGTAGGAAAACTGCTCTACAACCATAGAAGTATAATATAAATAGGAGACATTTTTATTTTAAAGTATCAGTCATCTGTTATGGACTGAATTTTTGTGTACCTCCCACCCTCCAAATTCGTACATTGAATCCCAAAACTCCAGTGTGATGGTGTTTGGAAATGAGGCTTTTGGGAGGTACTTAAAGTTAGGTGAGGTCATAAGGATCGGGCCCTTAGGAAGGGACTGATGCCCTTATAAAAAAGAGACACCAGAGAGAAATTAATCTCTCTCAATCTACCCCAACCTTCTCTCTCTTAGAAAGACAGTGGCTGCCTAAAAGTTCAGCGAAGAGGCCTCAGAATGAAACCAACCTTACCAGTATCTTGATCTTAAGACTTTCCAGCACCCAGACTTAAGAAAATAAACTCCTATTGTTAAACCAGTACATTTTTTGGGCAAAACTCTATTAGTCTTTGCCCTGCTTCATTCCACATTCCAAGGCCAAATTTGCCTGTTACTCCAGGTGTTTCTTGACTTCCTACTTTACCATTCCAGTCCCCTATAATGAAAAGGACATCTTTTTGGGGTGCTAGTTCTAAAAGGTCTTGTAGGTCTTCCTAAAACCGTTCAACTTCAGCTTCTTCAGCATTACTGGTTGGGGCATAGACTTGGATAACTGTGATATTGAATTGTTTGCCTTGGAAATGAACAGAGATCATTCTGTCGTTTTTGAGACTGCATCCAAGTACTGCATTTCAGACTCTTTTGTTGACCATGATGGCTACTCCATTTCTTGTAAAAGATTCCTGCCCACAGTAGTAGATATATTGGTCATCTGAGTTAAATTCATCCATTCCAGTCCATTTTAGTTCGCTGATTCCTAGAATGTCGAC
>SJYX01005600.1:593473-617512 GCA_006410675.1 Oreotragus oreotragus | reverse complement strand
GCTGGGTTCAAGGCCTTAGCAATGTTGTCAAGTTCCCCACGACCTTGAGCATGTCATCATTCTGCTGGCCACTTCTTGACTTCATCCAGCTGTGAGATGGTGCTTACCCCAGCAGCATCTTCCAACATCCTCCTAGCTTAGCAGTCCTGGCAGAAGCCTGTGACTGGCCTCATCTGGCTCAGTGTGTCCGTGAACCAGCTGCCATAACCTGGGGTGAGGTACTTTGGCAGCCTGGCCCCTTTGACGGATGGAGGACTGGACCTATGACTAATCGTCCTATAGTATCATATGGAGTTGGGGAGTCTTCCCAAGGAATGCCAAAAGGGGTGGGGGTTAGAGCCACGTACACCCAGAACAAACTAACTCTGTTTATTCTGCAGCCTCAGGTGGGCCCCCTGACTGTCTAAAGCAAGAATCAGCAGTCCTGATGGGTGCCTAGGTGAGCAGGAGGCCTAACAGAATCCTGGCTTGGGGAGAGCCATTTCCACAAATTGGCACCAAGTGGTTATACACACAAACATCCAGTCCCAGGAAGGTCCCCATGGAGGTGAGGATGGTGAGCCCAGGACTGCGGCTGTGCAGGGACTCAGGTCTCTAGAGGATGGGTCGCCTTGCTAGAGCCAGTGCCAGAGCCAAGGGCAGGCTTGGTCACAAAAGTTTCCTGCAAAAGAACAAATAGCTCAGGTCCACCCCCCTCACATCCGGAAAGATGCTGAGCTGCATCTGGTGTATGGGATGCTCAAGGCTGGGGTAGCAAGGAGAGGTGACAACACCTTGATTGGACAGTGGCCTTGAGGCACAGAGGCTGGTCCAGTTACTGACAGTCCACCAGGTCCTCAGCTGTCTGCCTCCCGGCCACTTGCAGATTCCCCCAGGGCGGCCCTCCAGCTCCTCCAGACCCTGCGGCATTCATCCATCCTTCATCCTGGGGCTATAGAGACAGCAAAGTATTGGAACTTCAGCTTCAGCATCAGTCCTTCCAATCCTTCCACCACCTGATGCAAAGAGCCAAAAACTCATTGGAAAAGATTCACATGTTGGGAACGATGGAAGGCAGGAGGAGAAGGGGGCAGCAGAGGGTGAGATGGTTGGATGGCATCACCGACTCGATGGACATGAGTTTGAGCAAGCTCCGGGAGATGGTGAAGGACAGGGAAGCCTGGCGTGCTGCAGTCCCCGGGGTCACAAAGGGTCAGACACGACTGCGATACTGAACAGCAACATAAAGACAGCAATACCCAACCCCCGGCTCCTGGAGGCCCAGGTGGGGGCAGCTCCCATCTGGTGGCCACCCCAGCCAGGCTTCATCCCGGAGCCTCTCCCCATCTGAGGCGTGTCCCCAGAACAGTCCGCACTCTGGGACCACACAAGGAAACCCACAGCACAGCCAGGCCCAGACCACAGGCCTTCTGGGCGCCTGCAATCCCCCCAACTGGGCTTATCTTCCTCAGCCGTGGAGCAGAGAAGGGGGGCCAGGGCAGAACCCCGAGTCCCTGGGTGGGAAACTATGCTGTCTTCTGTCTGCCTAATCAAAAGCACAGCTCTTTGGATGGGAGGAGAATGCAATTCCATGATTGGTTTCAATTAAAGATTTGCTACTATTTGATTAAGATGTATTATTGATTTCGGATTGTTCCAAGCAAGGGCAGAACCCCGAGTCCCTGGGTGGGAAACTATGCTGTCTTCTGTCTGCCTAATCAAAAGCACAGCTCTTTGGATGGGAGGAGAATGCAATTCCATGATTGGTTTCAATTAAAGATTTGCTACTATTTGATTAAGATGTATTATTGATTTCGGATTGTTCCAAGCAAGCCCAGGCTGGCTTCCTGAGGGGGAGGGGTGTGGAGATTGATTGTCGCCAGGAGGGCTGGGAGTTCGGGGGCCCAGCTGCCCCCTGGCCTGCTCTCCTCCACAAACTCAGTGGTGACCGCGTCACTGCTCTGGTTAAAGCCATGATGCTGGTCTGGGGGTCGGGGCGCTGGCCAGCTTCATGGGAGTCCCTTCCTGATGCCCCCACACCTGGCCTCTAGTCCTGGGCTCCCCCTTCCCCAGGCGCAGGGCTTCTTCCCTCCAACACTTGGCCTTCTGCATCCTGCCTCTTCTCTGAGTTCCCTTCATCCGTTATCCTTTTTCTTCCACCCGGAACACCTTTCTGGTCTTTCCCTCTTCAGGTTAAAGGCTTTTAGGTAGAGCTGAACCCCCAGCCTGCTGCAAGGCCCCACATGTGTGCCATCTCCCTTGTCTCTGGCCCCAGGATGCTGCTGAGTCTGTGGGATTCAGGAGCAGGTAGGGGTGGTTCCACCCTTCTGGATGGAACCTGCACAGTCAGTCAGGGAGGGTGGACCATCAGCAGCCCAGAGGCCTTGTGATAGAGGTCAGAAGGGCTGCCTCGGACAACAGAGTGTAGGGTCCGGGCTCTGGGCTGGGCCCCTGGGTGGCAGTGCCAGCCGAGGGCCCCCTGCCCCTGAGTCTGGTGTCCTCACTGTTTCCTAGCACGTTGGAGCCACCCTGGAAATGGGTGCAACACTGAGGTCGCCCCTGGCCCTCCAGAGCTTCAGCTTCCTGGACCCTGGCGAGGTGTGTCAATGCCCTGCCTACAGCTGGCCCTGCCAGGAGTGCGACAAAGCATCGTGGGCCGTACCTTGGAATCCAGCTCTTTCCAGGTCTAAGGTATGCTCAGGGGGGCCACGTCTGCTCTCTGAAGGCCCACCATCACACTCCAGTGAGCTCGTGTTTCTGTTCTGGTGTCGGCAGAGGGAGCCTCGTGTGTCAAAGTCTGGAGAGGAGAAGGCCAGTATGTTCCCAGACCTCCAAGGCTTTCAGCCTTCTAGGGGCACTGGGAAAATGTGAGATTGGGCTGGGGCTGGGGAGCTGAGCCTCACTGTCCAGAGAACCCCCTATTCCCCCAGGGAGGCTGGACCTGCCTCACTCTACACGGGGGTGGGGGTGGGGTATGAGATGGTCGAGGACCAAGAAACTCAAGCTCCTTCTCCCACTGTGTGGTGTTACGGCTCAGATGAGGCTGTTTATGGAAGAACTGCATTTCCCAGAAGCCCCTGCATCCAGGAGTAGCCTGGTGATGGGCTTTCAATCCATCACGGGTTGGGATGCTGGAGATAAACCTGGCTTCTAAGCCTCAGTGGGCTCCTCCACTGTCTCCAAACAGAGAAGTCTGAGTCCTGAGGGCTGGCAGAGGCACAGAACGGAAGGAACATGGGCCCCTGCGTCACTATCTACAGAAAAAGCACCTGCTGTAACCAGGAGCNTTTCAATCCATCACGGGTTGGGATGCTGGAGATAAACCTGGCTTCTAAGCCTCAGTGGGCTCCTCCACTGTCTCCAAACAGAGAAGTCTGAGTCCTGAGGGCTGGCAGAGGCACAGAACGGAAGGAACATGGGCCCCTGCGTCACTATCTACAGAAAAAGCACCTGCTGTAACCAGGAGCTCTGGCCCCAGCCCCTTAGCTACGTGGGAAGTATAAAGTTTTATTATATTAGACCTCTGAAATCGCGGCTTTTATTTCGAACAGCAGCTGGCATTGCTGTGGGGAAGAAGTTGGTCAGTTGTGGGTAGGAAAGTCATGTGAGAGGCTGTGGGGCTGTGGGAAGTGATGGGAGCTGGGCTGATGGAGAGAAGGGTGAGTGTGGGGTTGGAGGTCAGAGGGTGAGATTGCAGATCTTGACCTGACCACTGGGAGGTGGTCCTGGTCGGCTGGTGGGGTCCTGGTTCCTGGTGGGAACCTTTTACTGAACCAGGAGAAGAGGGCAGTTTGGGGTGGGTGGGGCTGAGGTGACAAGTTTAGTCTGGCCATATTGAGTTCGAGGTACTTGTGGACGNGAGGTCAGAGGGTGAGATTGCAGATCTTGACCTGACCACTGGGAGGTGGTCCTGGTCGGCTGGTGGGGTCCTGGTTCCTGGTGGGAACCTTTTACTGAACCAGGAGAAGAGGGCAGTTTGGGGTGGGTGGGGCTGAGGTGACAAGTTTAGTCTGGCCATATTGAGTTCGAGGTACTTGTGGACGGTCTGGTGGGGCTTCCCAAGAAGCAGTACATTATCTGAAGTTCAGATGAGAGGCTGGTGGAGCTGAGAGCAGCTGGGATGTTGCTGCAGTAATTCCAGTCTTGGGTGAGATGCTTCAGCCTTAATCTTGAGGGCACCAGGAGGCTTTGGTGGGCTTTGAGCTGGGAGTGCTGCAGTCAGATTTGCACGTGTAGTAGCTAGAGGGAGCCTGGAGCAGAGGGGTGGGCCTACGGGCAGGGAGGCCTGGAAGGATGCTCCTGCAACAGGGAGAAGATGGTGGTGTAGAAGAGGGAGCAGGTGAGAGATGGGGACAAAATCTACCCTGAATACCTGGCTTCATGGGCTGAGGGGTGGATGAGGAAGTGGGCGGGATGGAGAGGAAGAGTTCCAGCTCATAGACCACTGGGCTTTAATCCTTTAGAGGAGGTCTTTCCTTGGAGCCCCTCCTGATACCCTCTAGATGTTTACTGACTATGGGTTCCGCCGGCATCTTGGCAGAGCATGGCTGTTTGTACATGTCATACTTCAGTCAGTTCAGTTCAGTCGCTCAGTCGTGTCTGACTCTTTGCGACCCCATGGACTGCAGCACACCAGGCTTCCCTGTCCATCACCAACACCTGGAGCTTGCTCAAACCCATATCCATTGAGTCGGTGATGCCATCCTACCATCTCACCCTCTGTCATCCCCTTCTCCTCCTGCCTTCATTCTTTCCCGGCATCAGGGTCTTTTTCAAGGAGTCAGTTCTTCGCATCAGGTGGCCAAAGTATTGGAGCTTCAGCATCAGCCCTTCCATGAATATTCAGGACTGATTTCCTTTAGGATTGACTGGTTTGATCTCCTTGCAGTCCAAGGGACTCTCAAGTCTTCTCTAACACCATAGTTCAAAAACATCAGTTCTTCAGTACTCAGCTTTCTTTATGGTCCAACTCTCACATGTCATACTTAGAGCTTTTAGTCCTCTCTCCAAATCATAAGAGTTTGCTTGTTTCATGTGAGGAGAGCAATGCACTGGCATTCTGTGGTTCTAATGGTCAATCACTCTCCAGAAATTGATGGCAGCCATATTTTCTGAATGAAAAAAGCCATGCTTCCAGGCTCTATCCATTGAAAACAGCTACATGAACTCAGCTATGGATTTTAACGTCCACCTCTTGACTGAATTTGTCTGTCTCTGAACTGATTTCCCATCCTGTGGTTTGGTTTGAGATTCAGAACCTAGTCTCTTGTCTCCTGTGTCATCTCCAGCCCTCAGGTGAGGAGAGAGGCCCTAGGTGTCACCAATGGGACCACAGCCACCCTCCTTTCCACAGTGATTTTCTTCATCTAGGCAGCTCTCTGTTGTCTATCTTGTGCCTAACACTTTGCTGAGAAAGCCCTGCCTCTGAGAAGCTTACAGACACAGCATTTGTCTGGAGGAGCAGGTTATGAGGTTGGGTGATGAGTTTTTTATTTAGATGGGTGGAGTTTCTCCCAGGTCCTACTATGGGGGTACCTGGAAGTTGGAGATCTCTGTGAAATGGCAACAGGACCCCACACGACATTTTCCAGATGCTTAAACTTCCCATGCCTCAGTGATCTCATCTGCCAAGTGGAGCCACTCACCCCTGCCCTCACAGTATTACTTTCCATGATATTCCAGCTAGTTCTCTGCCTGTTCTCTCTCTCTTTTTTTCCCTGTTGTTCAGTCACTAAGTGGTGTCCAACCCTTTGCGACCCCATGGACTACAGCATACCAGGCTCCTTATCCTTCATTATCCCCCAGAATTTTCTCAGATTCATGTCCATTACATTGGTAATGCTACCTAACCATGTTATCCTCTGCCACCCCCTTTTCCTTTTGCCTTCAATCTTTCCCAACATCAGTATCTTGTCCAATCAGTCAGCTCTTTGCAACTGGTGGCCAAAGTACTGGAGCTTCAGCTTCAGCATCAGTCCTTCCTGTGAATATTCTGTCCTGTGATGGAGAGAGGGGTGAGTGTGGAGTCCGAGGTTAGAGGGTAAGACTGCAGGTCTTGACTGCCCACTGAGAGGTGATCCTGGTTGGCTGGAAGGTGGGACTTTTACTGAACCAGGGAAAGAGGGTAGTTTGGAATGGGTGGGGATGAGGTGACAAGTTTAGTTCACCATACTGAGTTTGAGGCACTTGTGGACAGTCCATCAGAGCTTCCTGAGAAGCAGTATGTTATCTGAAGTTCAGATGAGAGGCTGGTGTAGCTCTCACCTAAAGGGTTGATTTCCTTTAGGATGGACTGGTTTGATCTCCTTTCAGTCCAAGGGACTCTCAAGAGTCTTTTCCAGCAGCACAGTTCAAAAGCATCAATTCTTTGGTGCTCAGCCTTCTTTATGGTTCAACTCTCACATCCCTAAATGACTACTGGAAAAATGATAGCTTTGACTATCCGGACTTTGGTCAGCAAAATGATGTCTCTGTTTATAATATGCTGTCTAGGTTTGTCATAGTTTTCCTTCCAATGAATGGCTTCAGTTACCATCTGCAGTGATTTGGGAACCCAATAAATGAAATCTGTCACTGCTTCCACTTTTTCCCTTTCTATTTGCCATGCAGTGATGGGGCTGGAATCCACGGTCTTAGTTTTTGGAATGCTGAGTCTTAAGCAAGCTTTGTCACACTCCTCTTTAACCCTCATCGAGAGGCTCTTTAGTCCCCTTCACTTTCTGCCATTAAAGTGGTATCATCTGCATTTCTGAGGCTGTTGATGTTTCTCCTGGCAATCTTGATTTCAGCTTGTAACTCATTCAGCCTGGCATGTCACATGATGTATTCTGCATAGAGGTTAAATAAGCGGGGTGACAACACACAACCTTGTCATAGTCCTTTGTTCTCTCTTTACACTAAACCATCTAGAAGCCAAGCTCAGGGCTGGCTACTCTAGGCTCTGATTTCAGGTTTCAGGTTTCCGGTCTGGCATCATCCTGGTGTTCCTCTGTCTTCAGTTTCCTGAATCTACCTCCATCATAGCAGGCTGCTCACCGGTTCCTGGGCTCCGTGGTGGACCGCTTCTGGGCAGAGTTGCCATTTTACATTTGTTTGTATGCTTTTGATTAATACTTGTCCCCNATTTCAGGTTTCAGGTTTCCGGTCTGGCATCATCCTGGTGTTCCTCTGTCTTCAGTTTCCTGAATCTACCTCCATCATAGCAGGCTGCTCACCGGTTCCTGGGCTCCGTGGTGGACCGCTTCTGGGCAGAGTTGCCATTTTACATTTGTTTGTATGCTTTTGATTAATACTTGTCCCCATAGGAGCCTGTAAGCACCACAAACATGGTTTTTAATCTCCATGGAATGCTAAGCACCAAGCACAGAGCCTGGGCACTCAGCAGGCCCTCCAGAGGCAGAACGGAATGATGGGCCAACTAACAGATGTACAAACACTCCCAACTTTCTCTTCCTCCTTTTATTCTGCTTTGACTTTGAGGCTTTTCTGGGTCACAGAATACTTTCAGAACTTGACTCAAGCCCTCCAGGAAGATGCATGTGGGCACAGTCACACATGGGGACTTTTTGTCCCTTCTGGAGCTGTCACCAGTCCCCAGGTCAAGGGCTCTGGTCTAAAAGCTCTGGGCTCCACTGGACCCCTGTTGACATCCTCCATGATCTTTGAGTTCATCCTCCATGCTCATCTTGGAGGGGAGGGAGTGCTCCCAGGGCCATTCTGGGGGAAACGCTAATGGACGAAGGTCAAGAGGAGAGAGTAACAGGCAGGGAGGGGACAGGAGGTCACAACAAAGCAGGAAACAGACACTCCTTCCAGTGTCCACGGCCGGAGGTGTAAAATGAAAGCAGCTTCTTGGGAGACCTGGCCTGTGCCTTTGTTGATATTCAGTTGCTAAGTCATATCTGACTCTTTGCGACGCCATGGACGGGAGCACACTCACCATCTCCTGGAATTTGGTCAAACTCGTCCATTGAGTCGGTGATGCCATCCAACCATCTCATCCTCTGTTTTCCCTTCTTCTCCTGCTCTCAATCTTTCCCAGGATCAAGGCCTTTTCCAATGAACCAGTTCTCCCATCAAGTGGCCAAAGTATTGGACCTTCAGCTTCAGCATCAGTCCTTCCAATGAATATTCAGGGTTGATTTCCTTTAGGATGGACTGATTTGATTTTTTTGCTGTTAAACAGGCTCTCAAAAATCTTCTGCAGCACCACAGTTCAAAAGCATCAATTCTTTGNTTGGACCTTCAGCTTCAGCATCAGTCCTTCCAATGAATATTCAGGGTTGATTTCCTTTAGGATGGACTGATTTGATTTTTTTGCTGTTAAACAGGCTCTCAAAAATCTTCTGCAGCACCACAGTTCAAAAGCATCAATTCTTTGGTGCTCAGCTTTATGGTCCAAGAAAACCCATGCCTTTGCTTGGAGATAAAGGACTGAATCTGCCTTGCCCTGAACTTGTCTTATCCCTGGGTGTTACTCTGAGCCAGAGGTTTGAAACCATCTCTTCCTGCAGCTGAATTCAGAGGGCAGAGTTCTGGAGGTTTTCCATTCGAAGGCAGCCTCAGACATCGTTTGGCAGAGCTTCTCTGGACCAGGCACAGACAATGTGGTCCATAGACAGGATGGGGCCTGTTGAGGGCAGGCAGTGAAGCAGAGAAAGGACTCAGCCCACATTCCCTCCAGTTGGAGGACCTTCTTTGAGTAGCAGTGTCCGGGTGTTCAAATAGAAAGGTGGACACCAAGTCACACTGCAGAGGCCATACCACTGGAATTCTCCGAGGGGCTGCCTGTCTGAACAATAATACTGAGTGGGCTCCCAACCTGGGGCTTTAACAAGAATGTCTCAAGGGTGGGTGGACCATGATCAAACTCCGTAGTCCAGAATGAGAACTTCTTGCAGTTATGACGGGCTCTGAATGGGCTGAGGGGACTCTGCAGAGAGCTCCTGTCTGTCCTCATCAAGACCTGCTAACCCTAAGAGGCTGGGGAAACTGCACTGAGTCCATCAGGAGCAGCTCTGTGGCCCTGGCCTCAAGCCAATGGCCTGGGTCTGCCCTTGAACCTCATTTTTCATCCCCCACCCCCTCACACACAGCAGTGTCTCAGCATGGAGGCTGCGAAGGCTGGGTGCTGCTGTAGCTCCCTGCCTCTGGGAGCTGAGGGCCCTGTCCCCTAGGCCTGGAGAGCTTCCTTCTGCTGTGCTGGTGGCAGTGGCTTCTAAACCCTTCCTTGACTGGGAGGGGCTTTTACTTCATTTCCTGCTGGGAGTTCCGTCTGGAAACACATCCCCCCACATGAGTGCAAACAGGGCCACCATGCCACTTCCTGTGTAACACCCTGAAGCGTCCCCCCAGGAGCGGCAGCCTGGGAGCAGCACAGGGCCCGTGCTGTTTCATTACTTCATGGATGATGCTGTGAGAGCTATAAACTACCCTGTAAACTGCACCCCTGTGTGAGTGCTTTGAGCTCTTACCACCGGCCTTGGAGAGCAGCAAGGGCTGGAGTGCATTTCAGGTGTGCCCCGCAGGGGCAAGGCAAGGCCAGCCGTGGGAAGAGGCAGGCACCTGGGGGAGACAGGATGTTATGCAGACATCTGGATGTGTCTGGCTCGGGTTGGGAGGTGGGGTGGCTAACAGGCGGGTGTCCTTCCTTGATTGAAATCATGTGGAGTCTTGCTTGGCTCCTCTTGGGAAACACTGTCCTAGTTTGACTGTGGGTCTCCCTCCCCACCCCCCGCCGGCTTCCCTCCAAGAGGCTTGTTTTGTAACAGTTGGCCCTGGCTCCTGTTCTCACCCGGAGAGGAGCCTGTCATCCTTGAAACAGGGCCTCATAAACCCGTAGCAGAGACGGGACGCGATTTTAACCGGAGCGCTGAGCGCGGAGGGCGGGCACGGGCAGGCTGCGCTGGTGACCGTGAGTTCCACGTTCCCTAGAGAGAAGTCGGTTCATCGGGAGACTGGGGGGAATGCGCCTAGAGGAAGGAATTCTTCAACTCAGCTGCCACTTCTGGTGACGGCAAAGGCCACTGTTGCGTATCCCTTGTTCTTGGTGTGAACACACTCTTGTGGAGAAATGTGACAAGTCCTTCTTCCCTCCCAAGAACTTCTTATGCAAATGGAGCCACGATCACAGTCAAAAGCTCCCCAAATAAGGACCTGCTTTGGGGGGAGACAGAGGGTGGTTTCACAGTGCTCACATCTTCGGGACCCTCCCCTACTCGAAAAAAATAGGCTGCTCCCTGGCCTCCCCTTCCCCATTCAGCTGTGACTCCCAGCCTTGGTTCTGTCTTACAAAAACGAGTAAGGACTTTTATTTCTGACTGGAGAGAAGGGAGGGAAGACGCCCGTGTTACAGGAGTCCTGTCTTCTTCTGTCTTTCTCAGAAACACCCGGAGAGGAGTGACGGCTGGGGCCACAGGGCTTCTGGGATGAGGCTGCACAGCTGACCTCACGGATCTGAGAGGTGGCGAGACCCTGCCCTGTGGCTGGAGACGAGAGAAGTGTCTGAGTCACGACCTTATGATGATGGCTTCACTTATCTTTTTGGGAAAGGGAGAAAGGGGTTGGGAAATGCAGAGCTGGGAGCCAAGAGAAGGGTGTTCCCAACCGCCTGGGGGTGAAACAGCCTCCCTGGGCCTCTGCCTCCCCTTTCTTAATGGGATAAGCCCCATGCCCCCTTGCCTCACGGGCATAAAATATCATTAGGCAGGGCATCCTCTCGGGCAGCGAGTCTCAGATATCTCTGGGAGTCAGCTCCCCTGTCCTGCTTCATAAGGACTGATTCCAAAGATTTCTTCTTTCACCATAGATGCCTCCTGATGGGGCTGCTTGTGGGAAGTTCTGAGGTCTGAGCCTCTGAAGGGAATGTGAAGCCCAGGGAGGGGAAAGGCCCTGATCGAAGCCACTTGACTTTGTGAGGCAGACAGAGGCCGGCCTAGGATCAGAACCACGTCTGATTTTAGTCCGCTTGGGGGCCACCATAATCAGGGACCTCACGCCTCTTCTCGGGCTCACACAAGAGCCAGGGAAGAAAGCTCATGTCTGCTGAGCACCCATAGTGTCGGGCTCCGAGCAGGCCTTCATCTCATCAGCATTTCCTTGAACATTCTCAAGGACCCCTGAGAGGTAGGGCTTAGTGTTATCCCATTTTACAGAGGAGAAAAGTAAGGCTCAGACAGAGCGAGGGGCTCACTCAGGCCAATGGGTGCAAGGCTGGGATGCAGAACCAGGTATTTCTGACTCCGACTCCCCAGACAGAGAGAACGAGGAAGCAGCAGTTTCCACAAGCCCTGGTTCCCAGCAGAGCCTGCGCTACGTGGTGCCAGTTTCATTTTCTGTCGCCTGTCCCCTGATCTGTGTTCGGCTGACTCCGTGGAGATGAACTCATTCTCTGCTGCTGGCATGGTGAGCAGGGAGCTTGGGTGAGGTTCCCCGTGGGGCGGAGGGCTCCTGGCTGATGTCACAGTCTCAGGGAACTTGGGTGGGATTCCCTGTGGGGCAGAGGGCTCACGGCTGGTGTCACGGTCTCAGGGAGCTTGGGTGGGGTTCCCCGTGGGGCGGAGGGCTCCTGCCTGGTGTCGCGGTCAACAGTTTTTCCTTTTGCAAGGCGAATGCTGCAGCAAGGTTGACCATCCCCTTGCTGTCTGGGTTCCCCGGTGGCCTGAAGCCCCTGATTTGGAACTAAAAGACCATTCTGGCAGCTCATGAGACTCCTGACCTTTTCTCCGCTCTTCCATCTGCCCTGGGCTCAGACCCACCTATCATTCAAGGGGTACCTCCCTGGTCCACGCCAGCAGGCCAACTGCCGAGATGGAGTGTCAGGTGTCACTGAGCACACAGTTCCCTATTCTTCCCTTGTCCGGACAAGGCTCCCATTTCAAGGAGCTCCAATAGGCAGTCCTCTAGCCCTTGTCTGCACACTTCCCATGATGGGGCGCTCACTACTTTCCAAGTTGGCATTTCCAACCAGTTTATACCGCTATAATATTCTCATTTGCAAATTTTTGTATGTTTTATGTATCTTAAATATACATAGTTATAAAGTGATATATGTTCATATAGAAATGTAGGTATGTTTATAAATTATATGGAGATTATATATTGTGTGTGTGCTAGTCTCTCAATCGCGTCCGGCTCTTTGTGACCCCATGGACTGTAGCCTGCCAGGCTCCTCTGGCCATGGGATTCTCCAGGCAAGAATACTGGAGTGGGTTGCCACGCCCTCCTCCAGGGGAATCTTTGCAACCCAGAGACTGAGCCTTGGTCTCCCGCATTGCAGAGAGACCATCTGAGCCACCAGGGAAGTACATATATTATATATAAAATATCAATGATTGGATATATGCTCTGTGTGTTCTTATATATGTTAATATGTAAAATTAGATATATCCTTTATATATTTTATATACTGTATGATTGCACAGTAAGCCCCCTAAATACAAATGAGTTCCATTCTGGGAGCACATTCATAAGTCCGATTTGTTCTTAAGTCCAGCAAAGTTTGCCTACAGCCAACATAATCGGCTCTATAGTACTGTACTGTAATAGGCTGATAATACTTTCACACAAATAGTACATAACAAACAAACACAAAAGCTAGAACATTTTTAATCTTACAGTTCAGTGCCTTGAAAAGTACACCAGACAGATGAGCTAAGTTATGCGACTGGACATGAGAACGCATGTTCACGTCACTGAGCTTTGGGAACTTGAAAATTCGAATGTAGGGTACATACTGTCCATGTATGGGCAGAATCCCAGCTCTGCGTCTTGCTAGCTGTGTGTTTCTGGGAGACTTACTTAACCTTTCTGTGCTTAAGGCAGTTGTTGACACAATAAGTATAGCGTGAGATTTTTTTTGTAATAACAATTGAAAAAATCTTTATAATGTTTTTTGATAGGAACTGGAAAAAATCCTATTTGTATACTCCTTTATCAAAATATTGGTACCATGATGCTGTTTATTTATTGTTGCCACCCACTCACTCACTGGTAAGTGCCAGCACACAGCGCAGCAGGATGTGAAAGCAGGCTTGATCCTTCGTCCCAGGAGGAGTGTGGAGTTTGCACACCCCTGCTCCCTTTCTTAGGCTGGCTGTCAACAATGTCTTCTTTAGTTTTCCCAACTGTAAAGATGTAAAGAAGTGGCTCCTTTCGTGGGACAAAGGAGTTCTTCGAGAAATCTCCATTGGCTTAGCTTTATGCTGAATGGGTTCCAGGCATCGCTCTGTCCTGGGGACAAGGACAATGAGCAAAAGGGCAATGGCCTGGCATTTATGGAGTCCCCCCACCCCCACCCCTGCTGGAGTGAAGGCACAGGTGGTGAGGGGGAAGCAGGAGGAGGCCAGAGGCAGAGCCAGAGATGGGACTCCAAGCCAAGGGAAGGCCTTGCTAATCTCAGCCTGGACCCCTTTACCAGCCTCAACCTGCCTCTGCTGTAACTGCCTCCTGTTTCTTTGGTATTTTAGCTCTGTTTCTTCTCAAGCCCTCCTAAGAATCCAGGGAGATTGGTGTGACTATCTCCATCTTACAGATTAGGACACAGAGGCCCTCAGGTAAAATGATTCACCTTTAGTCAAATAGCTAGGAAGTGACTGAGCCTGGATTTGAACTTGAGCCCATCTAATGGTGGTAGAAGAATTGATGCTTTTGAACAGTGTGCTGAAGAGGCTTCTTGAGTGTCCCGTGGACATCAAGGAGATCAAACTAGTCAATCCTAAAGGAAGTCAACCCTAAATATCCATTGGAAGGACTGATGCTGAAGCTGAAGCTCCAATACTTTGGCCACCTGATGTGAAGAGCTGATTCATTGGAAAAGACCCTGATGCTGGGAAATATTGAAGGCGGGAGGAGAAGGGGACAATGGAGGATGAGGTGGTTGGGTGGGATCACGGACTCAAAGGACATGACTTTGAGCAAGCTCCGGGAGACGGTGAAGGACAGGGGAGCCTGGCGCGCTGCAGTCCATGGGGTCACAGAGTTGGAGATGACTTAGCAAATGAAAAACAAAAACAACAGTGGTAGAGACCAAGACAGGAGCAGATGAGAGCTCCTGATTCAGAAGGGAGGTAAAGGTGGAGTCAGACGGGGATGAAGCGAGAAACCGAGGCAGAGAGAGACCAAGGGGAGAGAGAAGTCAGAGAGAGAGAAATGCTGAGACGGAGCAGAAGGGATAAAGAAGGAGAGAGAGAGGCCGAGGGCTGGAGCACAGCAGGGCCCGAGAAGCGAGGATGTGGCCCAGGGACCATCCTAGAGGAGGACCCACACCCCACAGTCAGCCCGGTCCACTCCTTCCTCTGTGTGGTCCCCTCTTCTTCAAAGGGCTCCATGCTCCATGCACACGGGCCTTCCGGAGGGGATTTTGCCAGGAACTGGGGCTGGAAGGGCAGCCAGGGAGGTGGGGTCGCGAGAAGCTGGCCCAGGGCTTCACGTGGGGACCTGCCTTCCCCCACTCCACAGTCCTTGGCTTCGACTGACTGGGACCTTTAGCCAAAGGGCCATCGGCGGAGATGGGACAGCAGGTTTCAATGCCCAGGGTGGCTCTGCATGGACAGCCAACCTATATAAAAGCCATTGTGTCAAAAGCATGCACTCTCCCCACACCCCCAGGCCCCAAGTCAGAACACCCACTGTACCACCAATGGAAGAGAAAGTCTTGAGTTGCAGGAAGCTGGGTGAAGGGCATTGGCCTCTCCCTTCTCCTGCCCAGGCCTCCCTGGCACCAGGAGCAATGCACAGACAGGCCTGCATTCAAGGGACTTGGCTTCCCATCGGTCACCTCTCGGCTCTGTGACCTTAAAGGCAAGTAACTAACTCTTTGAGTCTAGGTTTCTTCCTCCGCGTAGTGGACTCTGGTCTTAGAGGACTGTCTCAGGGCTCAGGGGGATGGCAGGTGTCTGGGCACTTGGCAGGACCTGGGTCTGGGCTGGGTTTCCTTTTCATCTCGTGCTCAGTGTCCTCGTCTGTAAAATGGGCCAGCTTCACTGCACGCACTCCTGCAGGCTCTGACGCTGAGTGAGCGACTGACCCCAGATGGGTTTGCTGGGCCAGATCAGCTGCTGGGCCAGTTCAGCTGCTGGACCTAGGGCACAGTCTTCATCCTCATGCAGAGATTTATTCTCTAGTATCTCTGCCCATCTAGCACAAAGAAGCTGGGAGGGGCTCAGGGGTTTTGACCCCAAGGGCTTGGGGACAGATGGAAACAAGAGGAGGAGAGGGGATTTCCCAGGGGAGAGCATTTCTTCAGGGTGTCCGGGTTTACCCCTGGGCTCCTGATCCTTAGCAGTGATGTTCCAGGTGGGGTTCTTCAAACCCTGCCCCACCACTGACATTCTCACCTACACACTCACACGACATACACGCACACATACACATATGAATAATGCACTGAGCCACACTCCCACTCTCACAAATGTACATGCACAAACACACTTGCATTCACACATACACATGTGCACGCATACACACACATGATGCAAAAGAGAAAGCATGTCTCACTCTCACAGGCCGTGGGAGACGGAGGGGCGGGAGCTTTCTGTTTATCTTGGAGCCGGCTGGAGGTAGTGAACCCTCCCCCTCTTTGAGCGGCCCTGGCCCTGGCGCTGGGAGCCCGCGTGCTGGGAAGAAAGGGCCTAGGATTAGTCTCCCCTCCTCTAATGGGCAGAGAGGAGGGGAACCGGAGGGCAAGTTGCAACAGTGAGCGTGTGTGCTCGCGAGCTGGGTGGCTGGGCTTGGCAGGGGCCGGGCTGAGGCAGCGCATCACTGGAGGTCTTTGTTGATCGTTTCCACTTCGGGAAACAGTGTTCTTAAGGTTGATTTTGTAAGCTCAGCTTACAAGGCGGCGTGCCAGGGAAAGGCTCTCATCCTTCATGGGGAGAGAGTTGAACGCCCTCATCAAAACCCCACTCAGATCATCAGAGCACGACTGACAGCTACAGGGATCATACTAAAGGCGTAAGGACAGTGGCCGTGCACCGGGTCTGTCTCTTCTGGGCCTGCAGCGCAGCGCCCGTGAACCTGGACACCGACACCAGCCTGATCCCTCGTTCGCCAGCGATGAAATCCTGGGCAAGTTACTATGCGTCTCAGTTTCTTTCTCTGAAAAGCAGAGATGGAGGCATTAGAGCCGAGCACGTAAGAACGTGGCACGGATCTTGCGAGAAAAGGAATGGACAGCTCTTAGAGAAGCATCCGGAGCTCCATCAGCCCTAGAAAGTGATGGCTGTTACCACCACCACATGCCCAGTTCCGTGGGAAACCGCTCCCTGGCATCCTTGCTATGTGATGCTGGGGGCGCTCTCATTATTCACATGAAGATGGCATGAGCCAGTGACTTGCTCGAGGCCATCTGATTAGCTGGTGAAGGAGGAAGGACAGGAGTTCACCGAAGCCAGCAAGATCCCCAGGGGAGGGGAGCTGGTATCCCTTCCTGCAGGGTCTCAGTTGGGAGTGCTCACTACCTCCACGTCGTGGCCCAAGGGAACTGTGTTCGTGCACCGTGAGGCCCGCTAACTTCACGTGAGCCCAAGGCGAGTGCTGAGGGGGCATGCTTCCAGTTGGCAGAGGAGGTCAGGAGCTCCTGTGGGCAGGAGGAAATCAGTGACTAGGTGGATTCACTCCTTGGACTGAGGCCGCAAGGGTAGCGGTGTGTGGTGAGGATGCAGGACAGAGGAGGGCCAGGCCAGCTAACCAAATTTGCAAAGTGGTGTGAGGGTAATGTGCTTATGTAAAACCAGTGGACCAAAAATACAGACTAAGAAAACCCAAAGGCCGCACAATTAGTAATAAGGAACAAACATGCTATTTTCCCTCTTTTTTTTTTTTTTTTTGTTTTTTTCTTTGACTGTGCCATGAAGGTTTCCTCTCATTCATCAGCAGGAAAGCCTCTTGACAGTCGGAGCTCCACAGGGCCTGGCTCAGCCTCAGCTTTGCTGGTTTTGATTCAGGATCTGTCTGTCTGGATTCGTAGCATGCACATCTGTAGCTTGGAAATTATCACTTCTTCTGTGCTGAGAATGCTGAGATATTGTAAGAATCAAATCTAGGGATTTGAGAGAAGTCAACAGATATCTACTGTAAACCTATTATGTACATGGTGCTTTACGAGATGGTGAAAGAGAACCATCCAACCAACCAATATACCAACATTCCAACCAACCAACCTGCCAATCTACCAACCAAATTACTGACCAACCAACCAACCAACATACCATCCAGATTACCAAGCAGCCAGCCAGCCAATCACCATACCAACCAGCAAGCCAGCCAACCAGTCCATCAACCAGCCAACCAACCAACATACCATCCAGATTGCCAACCAGTCCATCAACCAACCAACCAACCAACCAGCCAACAAACCAACATGCCGACATTCCAACCAACCAACCAACCAACCAGCCAGTCTATCAACCAACATACCATCCAGATTACCCACCAGCCAGCCAACCACCATACCAACCAGCAAGCCAGCCAACCAGTCCATCAACCAACCAACCAACCAGCCAGTCTATCAACCAACATACCATCCAGATTACCCACCAGCCAGCCAGCCAGCCAACCAACATACCAACGAATCAACCAGCCAAATAATGGAGCCTGCCATCTTGTAGGGGAGGGATCTTCACTGAGAAGTCCCAGAATAGAAGTGACACAGCCCCTGGGTGAGTGCTGGGGGGCACATGACCACGAAAGCCTATACAGGGAAGGGGGTAGGAGCGCTTACCTGCTGCGAGTCCCTGAAGACACCTCTGGATGTGGGGCCTGAGCTGGGGATTGGAGGAGGACCGGAAGTGAGAAGCAGCAGACATGTCTTGATGTCAGGGGTTCCCAGATTTTTTCAGGTGGCTGGTGGCCCCAGACCCACACTGTCCCACCACTCCCAAGCCTCTGGCTCCCAGATCCATTCCGAGGGAACTTACTCAGCCCCAGCATCAGCCCTCTCACTGCTTTCCCTGTCTCTGTGTCCCAGTCTCTCCCCGGACACGCTGTGGCTAAACAGTTGTTTTCTGAGTAGCTGAAGTGACTGTCATTTCTCCCCAGTTGCTCCTGTTTTCTTAGCTCAGAGAAGCAGACCGTGGCCCGGCCCAGCCAACTTGCAGACCCTGGATGCTCAGAGCATGTAAAGCACTGCTTTTACAGTAAGACAAGCACAGCTATAGAATGGAGTTGGATGTATTTTCCTGGGGCAGTGGTTCATTTTGAGCTATGTCCCCAGGTTTGCCTTCCTCTGCCCCACTCTGGGGACCCAGGTGGACAAGTTTGGAAGCACTATCCCCCTGCTGGAAGGCCCTTCCCACCTCCTCCATCTGCAAACCCAGCTCTGCTTTTCCCTTGCAACAGCTCAGACCTCTACACTGTGAAGGCTGCCCTGATAATTCATGGACCTGGCAGGGCCCCATACCGCAACCCCCATCAACTGGCATCCTTGGTTCACTTGCCCACGCCACCACTAGAATGTGGCTTCTGAAGGGTGGGACCACAGTCTATCCGTGATATCCACATAGCCTGGCCCAGCGAGAGGCCCAGAGGGCTGGTAGACTGAACAGGTGTGCCCACCTTGGGGTCCGCGGAAGGAAGTTCAGCCACACTTGCCCCCGTCTCCTTCTCATTGCAGGATTCCCAGTGAGATGTCGCCTCCAGACCTGGTGGGCCTAGTTACATCTTCAAGAAAATAAGCTTCTCATTTCAGGGTGCTCTTGGACTGCTGGCCTCCTCCTCCGAGGCAGAGGAGGAGTAGGATGTGGGCAAAGAGCACAGCTGTGGGTTCAAATCCCAACGCTTCCACTAAATGGCCATGTGATCGTGAGAAAGCTGTTGCTGTTCTAGTTTCCTCTGTGAAAAGAGAGTGATTGTAACCACCCAGGAAGCGACTGTGTATAAACCCACACTCCCACCCAGGGTGCCCAGGAAATGCCACTGTTTTCACAGCAATTCTCCAGTGGTCTGTGGGTGGGAAGAGGGGTGGAAGGGAGCCCCTTGCAGCTCGGCCTTCCTATTCATGGGAAGATGCTTCCAAGCTGGACACCAGAGCAGCTTTTTGGATGCTCTGGTTCAGACCACATCTCCAGCGTATCATGTGTATGCATGCTGCTGCTGCTGCTGCTAAGTCACTTCAGTCGTGTCCGACTCTGTGTGACCCCATAGACGGCAGCCCACCAGGCTCCCCCATCCCTGGGATTCTCCAGGCAAGAATACTGGAGTGGGTTGCCATTTCCTTCTCCAAAGCATGAAAGAGAAAAGTGAAAGTGAAGTCGCTCAGTCTGTCCGACTGTTAGCGACCCCATGGACTGCAGCCCACCAGGCTACTCCGTCCATTGGATTTTCCAGGCAAGAGTACAGGGGTGGGGTGCCATTGCCTTCCCCGGTGTATGCATGCTAAGTTGCTTTAATTGTGTCTGTCTCTTTGTGACCCCATGGGCTGTAGCCCGTCAGGCTTCTCTGTCCATAGGATTCACCAGTTAAGAATACTATCGTGGGTGGTCATGCCTTCCTCTACCATCGAATCAGGTATTATTTAATTTCAGAAAATTTGCAAAAATTACCTGCCCAGTTAGTGTCATAAACTTTTTCATCAAAAAGAAAAAAAATTTTTTTCCCCTCAAAAAACACACCAACCAATGGAAGACAAGTTGTTAAATTGGAAGTTTCAACACAGCATCAAAGTGTAATAGATACCACTCTCCCAAGGCATCCTAGAACAAGATCACATTTCCAAAGGGAAATCGATCTGGGTGGGTAAAGCTCTTCACTCATGTTGAGAGTTTGGAGGGGAATAAAGGGAGAGATTTGGGGGAAAGACTGCCTGGTAGGAGCTGTACCCTGCCCTCCCCACACCATGTGGAGGACCCTGGCGGTCCAGGGGATAAGACCCCACGCTCTCAATGCAGGGGGCCAGGTTTGATCCCTGGTTAGGGAATTAGATTCCGCTTGGCACAAAGATCCCATGTGCTGCAACCAAGACCTAGTGCAGCCAAATAAACGAAAATGAACCACAAAACCAAAGTGACACAGCGTTTTGTGACTTAAAGCGACAACTGGGATGTCCTGAGCTTTCTGAAGATTATCCAGGAGCAGGGAGAGCGCTTTTCCTGTTGAATGCGTCTTAAAGGTGTGACTGGAGGCAAAATCCAGGTGGTGCTAGTGGTAAAGAACCCACCTGCCAACGCAAGAGACATGAGACAGGGGATCAATCCCTGATTGGGAAGATCCTCTGGAGAAGGGAATGGCAGCCCGCTCTAGTATTCTTGCTTGAGAAATCCCACGGACAGAGGAGCCTGGTGGGCTGCACTCCATGGGGGTCACAAACAGTTGGACACGACTGAAGCAACTTAGCACGTAGCATGGAGGCAAATTCAAGCTGCCTCATGGTTGTGCCCTGTGAATCCTGCCTCCTGGTCTGTCTGATGCGTCAGCTCATAGACATACTGAGTACCAGGTGGCCGACCCTGACCCGCCGTGCGGTCTCAAAGGTCCCTTTCCTTCTCTCTGCCCGCGTTTCCCCAATCTGATGAGATGAGGCAGGTCCCCTTGCCCACCTTGGTGCAGGTCACTCCGTTTTCCCCCAACACCTTCAGTCTTCAAAGAAACTTAAGCGAACAAGACCCAGTCCTCCCAGCGCACACTGCAGTGGGAGAGGAAGGAACTGGACCCCCAGTAGCTCTTAGGTGATGGGCGACTGTTGACCAGCGTGAGCGGGTGGGGCTGCGGTCTCACCCAGGTGGGCGGGAGAAGCCTTTTGGAGGAGGTGACCTGGAGGCAGCGAAAGGTGAGCCCTGTGGGCACCTGGGGGAGAGAGTTCCAGCCAAGGGTGCAGGACAAGGGCTGGGAGGCGGTGGTGATGACTGGTGTGCTGGCAAAGGGGCATAGGGCTGGTGTGGGAAGTGGGGCAGGGGAGGCCGGGGGCTCATGGGAGAGGGAGGGTAGGGCGGTGGGCACAGCAAACAAGACCCTGAAGGCTGAGGCCAGGGCTGGTTTGGGCTCTGGAAGATTCGACGTGATGGACGGTGGGCTCCAGGCAGAGGAGGGGGCAAATCTGACTTTGGGCTAAAAAAGCTGCCAATGCAGGAGACATGAGATGTGGGTTCGATCCCTGGGTCAGGAAGATCCCCAGAGGAGGGCATGGCAACCCACTCCAGTATGCTTGCCCGGAGAATCCCACGGACAGAGGAGCCTGGCGGGCTACAGGCCATGGGTCACAGAGTCAGACATGACTGAAGTGGCTTGGCATGTGGGCATGAGGCAGCTGGAAGAGGCACCTGTCCCATGTCCACCTGGATCCTGACCAGGACCCGGTAACTGGGGAATGGTCCCCGCCTAGTTTGCCATCTAAGGGGGAGAATCTTGGTTAGATGCAGGATTCCTCTTAGACTAAGGGACAGCAGGGTGGCAGTTACTTTGAGGAAGGACATTAACACAGTGACTAAAACAACCTCCTACCTTGAGTACTTACCATGGGCCAAGCAGGGATTCAAAGCTTTGTGAGTCATCCTTATGACAGCACTGACAGTGGGGTCCATTGTGGTCCCATTTTACAGGTGGGGACACTGAGGCCTGTGGAGATTTATTGCTTTTACCAAGATCCCATGGCCAGTATGAGACAGTGGGGGATTGGCGTCCAAGT
Source organism: Oreotragus oreotragus (assembly GCA_006410675.1). NCBI lineage: Eukaryota > Metazoa > Chordata > Mammalia > Artiodactyla > Bovidae > Oreotragus > Oreotragus oreotragus. Next base: position 595,917 of record SJYX01005600.1, on the reverse strand, counting down.
CTGCCCACTGGTAAGACCAGTGTTTCCAGCCCCGTCCTGCCCAGTGGGTGAAACTAACTGAACCATGAAATAATGAGGAAGATGGTGAGGGAGGCGTTTGCCTTTGTCTTAAGTCCTGGTCCCTCTGGCTAGAGGGGGTTCTCTGAACCATGGGGCTGGGTACTGGACACAGGAGCCCCTATGTCACTCAATGCACTTACAGACCATCTCTTAGGATCCAGACCCCTGCCTGGGCAGTGTGATCACCGAGGCTGGGCAGGAGTGCAACTCAGATTTCTTATCTCTGTCCTTGGAAGCTTCTGCTTAGCAAGGTATTTGTTCAAGGTGTCGACTTCAAAACACATAATCACAGCCTAGAAGTTGAGAACTCTGATTTGGCAGAAAGTGTTAGAACTTAGTGGGTTTCTCTCGTAGCTCAGCTGGTAAAGAATCCGCCTGCAGTGCGGGAGACCCCAGCTTGACTCCTGGGTTGGGAAGATCTGCGGGAGAAGGGATAGGCTACACACTCCAGTATTCTGGCTGGAGAATTCCATGGACTGTATAGTCTATGGGGTTGCAAAGAGTCAGACATGACCGAGCGACTTACGCTTACACTTCTAGGACTTAAGCCCTGGAGGCAGCATCTCAAGTTCTCGTTGCTGTTTTTCAGTCACTCATTCGTGTCCAACTCTTTTCGACCCCATGGACTGCAGCAGGCCAGGCCTCCCTGTCCCTCCCCATCTCCTGGAGCTTGCTCAGATTCATGTCCATTGAGTCGGTGATGCCATCCAACCATCTCAAGTAACCCTGAGACAACTGCTTCCAGGAGGTGGGGGGAGGAGTCAGGTTACATAGAAATTTGCAACAAGGGGCAGGTAGTCTGAATATCAAAAGTATTTTTGTGAATTAAAGAAAACCAGATATCTCAGTTCAGTTCAGTCGCTCAGTCGTGTCCGACTCTTTGTGACCCCATGAACCGCAGCACACCAAGCCTCCCTGTCCATCACCAACTCCCGGAGTTCACTCAGACTCATGTCCATCGAATCCGTGATGCCATCCAGCCATCTCATCCTCTGTCGTCCCCTTCTCCTCCTGCCCCCAATCCCTCCCAGCATCAGAGTCTTTTCCAATGAGTCAACTGTTCGCATCAGGTGGCCAAAGTAGTGGACTTTCAGCTTTAGCGTCATTCCTTCCAAAGAAATCCCAGGGTTGATCTCCTTCAGAATGGACTGGTTGGATCTCCTTGCAGTCCAAGGGACTCTCAAGAGTCTTCTCCAACACCACAGTTCAAAAGTATCAATTCTTCGGCGCTCAGCTTTCTTCACAGTCCAACTTTCACATCCATACATGACCAAGGGAAAAACCATAGCCTTGACTAGACAGACCTTTGTTGGCAAAGTAACGTCTCTGCTTTTGAATATGCTATCTAGGTTGGTCATAACTTTTCTTCCAAAGCGCGCAGGAGAGAGAGAGCTCGCGCGTTGGCTCCTCCTTTTAAATGTTTTTTCCTCCCCCGGGCCTGCCCTATGTAAATTGGGCTTAGCCCGGAGTGCTGTTTGTTCTACCTGAGGTCTTCACTCCGGTCCTCTGACCTTCCTTTGTTTTACTTTCGTGGGCTTTTCCCTTCCTTGTCTTTCGGCCCCACCATCTTGGACTCCTTTTCCCTATTCTGACTACACATCACCTTCATTAGTGACTACTTCTCTTTAGCCTATGACCGCTCTTCAGTTCAGTTCAGTCTTTAGGGTTAAAACATAACGTCATTCTTTCAGACCACGTCCACGCCTAATTTTTGCTCAACTTTGCTTCGTCGCAGCCTCTCACTATGCCCACAGCAAGCGCTCACTTCCCATTTAGCCCTTAACCTACTGCAAATTGGCTCCTAACTCCACCCTCTTCTAAGCTGTCCAAGCATTTACAAGAGACCAGAATATACCTCCCCAAAACTTGCCACTCTGGCATAAGGATTATTTTGAGCTAAAAGCAACTAAGAAGAAGGAACTACAAGAGAAGTTCCCTGCCTCCTTCTATTTGCCCAACAGCAGGACAAACATTTGCAAAAGAGCCCCCTTCTCCTCTCTATCAGGGAAAACAGAAAGTCAGTTCAGTTCAGTTCAGTTCAGTCGCTCAGTCGTGTCCGACTCTTTGCGACCCCATGAATCGCAGCACGCCAGGCTTCCCTGTCCATCACCATCTCCCAGAGTTCACTCAGACTCACGTCCATCGAGTCCGTGATGCCATCCAGCCATCTCATCCTTGGTCGTCCCCTTCTCCTCCTGCCCCCAATCCCTCCCAGCATCAGAGTCTTTTCCAATGAGTCAACTCTTCTCATGAGATGGCCAAAGTACTGGAGTTTCAGCTTTAGCATCCTTCCTTCCAAAGAAATCCCAGGGTTGATCTCCTTCAGAATGGACTGGTTGGATGTCCTTGCAGTCCAAGGGACTCTCAAGAGTCTTCTCCAACAC
>SJYX01005600.1:574793-592479 GCA_006410675.1 Oreotragus oreotragus | reverse complement strand
ATAAACAGGGTGACAATATACAACCTTGATGTAATCCTTTCCTATTTGGAACCAGTCTGTTGTTCCATGTGCAGTTCTAACTGTTGCTTCCTGACCTGCATACAGATTTCTCAAGAGGCAGGTTAGGTGGTCTGGTATTCCCATCTCTTTCAGAATTTTCCACAGTTTATTGTGATCCACACAGTCAAAGGCTTTGGCATAGTCAATAAAGCAGAAATAGATGTGTTTCTGGAACTCTCTTGCTTTTTCCATGATCCAACAGATGTTGGCAATTTGATCTCTGGTTCCTCTGCCTGTTCTAAAACCAGCTTGAACATCAGGGAGTTCACGGTTCACATATTGCTGAAGCCTGGCTTGGAGAATTTTGTGCATTACTTTACTAGCGTGGGAGATGAGTGCAATTGTGCGGTAGTTTGAGCATTCTTTGGCATTGCCTTACTTTGGAATGGGAATGAAAACTGACCTTTTCCAGTCCTGTGGCCTCTGCTGAGTTTTCCAAATTTGCTGGAGGGGAGAGTGGAAGAGAACTTTCTCTCTCTCTTTTACTCCTCTTCCAGTCTCCCCTCCTCCTCCATCCCAATCAAATCCAAGGTGCCATCAAGCTTGGAGAGTTTAAAGACATTCCTCTTACCTGTCATTTCTGGCCAGATATACTTTATTTATCCTCATTCAACTTTCAGTTACATTTTATGTATATGACTGAAAGCCTGTTAATGGAGCCTACACAAACCCGCTCCTGCTGCTAAGTCGCTTCAGTTGTGTCCAACTCTGTGCGACCCCACAGACGACAGCCCACCAGGCTCCCCCGTCCCTGGGATTCTCCAAGCAAGAACACTGGACCTAGACCTTACAAAATCACTGAAAGGGTTACACAAAAATCTGGTCACATCACTGTCTTGCTTAAAATCTGTTTTATCCACAACAGTGTTCACAGACCATAGTCTCCAGTCAGCAGCAGCAGCATCTGCCTGGGAACTTGTCAGAAATGCAAGAGATAGGTTTAACCCCAGGACTAAGTAAGCAGAAGGCAATGGCACCCCACTTCAGTACTCTTGCCTGGAAAATCCCATGGATGGAGGAGCCTGGAAGGTTGCAATCCATGGGGTCGCTGAGAGTCGGAGACGACTGAACGACTTCACTTTCACTTTTCACTTTCATGCATTGGAGAAGGAAATGGCAACCCACTCCAGGGTTCTTGCCTGGAGAATCCCAGGGACTGGGAGCCTGGTGGGCTGCCGTCTATGGGGTCTCACAGAGTCGGGCACGACCAAAATGACTTAGCAGTAAGTAATCAGAAACTCTAGGGAGGATGGCCCCATGTCTGCATTTTAAAAAGCCCTCCAGGTGAGGGCAGGCTTCCCAGCTGGCCCAGTGGTAAATAATCCCCCTCCCAGTGCAGGAGGAACAGGTTTGATCCTTCTGTTGGTCCATGGGACTCTGCCTGGAGGAGGAATTGACAACCCACTCCAGTATGCTTGCCTGTAGAATTCCACGGACAGAGGAGCCTGGTGGGCTACGGTTCATGGGGTCTCAAAGAGTTGGGACAGAACTGAGTGAGTAACACTTTCACTTTCCTGAGTTTTTCAGCTGCTAAAATCTCCCGCCAAATGGCAGAAAGTAATAAGTTGACTGTCATGAGCATGCTGCCCCAGACCTACTGGCACCTAAGGATTGATGATGTCAAAGGTGATGCACTGCAGGCAGTTTCTTTACCAGCTGAGCCACCAGGGAAACCCCAGGAAACATGCACGAGATACTATTATCTGGCTATTTCAGAGAGGAGGTACCAGATAGAATTTGGGGAAAGAGCTTGCTCCGGGGAAGGTCTCACAGGTCCTGCTTGGTTACGTGTCCACTTTCAGAAATGAGGACTACAATTGTCATGAGTATTCCGATTCTGTTATGAATATGTGGTTCATAAACATACATACACGTGTATATATTTACATACACACACACAAACCAAATAGCTTTATTTCATCCACTTTCTTATCCCTTTATCATGTAAGATGTTTTTATGTCATAGTATTTAAGTATTGATAACTTTACATCATGGTATTAAAGTAACAAGATATCAAGACGAGTAAACTTCCTACAAGGACCTTGCACCGTCCCCTGAGGAAGGTATTTCAGTTGTACACAGGACAGTTGTATCATGTTACATAGGTGTATGACCTTGTTGTCATCTTTATTTTGTGATTTAAGTGTGATTTAGGGGGATGCCTGTGGGTGAGTTGGACACAACTGAAGATACTTAGCATGCACATGGGTGGGTGCCAAATTGACAAAGGATGGAGTTGTGATGGTTAATTCTATGTGTCAACACGTCTGGATAAAGTTGAGACTCATCGAAGCAGTTGAAGGCCTCGATAGAACAAAAGGCAGACCTCCCTCAAACAAGAGGAAACCCTGCTGGCAGACAGCTTTTGGGCTCGAACTGCGTTACTGGCAACTCCTGATTCTCCTGTCTGAAAGCCCACTCTGTAGATTCTGACCTTGCCAACCCACATAATGGCGTGAGGAGTGTCTTAAAATAAATTTCTTTCTCTACACGCACACCTCCTATCAGTTCTGTTTCTCTGAAGAACTCTAATACATGGCCACACAAATGTGTGGCCTGTCCACATGCTGGGCTTACAAGGAGATGCTTACCTTCCCCCTTTGAGGGGCGGGGTCTATGATCTCCTTGAACCTGACAAGCCTTTGTAACTGACTCAGTTAGTACAATGAGGAGAAAGTGATGCTGCTTGGCCTCTGAAGCTTGGTCAGTAAAGACCACATGGTCCGTGGGATGCTGCCTTTGGAATACAACCAGCATGTTGTGAGAAAGCCCAGGCCACGCGGAGGGGCCACCACTGGCCAAGGGCCCCAGCTGGGGCTGTTGTGACATAAGCATTGAGAGAGTCGCTTTGTAGGCAGGTTGATAAGAAGCCGGAGAATCCCCGAGGAGAGAGGGGTCGGGGTTCTTGAGGAGATTGGAGTGTGGAATTCTCAAGGAGGAGGAAAGGACAAACTTTTCTTTTTTCCCCCCTCTACATTCCTTGGTCTTAGTCACAGAAAAAAGTTTTTTTTCTTTAAGCCTGCAACTGATGATTACACAACTCAGTTTAAACTCTGTGATAGAAAGAAAGTGAAAGAAAATCGCTCAGTCATGTCTGACTCTTTGCGATCCCGTGGACTGTAGCCTACCAGGCTCTTCCATCCATGGGATTTTCGAGGCAAGAATATTGGAGTGGGTTGCCATTGTCTTCTCCTCAGGAAAGGCCTAACTCAGTTTAGACTATGTACTAGGGATTAAATAAAATCAGTGTATGCTGCTTGAGGATAGTTTCTCCTTCCTGAAAAATCTTCTGGCTAATCCTGTTATCTGAAAATGTAAAATATGGGAGTGGGTCTAGTCAGATCTTTACAACCTTGAGACATCCTTTTGACTTATTGTAATAACTAATTAATGTATATAATTCCCTTGCTAACACTAGTGAGGGGGGAACTCTCCGACCCCCTGTTGATGTCTATATCAGAAGCTTTCTCTGTCCTTTCTCTTACTTTAATATAACTCTGCTACATAAAAGCTCTTGAGTGATCAAGATTGGTCCCTGGTTCTGAAGCTAAATCTTCTTCGGAGATCATGAATCCAACATCGTAAGCTATCAGGATCAGGTATAACGACCCCAGCCTTGGAGTTATTCACCTGAGGTGCTAGTTACTGAGGAACAGAGAAAAGCCATCCCTTCTGTGCCCATGCAAGCTCCTCACTCACAAAATCTACAAGCATAATAAATGGAGCTCTTATGCCACTACATTGGGGGGTAATTTGTTATGCAGTCACAGTAACTGGAACATCACTACTCAGAGCGACACCTGAAGCAGCCCTCACGAATTCCCAGTCTTATTATTGTAGCGTCAGGGGAACTTTTGACCAGGCAGGATACATTTCCATATTCAGAATTATTTTCTCCAGGTGTTTTGAAGAATTCTTGACCATCCATAATATCAACCTCCCTCTCTTTAAAAATAGCAAGCGGTCTCAATTCAGTCCGCTTCAAATAAAAATCACAGACCTTGTTAACAAGTGATCAGTTTCACAGATGGGAAGAAAGTGAAGTGAAGCGAGAACTCTGGGAGCGGGGCTGAGAAGGCAAGCCTACGCCCTGGCTGCAGATGCAACATGGGCGTCTTTTGCAGGGAATGAAACTCCGGTCCTGGCAGATCCTGGGCAGCTGGATTCAGGATATTTGTCTGCTGCACGGTCTGTTGTTAAACACCCACAACCTTCCAGGCTGTGTTCTCTTGCTCAGACTCTAAGTGGGGCACCATTTCCCCAAGAGCCATCAGCATTCCCGGCAGGAGACGATGAGCAAGCACAGGTGATGGTTCTGGGGGTGCAGATGTGCAGGAGGGGTTGGGGTAGAGTGGGAGGGAGGCAGACGCTCACGCCTGCTGGCCAGTCAGCACCCAGGCGTAAATCGTGTCCCTGCCTGCCTTGCTTCTAATGAGACTGACCCAGTTAGTGTGATCTCTTTTTCTACTTTACAGTCCCTCTGAAATTCATCCGAGTTGCCCTTTGTCTTCTCCTTTCCATATATCTAGAGTGATGGACTTTATGGCCACTTCTTCGGGGGATACAGAATTATAGATCTCTGAATTTATGTCTGTTTGCTGGGCCCCCTCTGGTCCTGGCATCATAAGGTGAATGCTGGGGCAGCAAGAATGATGTTGCCTTCTAATAGATCTGGACCCATTTCTGACAGCTTATTTTGACAAAAGCATAAAATTCAATGATTGTTGCTTAGCTCAGAAGCCGTAGGAAATTCAAAGGGAGAAAAAGAGAATGTTTAAACATGAGCCTTCCCTGTCTCCAAACTGCTTTCTGAGTCAGGTAAACTGTGAATAATAGGGTAAGCTAAGCCAACCAATGACAACAAAGGCTGGTCTAGAAGGAATATGATTTATCCCACAGGATGCTGTACAAACAGGATTTTTCCTGATGTTAAGGGGTGGCCACCTGCTACTTGAACAGACGAGGAGTCTGTTAGGGAAGCAGGGGGATGTGGAAGGCAGGCTCTGAACTGGGTCCCCAAATGATCCTTGTCCACTTGTCCCCATGTTTCCGACTGACTAGGCCTCTGTGGCCATGAGATATGGCCGTAGTGATAGTGTGACTTTGATGGCTAGGCTATAGAAGCTGTCACTCCCTCTGCTTTGCTTTCTAGGATCGCTGGTTTCAGTGGCAAGTGGGGAGGAGTTCAGGGGACACCAGCAGCCATCTCATGAGAGCCTTCAAGCTCCCCCTGGAAGAGGTCCAAGTGGAGAACAGAGGCCTCTTGCCAATTGCTCCAGAGTCACAAGAGCTGGCAACCTCTACAAGCTGATCCCTGCCCACCCTGCCCAACCCTCACCCAGACTTCAGATGACTGCAAACCAGGCCCGCAGCTTTGCTACAACAGCAAGAATGGCTTTGTGTGGATGTCCTCAGCCTAACTGCTCCCGAATTCCTACTCCCCAGAAGCTGTGAGCAATAATAAATGTTCTTGTTTTAAGTCACTAGATTTTGGGGTCAGTTGTTTTATAGCAATAGATAACTAATAAGGCTGTATATTGTCTCCCTGCTTATTTCACTTATATGCAGAGTACATCGTGAGAAACGCTGGGCTGGAAGAAGCACAAACTGGAATCAAGATTGCTGGGAGAAATATCAATAACCTCAGATATGCAGATGACACCACCCTTACGGCAGAAAGAGAAGAGGAACTAAAAGCCTCTTGATGAAAATGAAAGAAGAGAGTGAAAAAGTTGGCTTAAAGCTCAACATTCAGAAAACTAAGATCGTGGCATCTGGTCCCATCACTTCATNTCAATAACCACAGATATGCCGATGACACCACCTTTATGGCAGAAAGAGAAGAGGAACTAAAAGCCTCTTGATGAAAATGAAAGAAGAGAGTGAAAAAGTTGGCTTAAAGCTCAACATTCAGAAAACTAAGATCGTGGCATCTGGTCCCATCACTTCATGGGAAATAGATGGGACAGTGTCAGACTTTATTTCTGGGGTTCCAAAATCACTGCAGATGGTGATTGCAGCCATGAAATTAAAAGACGCTTACTCCTTGGAAGGAAAGTTATGACCAACCTAGATAGCATATTGAAAAGCAGAGACATTACTTTGCCAACAAAGGTTCGTCTAGTTAAGGCTATGGCTTTTCCAGTAGTCATGTATGGATGTGAGAATTGGACTGTGAAGAAAGCTGAGCGCCAAAGAATTGATGCTTTTGAACTGTGGTGTTGGAGAAGACTCTTGAGAGTTCCTTGGACTGCAAAGAGATCCACCCAGTCTGTTCTAAAGGAGATCAGTCCTGGGTGTTCTTTGGAAGGAATGATGCTAAAGCTGAAACTCCAATATTTTCGCCACCTCATGTGAAGAGTTGACTCTTTGGAAAAGACTCTGATGCTGGGAGGGATTGGGGGCAGGAGGAGAAGGGGACGACAGAGGATGAGATGGCTGGATGGCATCACCGACTCGATGGACGTGAGTTTGAGTGAACTCCGGGAGTTGGTGATGGACGGGGAGGCCTGGCGTGCTGCAATTCATGGAGTCGCAAAGAGTCAGACACGACTGAGCGACTGAACTGAACTGAAGAAAGAAAGAAAAGAAAGTGAAGATGCTCAGTTGTATCCGACTCTTTGCAACCCTGTGGACTGTAGCCCACCAGATTCCTCCATCCATGGGATTCTCCAGACAAGAATGCTGGAGTGGGTTGCCATTTCCTTCTCCAGGGGCTCTTCCTGACCTAGGGATCAAACCCGGGTCTCCTGCACTGCAGGCAGACGCTTTAACCTCTGGGTCACCAGGGAAGCCCATTAGATAAGAAATGGGGGTATATAAATTAGGATTAGGTTTGGTCATTTGGAAAATAAAATCCAAAACAAAGAAGATAAGTGTTTATTTCTCTCTTGTAAGAAATCTAGAGTCAGTTCTGGCTGGTATGGTGCTCCTTGGAGCCGGGAACTCAAGCTAGTTCTCTCTTGTTCTGCCATCCTCAGTATATGGCTCTCTCTCCAAGGCCCAAAATAACTGCTCAGGCCCTAGCTATTGCATTCCTATTCCAGCAAGAGGAAGAAACAAGAGTAAGAAGGATGCACCAACTCCATTAATGGCACTTCTGTTTATATGCCAACGGCCAGAACACAAGAATATGACCCTGCTACCATGGAGGGTTAGAAAGAGACTCTTTATTCTGGGAAGCCATATATCTGGTTTATTGTCAGAAATTTAAGGAAAAAACAAATAAACGCTGGGGTAAACTAGCGATATCTGTGAGCTGGGGATTGGCATTGAGCAGGATTTGCTGCAAGTTGCTAGCTTAGCTAAATCTGAATAAGAATTAAGAGTTTGTCGAGGAGAGAGGCATGGTGTCCTACAGATGACTACAGACTATCTACCATTCCTTGCATTAAGTTGTTGCTGTTGTTAAGTGGATAAGTCATGTCTGACTCTTTGCGACCCCATGGACTGTAGCCCACTGGGCTCCTCTGTCCATAGGATTTCCCAGGCAACAGTACTGGAGTGGGTTGCCATTTCCTTCTCTAAGGGATCTTCCCGACCCAGGGATGGAACCTGTGTTTCCTGCATTGGCAGGCAGATTCTTTACCACTGAGCCACCTGGGAAGCCTTCTTGCATCTAGAGGTGGAACCTATTTCTCCTCCTTATGAATAAGGGCTGTGCTGGTCATATGACCTGTAATGACAAATCGAACTTAGCAGAAGTGACACTGAGCTACTTCCACAGCTGACTTAAAAGATACGCAGCCTTGGCTTTCTGTTTTGGGGCCCTCTCCCCTTGAAACCCAGCTACTGTGTAGGAAGTCTGTCTTCCCTGGATTAATCCTGCTGTGGGAAAGCCCAAGAAGGCCATCAGGAGAGAGCAAGCCCATGGGTGGGGGCTCTGCAGTACCAAGCATGAGAGAGAAGCCTTCTCAGACTGTCCAGTCCAGCCCACCAGCTGAATGCACCCAAGAGAATGACCCCAGCTCATACTGTGTGGAACAGAAGTACCAGTCAGGTAAGCCCTGCCTAATTCCAGGCTCACAGAATCATGACCAATAAGTCAGCTATTGTACTTGTCTGGAGGTATTACTTAGCAATAGATAACTGAAACTAAAAGAGGAAGGCTATTCTAGAGAGAGGAAATAGCATAAACAAACATTTAGTGGTGAGAGGCGATCTGCTCTATGCAAGGAATTCTACATTTGTAGCCCACTGGGCTCCTCTGTCCATAGGATTTCCCAGGCAACAGTACTGGAGTGGGTTGCCATTTCCTTCTCTAAGGGATCTTCCCGACCCAGGGATGGAACCTGTGTTTCCTGCATTGGCAGGCAGATTCTTTACCACTGAGCCACCTGGGAAGCCTTCTTGCATCTAGAGGTGGAACCTATTTCTCCTCCTTATGAATAAGGGCTGTGCTGGTCATATGACCTGTAATGACAAATCGAACTTAGCAGAAGTGACACTGAGCTACTTCCACAGCTGACTTAAAAGATACGCAGCCTTGGCTTTCTGTTTTGGGGCCCTCTCCCCTTGAAACCCAGCTACTGTGTAGGAAGTCTGTCTTCCCTGGATTAATCCTGCTGTGGGAAAGCCCAAGAAGGCCATCAGGAGAGAGCAAGCCCATGGGTGGGGGCTCTGCAGTACCAAGCATGAGAGAGAAGCCTTCTCAGACTGTCCAGTCCAGCCCACCAGCTGAATGCACCCAAGAGAATGACCCCAGCTCATACTGTGTGGAACAGAAGTACCAGTCAGGTAAGCCCTGCCTAATTCCAGGCTCACAGAATCATGACCAATAAGTCAGCTATTGTACTTGTCTGGAGGTATTACTTAGCAATAGATAACTGAAACTAAAAGAGGAAGGCTATTCTAGAGAGAGGAAATAGCATAAACAAACATTTAGTGGTGAGAGGCGATCTGCTCTATGCAAGGAATTCTACATGGTCTGATGTGTTGAAGGGTACAGTGGCCTCAGGGGACCTGCTGATAGGAAGGTCTGGTGTGTGCCATCCTCTGGAGGGTGGAGTCCGGAGTCTACTACCACCAAGAGCTTTCAAAGTGGAGAGGGTGTCCTCATGGAAGGTTGGCCACATCCACCCACAGCATACGGATGTGAGAGTGGGACCATAAAGAAGGCTGAGCACCAAAGAATTAATGCTTCTCAACTGTGGTGCTGGAGAAGCCTCCTGAGAGTCCCTTGGACTGCAACGAGATCAAACTAGTCATTCCTAAAGGAAATAATCTTGAATATTCACTGGAAAGAATGATGCTGAAGATCCAATACTTTGACCTGATGTGAAGAGCTGACTCATTGGAAGATATCCTGATGCTGGGAAAAAGTGAAGGCAGGAGAAGTGGGCAACAGAGGATGAGATAGTTGAATGGCATCACCGACTCAATGGACAGGAGTTTGACCAAACTCTGGGAGATAGTGAAGGACAGGGAAGCCTGGCCTGCTGTAGTCCATGAGGTTGCAAAGAGTCGGACATGACTTCACAACTTAAGAACAACAACAGCAACTCACAGCAGGATTCAGGATCCAGAGCATTGCTGCTAAGTTCTCTCTTCTCCTAAGACATAAATCTGTGGGCAAACTTCCTGGGGAAGCTTGGAGGAGTGAGATATTACCTGGGTGGAATGATGAATGGGTTTGTATTATGTATTGGGAGGGATGGGTTATAAAATGAAGGTATTGCATTTTCTAATTGACTTCCTCCACATTAAAACAACTCTTTCTTGCTGTTTCCTTCTTGGTGATGGCTAGATCCTTAAAACCTAGGAAGGAGGGCTCAGGAAATTTAGGGTCATTTCCTCCATTGCATATGGCACATTCATTTCATCTTCATTTTTGGTTGTGAGGAAATGAACATATATTCAAGGGTAGTTTTTGACAGTGCCTTCATGACTGGGGCCATGACTTTAGAGCCACAGTAAGTTTCTTACTGTTCTATTCTAGAACATTTGAAGAAATGATCTGAGTTATCATTATACAATATCTATATGGATGAATGTTTCATCTTCTTCCTTCATATCTATTAAGAATGTGTTGGGTGGCAAGCCAGAGGGTATTAACAGTAGCTCAAATATATAAGACATTTTCAAGCTACAAGGCATCTAGCAGCAGACAGACCTGGGCTGGTAACATAGCTCACCACCATTCATCAAGGATCCAGTCTCCTGATTTCTGCTTCAAAAGCCTTAGCATGAAGCCATCTTTGTGGCTCATCTCTGCCTTTCCAGGGACCATGTCCAGAAGACAAAGAGTATCTGCTAGTCAGATCTTTCCTTTTTAAAAAGGAACTTTCATTTTCATCTAGGCAGAAGTGGATCTCTGGGGAAGGCAGTGGCACCCCACCCCAGTACTCTTGCCTGGAAAATCCAATGGACAGAGTAGCCTGGTGGGCTGCAGTCCATGGGGTCGCTAACAGTCGGACAGACTGAGCGACTTCACTTTCACTTTTCTCTTTCATGCATTGGAGAAGGAAATGGCAACCCACTCCAGTGTTCTTGCCTGGAGAATCCCAGGGACGGGGAAGCCTGGTGGGCTGCCGTCTATGGGGTCTGTCTCTTATACACATCAGATGTGTATAAGAGACAGGCNCGGGGAAGATAATGGCACCCCACCCCAGTACTCTTGCCTGGAAAATCCAATGGACGGAGGAGCCTGGTGGGCTGCAGTCCATGGGGTCGCTAACAGTCGGACAGACTGAGCGACTTCACTTTCACTTTTCTCTTTCATGCATTGGAGAAGGAAATGGCAACCCACTCCAGTGTTCTTGCCTGGAGAATCCCAGGGACGGGGAAGCCTGGTGGGCTGCCGTCTATGGGGTCACACAGAGTCGGACACAACTGAAGTGACTTAGCAGCAGCAGCAGAAGTGGATCTCATGCTGTCTCTCTTACAAGGGAGTCTGGAAAGGCAACCTTTTATTTTTTTCTTTTCCCAGGCTGTATAACAGTGCTTTCCTGGTGGCTCAGAGGTTAAAGTGTCTGCCTGCAATGCGGGAGACCTGGGTTGGATCCCTGGGTTGGGAAGATCCCCTGGAGAAGGAAATGGCAACCCACTCCAGTATTTTTGCCTGGAGAATCCTACGGACAGAGGAGCCTGGTGGGCTACAGTCCAGGGGGTCGAAAAGAGTCGGACTTGACTGAGTGACTTCACTTTCACTTTCACTACAGAGAAGGGCAAGGGGAAAGGGTGAGGGGTTTGCTGGTGGCTCAGATGGTAAAGAATCCGCCTGCAATACAGGAGACCCTGGTTCAATTCCTGGGTCAGGAAGATCTCCTGGAGAAGAGAATGGTTACCCACTCCAGCATTCTTGCCTGGAGAATTCCATGGACAGAGGAGCCTCACGGGCTCCTGTTCATGGGGTCACAAAGAATCAGAAATGACTCAGCATCTCACACATTCACTTCACTTTCAAGGGGAAAGGGGAATGTGTGTGGCCAGTCCATGGACTCCTTCACAGGGCCCATTCTCTCTACACTCTCAAAGGCCTGGGTAACCCAAGGATGTATTTCTTAGGGCTGCCTTTGCAGTTAAAATCCATCTGGTCTGCAGTGACCTATAGTACACCTTACCTGAAAATGCATTTCACAGTCTCTCTTGGGTGCACGGATATTAGAGGAAAATTCCACCAAACACGATTGGTTATGGGTCCAAAATGTTCAATTACATAAAATTCTGGGTTATTGTGAAGTTATGGAAATAAATGTTGGTGGAAAAGTCCCAGCTGGGAGTTTTAATTACCTTTGCAGCATTACCCAGCATGGCTGCAGTTACTAGTTTGGTGCCATCAGCTCAGCTACAATTTGGCGCCACCTAATGGTGGCTCTCTTCTCACCTAATGATTTATGTAGCATTTCCGGGATCAGATGGAGAAGGGAATGGCAATCCAATCCAGTACTCTTGTCTGTAAAATCGCACGGACAGAGGCTCCTGGTGGGCTGCAGTGCATGGGGTTGCAAAGAGTTGGACACGGCTGAGCGACTAAGCACACACAGATAAAGAGAAGCTGCCTGGTTATTTTCATCACAACCATAGTCTCATTTCTGTAATTAAATTATCGGGTCCAGTATTATGATCAAAATTCACAACTTGAAAGGACAGCTTCCTTCTCCCCAGCTTAGCAATACTGTGAAGGGTGCAGTCACTCTCATTTCTGCTCTCCTATCTCCCATTAGCTGCTGTTTCTGACCCTTGGGGAGGGATAACATCTGGCAGAAAGGAGACTCAACTTTGGTTGGCGGGTCCCTTTGTGATCTGAATCTGGTGCCCTTGGGCTCAATCATGCCCAAGGTTGATTTTTTTTTTTTTTTTTTTAGCTCAGAGGTACTTTTTGCTGGCTTCTTGGGAGATTCTTGTGCTGGTATTCTCCAAACATAGCTCACATGATGCAGGTGACGTCTGTCCTCGGGTTAAAGTGTTAGTCCCCCAGCCGGGTCCGACTCTTTGCGACCCTGTGAACTGTAGCCTGCCAGGCTCTTCTGTCCATGTAATTTTCCAGGCAAGAATGCCAGAGTGGGTAGTCATTGCTTTCTCTATGGGACCTTCCTGACCCAAGGATTGAACCTGCGTCTCCTGCATTGCAGGCAGATTCTTTACCGTCAGAGCCACCAGGGAGGCCCCCATCTGTTTAAAAGCATGAATTAAATGGGGTCCTTTGGGGGTCTGTCTGCTGCATCCTTTTGCTTCTCCAGGCAGCTCTCTTGGGCACATTCCCTTCGAAGAGAGCTTCACGTCCACTCTCCACAGGTGCAGTTAGCTCTGAGGGTGAAGGTCACACATATTCCCCCGCAGTTGCTGGAACTGTCGCCTGCTTACACAGCTGCCTTCTCTTCCCTCTGCCTCTTTTTCTGCCCTGCTGCCTTGGTGCCCTCTAGTCACAGCTTCTCAGAGTATGCCTTCTGCTTCCCAAACTCCTGAGATCAAAAGTTCTGAGTAGTCCCCCGGAAATGCTTCATCCCTTGAGAGAGGAAAAATATGGGGTAAATAGTATCTGTTCAGACGTGCTACACTGCATAACTCTCAGGCGTACCACTTATATAAATTGATACAAAATAAATGAGAATATAGAATATACTGTGAATGGTGCCCTCTGGAGGAGGGAGGCTGCAGCTCAGCCTGATCGTATTACCTTTGGAACTTCAGGTGGTGGATCCCGTTACACGTCCTAGTAACACACATCGAGTTATGATGGTGCTGGGCACTGCTGTAGATGCTTTACCTATTTTATTCAATCCTCATATCAATCCTTCAAGATCGACATTATTCATGGTTATTTCACAAAAGAGTGAACTGAAGGCCAGATTTGTTCAAGGTTACACTGCTGCTGCTGCTGCTGCTGCTACTAAGTCACTTCAGTCGTGTCCGACTCTGTGTGACCCCNCATCGAGTTATGATGGTGCTGGGCACTGCTGTAGATGCTTTACCTATTTTATTCAATCCTCATATCAATCCTTCAAGATCGACATTATTCATGGTTATTTCACAAAAGAGTGAACTGAAGGCCAGATTTGTTCAAGGTTACACTGCTGCTGCTGCTGCTGCTGCTACTAAGTCACTTCAGTCGTGTCCGACTCTGTGTGACCCCATAGTCGGGGGCCCACTGTCTCTGGGATTCTCCAGGCAAGAACATTGGAGTGAGTTGCCATTTCCTTCTCCAATGCATGAAAGTGGAAAGCAAAAGTGAAAGCTGAGTGCTATGAGTGTAAACAACTGTTTTATTGATATCTATAAAACAAAATCAAATTAACTTAAAAACTTTTTTAAACAAGAAAAACCAGTTTAGAAAGCTTCTTTGAGGTTTTCTCAAAGGCTTCACAGGTGCAGCTGCTGCTGTTAAGTCGCTTCAGTCGTGTCCGACTCTGTGCGACCCCATAGACGGCAGCTCACCAGGCTCCCCTGTCCCTGGGATTCTCCAGGGAAGAACACTGGAGTGGGTTGCCATTTCCTTCTCCAATGCATGAAAGTGAGAAGTGAAAGTGAACTCACTCAGTCGTGTTTGAATCTTAGCGACCCCATGGACTGCAGCCCACCAGGTTCCTGCATCCATGAGATTTTCCAGGCAAGAGTACTGGAGTGAGGTGCCATCGCCTTCTCTGTCACAGATGCTAATAATAGCAATTAAGAATATCAGCAAAAACTTCAAAAAACACAAAAAATATCTAGCTATTGTTTCAATGAGGTAAAGATATTTTTCTTTTAAAAAAAGGAATTACCACAAATGAATTTTTAAAAAGTTCTTTGGATGGTTATTTAAAATGCGATAAGTAAAATAGACATTTATGTTGATTAAAACAAGATTTAATATTATGACCCTATGTGACGTTGGCTTCCCTAGTGGCTGAGACTGTAAAAAAATTTGCCTGCCAATGTGGTAGACCCAGGCTCTATCCTTGGGTCAGAAAGATCCCCTGGAAAAGGGCATGGCAGCCCACTCCAGTATTCTTGCCTGGATAATCCCATGGACAGAGGAGCCTGGAAGGCTATAGTCCATGGGGTCACAAAGAGTCGGACATGACTGACTGACTAACACTAACACATAGCTAGCAAGAGGCAGGGCTAGAATTCAAACCCAGAGAGTGCGGCTCCCGAAGCTGTCGTTCTAAGTCCATCTGAAACATTTTGCCTGAGGTTTCCCTTTTCTCCTCTCCTTCTGGGGCCAGCTACTTATGGTACAGCAAGCACCCTGAGGTTACGCAGATGTGGGTCAGCTACCACTGCTGTTCAGTAGCTATGTGGCTTTCGGTTCAGTTCAGTCCCTCAGTCGTGTCCAAATCTTTGTGATTCCATGGACTGCACCACGCCAGGCCTCCCTGTCCATCATCAATCTCGGGAACTTGCTCAAATTCGTCCATCGAGTTGGTGATGCCATCCAACAATCTCATCCTCGGTGGTCCCCTTTTCCTCTTGCCTTCAATCTTTCCCAGCGTCAGGGTCGTTTCCAATGAGTCAGTTCTTTGCATCAGGTGGACAAAGTACTGGAGTTTCAGTTTTAGCATCAGTCCTTCCAATGAATATTCAGGACTGATTTCCTTTAGGATTGACTGGTTGGATCTCCTTGCAGTCCAAGGGACTCTCAAGAATCTTCTCCAACAACCACAGTTCAAAAGCATCAATTCTTTGGTGCTCAGCTTTGTTTATGGTCCAACTCTCACATCCATACATAACTACTGGAAAAACCATAGCCTTGACTAGACAGATGTTTGTTGGCAAAGTATGTCTCTGCTTTTTAATATGCTATCTAGGTTGGTCATAATTTTTCTTCCAAGGAGTGTCTTTTAATTTTATAGCTACACTAACTATATGCAGTGATTTTGGAGCCCCCAAAAATAAAGTCTGACACTGTTTCTCCATCTATTTGCCTTGAAGTGATGGGACCAGATGCTATGATCTTCGATTTCTGAATGTTGAGTTTTAAGCCAACTTTTTCACTCTCCTCTTTCACTTTCATCAAGAGGCTCTTTAGTTCTTCACTTTCTGCCATAAGGGTGGTGTCATCTGCATATCTGAGGTGATTGACATTTCTCCTGGCAATCTTGATTCCAGCTTGTGCCTTCATCTATCCCAGCATTTCTCATGATGTACTCTGCATATGAGTTAAATAAGCAGGGTGACAATATACAGCCTTGATGGACTCCTTTTCCTATTTGAAACCAGTCTGCTGTTCCATGTCCAGTTCTAACTGTTGCTTCCTGACCTGCATATAGATTTCTCAGGACGCAGGTCAGGTGGTCTGGTAGTCCCCTCTCTTTCAGAATTTTCCACAGTTTATTGTGATCCACACAGAGATGTGTATAAGAGACAGGANACCAGTCTGCTGTTCCATGTCCAGTTCTAACTGTTGCTTCCTGACCTGCATATAGATTTCTCAGGACGCAGGTCAGGTGGTCTGGTATTCCCATCTCTTTCAGAATTTTCCACAGTTTATTGTGATCCACACAGTCAAAGGCTTTGGCATAGTCAATAAGGCAGAAATAGATATTTTTTGGAACTCTCTTGCCTTTTCAATGATCCAACAGATGTTGGCAATTTGATCTCTGGTTCCTCTGCCTGTTCTAAAACCAGCTTGAACATCAGGGAGTTCACGGTTCACGTATTGCTGAAGCCTGGCTTGGAGAATTTGGAGCATTACTTTACTAGCGTGTGAGATGAGTGCAATTGTGCGGTAGTTTGAGCATTCTTTGGCATTGCCTTTCTTTGGAATGGGAATGAAAACTGACCTTTTCCAGTCCTGTGACCACTGCTGAGTTTTCCAGATTTGCTGGCATATTGAGTGCAGCACTTTCACAGCATCATCTTTTAGGATTTGAAATAGTTCAGGTGGAATTCCATCACTTCCAATAGCTTTGTTTGTAGTGATGCTTCATAAGGGCCACTTAACTTCACATTCAGTATGTCTGGCTCTAGGTGACTGATCACACCACCGTGGTTCTCTGGGTCATGAAGATCTTTTTTGTATAGTTCTTCTACATGGCTTTAGATGAGTTAATTTCTTGACACTTAGTGTCTTCATCTAAAGATGTTAATACTCCCTGGCAGAGCTGATGGGAGGATTAAATATTCATTTACTTTTCCTATATTTCTGCAAGAAAGAAGAATCAAAACTGCATGGACATCAAACAGATGTGAAATTTTTAATACTACATCAAACACTGAGGATGGGAGGCTGGGAGGCTGGAATCACCCCAAAATATTTAATAAACGGCTATTGGGTGCCAGGCTCTTCTCTCCCTAGTATTTTTTTTTTTTTTTGGGACATTGAGTTCAGTACACTCTCTCCAGGTCATTCACACACCAGAAAGCCCTGCTTATTATCTTTGAGAAGTTGTGGGGTCTGAGGGAGGCAGCAGAGATAACACAGCTTTGTTGTCGGATCAAGACCATCCCCACGGAAAAGAAATGCAAAAAAGCAAAATGGCTGTCTGAGGAGGCCTTACAAANAAGGATGAGATGGCTGGATGGCATCACCAACTCAATGCACATGAGTTTGGGTGAATTCCGGGAATTGGTGATGGACAGGGAGGCCTGGCATGCTGCAATTCATGGGGTCGCAAAGAGTAGAACACGACTGAGTAACTGAATTGAACTGAACTAAAGGTGAAGGTGAAGAAAAACATCCACATTTAATAAACTCTTGGAATATGCAAGGGATTGTACTGTGCACATCACATTTGCTTACCTTTTTCTAATTGTAACTAGAGTAATATGTCATTACTCCTATTTTTCAGGTGGAAAACCAAAGATCAGTGGACTCAGAGAAATTACTTATTGTTACATTTAGCCATCAGAAATTGACCAGGGTTAATTTAAGGCAAAGAGAAGGAAATGGCAGAAGGGCTGATAGCATTGAAAAGAAGCAAATGAATCAGAAGAGCTGATAGCCATTGAAAAGAAGCAAATGAATCAGATTCAGAAAAGACAAGAATCAGGAATTCCCCAGGGACACAAGTAGCAGAAACCAATGGTATCCTCTAGGTAAAATTCAGTTCAGTTCAGTTCAGTCGCTCAGTCGTGTCCGACTCTTTGTGACCCCATGAATCGCAGCACGCCAGGCCTCCCTATCCATCACCATCTCCCGGAGTTCACTCAGACTCACGTCCATCGAGTCCATGATGCCATCCAGCCATCTCATCCTCGGTC
>SJYX01005600.1:530806-565126 GCA_006410675.1 Oreotragus oreotragus | reverse complement strand
GACTGTAGCCTGCCAGGCTCCTGTGTCCATAGGATTCTTCAGCAAAAATACTGGAGTGGATTGCCATTTCCTTCTCCAGGGGATCTTCCTGAACCAGGGACTGAACTCGGGTTTACTGCATTGCAGGCAGATTCTTTACTATCCCACCAAGGAAGCCCATATATGTGGTTGGAATTTGAGACTTTTTATGGACTAAATGTTTGTGCCCTTCTCCAATTTTATATGTTGAAGACCTAATCCCTAGTGTGCTGGTATTTGGAGGTGGGGCCTTTGGGAAATGATTAAATTGAAATGAGGTCATGAGGATGGAGCCCCTGTCACTGCATTACCAACTTTATAGGAAGAGGAAGAGATACCAGCACTTCCTCTCTGCTATGTAAGGACACAGTGAGAAGGTGGCTGTATCCAAGCCAGGAGGATGCTTTGCTGGGAGCCTAACTGGACAGCACCTTGATCTTGGACATCTTGGCTTCTAAAACTCTGAGAAATATATAACTGCTGTATAAACCATCCAGTCTATGGTATTTTGTTATGGCAGCCCTAGCAGACCAAGAACTCAGGGACTCTAAGGGAATCATTCATCTGTAAGGACAGAAATGCATTGGCATCATCATGATGGGGTGAAACTAGAGAATAAAGCCAAGTGTATGAGTTTATTGTGGCTGTTCTAACAAGGGACCACAAGTAGGTGGTTTACAACAGGAGAACTTTATTCTCATGGTTCTGGAGACTAGAAGTCCACTGTCACAGTGCTGGCAGGCCCACCTCCCTCTGGGGTCTCTAAGGGAGAATTCATTCTTTGTCTCTTCCAATTTCTGGTGGTTGTTGGCATTCCTTGACTTGTGACCGCATTGCTCAAATCTCTCGTTTGTGGTCACATTGCCTCCTCCCTTTCAGTCTGGGTCTTCTTTTATGTCTGACTTAAATTTCCCTTTGCCTTTTTTTCTTTTAAGGATATTGTAATTTGATTTAGGACCACCCAGATAAACCAAAATGATCTCTTTATCTCAAGATCTTTGATGCAGAGAGATGTGTATAAGAGACAGCTTTACTAGCGTGTGAGATGAGTGCAATTGTGAGGTAGTTTGAGCATTCTTTGGCATTGCCTTTCTTTGGAATTGGAATGAAAACTGACCTTTTCCAGTCCTGTGGCCACTGCTGAGTTTTCCAAATTTGCTGGCATATTGAGTGCAGCACTTTCACAGCATCATCTTCCAGGATTTGAAACAGCTCAACTGGAATTCCATCACCTCCACTAGCTTTGTTCTTAGTGATGCTTTCTAAGGCCCATTTGACTTCACATTCCAGGATGTTTGGTTCTAGGTGAGTGATCCCACCATCGTGGTTATCTGGGTCATGAATATCTTTTTTGTACAGTTCTTCTGTGTATTCTTGCCATCTCTTAATATTTTCTGCCTCTGTTAGGTTCATATCATATCTGTCCTTTATTGTGCCCATCTTTGCATGAAATATTCCCTTGGTATCTTTAATATTCTTGAAGCGATCTCTAGTCTTTCCCATTCTATTGTTTTTCCCTATTTGTTTGCGTTGATTACTGAGGAAGGCTTTCTTATCTCTCCTTGCTATTTTGGGAACTCTGCATTCAAATAAGGTATGTATTTCCTTTTTTCCTTTGCCTTTTCTTTTCTCAGCTATTTGTAAAGCCTCCTTGGACAACAATTTTGCCTTTTTGCATTTATTTTTCTTGGAGATGGTCTTGATTCCTGCTTCCTGTATAATGTCATGAACCTCCATCCATAGTTCTTCAGGCACTCTATTAGCTCTAATCCCTTGAATTTATTTCTCACTTTCACTGTATAATTGTAAGGAAATCAATTTAGGTCATACCTGAATGGTCTAGTGGTTTTCCCTACTTTCTTCATTTAAGTCTGAATTTGGCAATAAGGAGTTCATTATCTAAGCCACAGTCAGCTCCCAGTCTTGTTTTTGCTGATTCTATAGTCCAGAAAGAATGAAGAGATACTGCTGTTGNATTTAGGTCATACCTGAATGGTCTAGTGGTTTTCCCTACTTTCTTCATTTAAGTCTGAATTTGGCAATAAGGAGTTCATTATCTAAGCCACAGTCAGCTCCCAGTCTTGTTTTTGCTGATTCTATAGTCCAGAAAGAATGAAGAGATACTGCTGTTGCTGCTAAGTCACTTCAGTCGTGTTCGACTCTGTGCGACCCCATAAACGGCAGCCCACCAAGCCCATCCCTGGGATTCTCCAGGCAAGAATACTAGAGTGGGTTGCCATTTCCTTCTTCAATGCATGAAAGTGAGATCGCTCAGTCATGTCTGACTCCTAGCGACCCCATGGACTGCAGCCTACAAGCCTCCTCTGTCCATGGGATATTCCAGGTAAGAGTACTGGAGTGGGTTGCCATTGCCTTCTCCCCTCATTGCTATTATAATTTTTTCTTTCTGTCCCATTTGCTCTACCCCCAAATAACTGCTGATCTGCTTTCTATTCCGATAGTTTTCATGAGACAGTTTTTATATAAAGGGAATCACACAGAAAGTGTATTTTTGTGTCTGGCTTCTGTCACAACATCATTATTTTAAGATACATTCAGTAGAAAAGTTCATTCCTTTTTATTTCTGAGTAATATTTCATTTTATGGATATACCAGATTTATCTATTCATCTCTTGATGAACATTAAGTTGACATTAAAATTTTATACATTTAAATAGGTGTACACACTATTCAGTTTCTTCAGCTGATGTATAGTTGGATTCAGTTCAGTTCAGTTCAGTCGCTCAGTCATGTCCAACTCTTTGCAACCCCATGGGTTGCAGCATGCCAGGCTTCCCTGTCCATCACCAACTCCCAGAGCCTACTCAAACTCATGTCCATTGAGTTGGTGACAGGATACAACCATCTTATCCTCTGTCATCCCCTTCCCCTCCTGCCTTCAATCTTTCCCAGCATCAAGGTCTTTTCCAATGAGTCAGTTCTTCATATCAGGTGGCCAAACATTGAAGTTTCATCTTCAGCATCAGTCCTTCCAATGAATACTCAGGACTTACCTCCTTTAGGATAGACTGGTTGGATCTCCTTGCAGTCCAAGGGACTCTCAAGAGTCTTCTCTAACACCACAGTTCAAAAGCATCAGTTCTTTGGTTCTCAGCTTTCTTTACAGTTCAACTGTCACATCCATACATGACTACTGGAAAAACCATAGCTTTGACTAGACAGACTTTTGTTGGCAAAGTAATGTCTCTGCTTTTTACAGATAATATTAATCTATAGTAGTTGGATTACAGATAGGTTACTGTGAATATCAAAACAGTAAAACTCAAAACAACATGCACAAATTTCTTCATCACATAAAGTTTTTTTCTTTTTTCAAATTTTTAAATTGAAGCATAGTTGATTTTGGAGTAGGAAGTGGTTACTCACTCCAGTATTCTTGCCTGAAATTCCCATGGAGAGAAACTTGGGGCTACAGTCTATGGAGTCACGAAAGAGTTAGGCATGACTGAGCAACTGACAACACAGTTGATTTACAATGTTGTGTTAGTTTCAGGTATACAGCAAAGTGATTCAGTTATATGTATTCTTTTACAGATTCTTTTGCCATATAGGTTCTTACAGAATGTTGAGTATAGTTTGCTTTGTTACACAGTAGGTACTTTCTGTTTAAATATTTTATATATGGTAGTGTATATATCTTCACCTGTGAGAACTCCAAAATTATAACTCACTGCTGAACAGCCATTGACAAAAGAATGTTTGATCCCACCAAAAAAGAGGCCCCATATCCAAGGGCAAAGGAAAAACCCAAGTAAGATGATAGGAGGGGCAAAATCACATTTTCAATCAGACCCCATACCCACAAACTGTAGAACAATTATACCAAAGAAATTCTCCCACTGTTAAGAGAATTCTAGGACCCACAACAGATTTCCCAACCTAGGGATCTGGCAAGCGGACGGAGAACCCCCAGGAAATTTGAGTTTGGAGGCCAGTGGGATTTGATTACAGCATTTACAAAGGACTGGGGAAGCAGACTCTTGGAGGGCACAAACAAAATCTTGTGCCACCAGGACCCAGGAGAAAGGAGCAGTAACTGAGTCTGTAATCAGTTCAGAGACTGATCCAGACTTGCCTGTGAATGTCCAGGAGTCTCTGGCAGAAGTGTGGGTCAGCGGTACCTGCTGCAGGGTCAGGGGCACTGAGTGTGGCAGTGCGTGCATGGGACCTTTTAAAGGAGGTCGCCATTATCATCATACTTCCACCAGAGTTTGGCCTCAGATCAAACAACAGGGAGGGAATACAACCCTGCCTGTCAACAGAAAATTAGATTAAAGGTTTACTGAGCATGGCCCTGCCCATCCGAACAATACCCAGTTTCCCCACAGTCAGTCTCTCCCAACAGGAAGCTTCAATAAGTCTCTTATCCTTCTCCATCAGAGGGCAGACAGAATGAAAACCACAACCACAGAAAACTAATCAAACTGGTCACATGAATGACAGCCTTGTCTAGCTCAGTGAAACTCTGAGCCATACTGTGGAGAGCTACCCAAGACAGATGGGTCATGGTGGAGAGTTCTGACAAAATGTGGTCCACTGGAGAAGGGGGTGGTAAACCACTTCCATATTCTTGCCTTGAGAACTCCATGGTTAGTATGAAAAGGGAAAATATAGGACACTGAAAGATGAACTCTCCAGGTTGGTAGGTGCCCAATATGCTAATGGAGGAGAGTGGAGAAATAACTCTAGAAAGATTGAAGCCAAAGCTAAAACAACGCCTGGTTGTGGATGTGATTGTTGATGGAAGGCAAGTCTGATGCTGTAAAGAACAATACTGCATAGGAACCTGAAATGTTAGGTCCATGAATCAGTGCAAATTGGAAGTGGTCAAACAGGAGATGACAAGAGTGAACGTTGACATTCTAGGAATCAGGGAACTAAAATGGACTGTAATGGGTGAGTTTAACTCAAATGACCATTATATCTACTATGGACCTAACAGAAGCAGAAGATATTAAGAAGAGGTAGAAAGAATACACAGAAGAACTGTACAGAAAAGATCTTCACGACCCAGATAATCATGAGGATGTGATCACTAATCTAGAGCCAGACATCTTGGAATGTGAAGTCAAGTGGGCTTTAGAAAGCATCACTAAGAACAAAGCTTAGTGGAGGTGATGGAATTCCAGTTGAGCTGTTTCAAATCCTGGAAGATGATGCTGTGAAAGTGCTGCACTCAATATGCCAGCAAATTTGGAAAACTCAGCAGTGGCCACAGGACTGGAAAAGGTCAGTTTTCATTCCAATTCCAAAGAAAGGCAATGCCAAAGAATGCTCAAACTACCGCACAATTGCACTCATCTCACACGCTAGTAAAGTAATGCTCAAAATTCTCCAAGCCAGGCTTCAGCAATATGTGAACCGTGAACTCCCTGATGTTCAAGCTGGTTTTAGAACAGGCAGAGGAACCAGAGATCAAATTGCCAACATCCGCTGGATCATGGAAAAAGCAAGAGAGTTCCAGAAAAACATCTATTTCTGCTTTATTGACTATGCCAAAGCCTTTGACTGTGTGGATCACAATAAACTGTGGAAAATTCTGAAAGAGATGGGAATACCAGACCACCTAACCTGCCTCTTGAGAAATCTGTATGCAGGTCAGGAAGCAACAGTTAGAACTGGACATGGAACAACAGACTGGTTCCAAATAGGAAAAGGAGTACGTCAAGGCTGTATATTGTCTCCCTGCTTATTTAACTTATATGCAGAGTACATCATGAGAAACGCTGGACTGGAAGAAACACAAGCTGGAATCAAGATTGCCGGGAGAAATATCAATAACCTCAGATATGCTGATGACACCACCCTTATGGCAGAAAGTGAGGAGGAGCTAAAAAGCCTCTTGATGAAAGTGAAGGAGGAGAGCGAAAAAGTTGGCTTAAAGCTCAACATTCAGAAAACGAAGATCATGGCATCCGGTCCCATCACTTCATGGGAAATAGATGGGGAAACAGTGGAAACAGTGTCAGACTTTATTTTTTGGGGCTCCAAAATCACTGCAGATGGTGACTGCAGCCATGAAATTAAAAGACGCTTACTCCTTGGAAGAAAAGTTATGACCAACCTGGATAGTATATTCAAAAGCAGAGACATTACTTTGCCGACTAAGGTCCATCTAGTCAAGGCTATGGTTTTTCCTGTGGTCATGTATGGATGTGAAAGTTGGACTGTGAAGAAAGCTGAGCGCCGAAGAATCGATGCTTTTGAACTGTGGTGTTGGAGAAGACTCTTGAGAGTCCCTTGGACTGCAAGGAGATCCAACCAGTCCATTCTGAAGGAGATCAGCCCTGGGATTTCTTTGGAAGGACTGATGCTAAAGCTGAAACTCCAGTACTTTGGCCACCTCATGCGAAGAGTTGACTCATTGGAAAAGACTCTGATGCTTGGAGGGATTGGGGGCAGGAGGAGAAGGGGACGACCGAGGATGAGATGGCTGGATGGCATCACGGACTCGATGGACATGAGTCTAGGTGAACTCCGGGAGATGGTGATGGACAGGGAGGCCTGGTGTGCTGCGATTCATGGGGTCCAAAGAGTCGGACACGACTGAGCGACTGAACTGAACTGTGGGCAAGAATCCCTTAGAAGAAATGGAGTAGCCATCAGATTCAACAAGATCCCAAAGTGTAGTACTTGGATGCAATCTCAAAAACAACAGAATGATCTCTGTTCATTTCCAAGGCAAACCATTCAATATCATGGTAATCCAAGCCTATGCCCCAACCAGTAATGCTTAAGAAGCTGAAGTTGAACCGTTCTATGAAGACCAGCAAGACCTTCTAGAACTAACACCCCCAAAATATGTCCTTTTAATCATAGAATATTGGAATGCAAAAGTAGGAAGTCAAGAGATATTTGGAGTAGCAGGCAAATTTGCCCTTGGAGTACAAAATGAAGCAGGGCTTTGGGCTAACAGAATTTTGCGAAGAGAATGCACTGGTCATAGCAAACACCGTCTTCCAATATCACAAGACTCTACACATGGACATCACCAGATGGTCAATACTGAAAACAGATTGACTATATTCTTTGCAGCCAAAGATGGAGAAGCTCTATACAGTCAACAAAAACAAGACTGGGAGCTGACTGTGGCTCAGATCATGAACTTATTGCCAAATTCAGATTTAAATTGAAGAAAGTATGAAAAACCACTAGACCATTCAGGTATGACCTAAATCAAATCCCTTACAATTACACAGTGGAAGTGAGAAATTTATTCAAGGGATTAGATTTGATAGAGTGCCTGAAAAACTATGGATGGTGGTTTGGACATTGTACAGGAGGCAGGGATCAAAACCATCTTCAAGAAAAAGAAATACAAAAAGGCAATATGTTTGTCTGAGGAGGCCTTAATAGGTGAGGAAGGAAGTGAAGCTAAAGGCAAAGGAGAAAAGGAAAGATACACCCATTTGAATGCAGAGTTCCAAAGAATAAGAAAGCTTTCCTCAGCAATCAGTTCAAACAAATAGAGGAAAACAATGGAAGGGAAAAGACTAGAGATCACTTTTAGAAAATTAGAGATACCAAGGGAACATTTCATGCAATGATAGGCACAATAAAGGACAGAAATGGTATGGACTAAACAGAAGCAGAAGATATTAAGAACAGATGGCAAGAATACACAGAAGAACTGTACAAAAAATATATTCATGACCTAGATAACCATGATGGTGTGACCACTCACCTAGAGCCAGACATTCTGGAATGGGAAGTCAAGTAGGCCTTAGGAAGAATCGTTATGAAAAAAGCTAGTGGAGGTGATGGAATTCCAGTTGAACTATTTCAAATCCTAAAAGATGATGTTGTTAAAGTGCCACACTCAGTATGCCAGCAAATTTGGAAAACTCAGCAGTGGCCACAGGCCTGGAAAATTTCAGTTTTCATTCCAATCCCAAAGAAAGGCAATGCCAAAGAATGTTCAAACTCCTGCACGATTGCACTCATCTCACACATTAGCAAGGGAATGCTGAAAATTCTCCAAGCCAGGCATCAACAGTATGTGAACTGTGAACTTCCAGATGTTCAAGCTGGATTTAGAAAAGGCAGAGGAACCAGAGATCAAATTGCCAACATCTGTTGGATCATCGAAAAAGCAAGGCAATACCAGAAAAACACCTACATCTGCTTTATTGATTACACCAAAGGCTTTGACTGTGTTCATCACAAAAAAACTGTGGGAAATTGTTAAAGAGATGAGAATACCAGACCACCTGACCTGCCTCCTGAGAAATCTGTATGCAGTTCAAGAAGCAACAGTTAGAACTGGACATGGAAGACCAGACCTATTTCACACTGGGAAAGGAGTACATCTAGGCTGTTTATTGTTACCTTGCTTATTTTATTTCTATACAGTGTACATCATGCGAAATGTTGGTCTGGATGAAGCACAGGCTGGAATGAAGATTGCCAGGAGAAACATCAATGCCATCAGATATGCAGAAGACACCACCCTTATGGCAGAAAGTGAAGAAAAACTAAAGTATCTAGATCAAAGTGAAAGAAGAAAGTGAAAAGGCTGGCTTAAAACTCAGCATTCAGAAAACTAAGATCATGGCATCTGGTCCCACCACTTTATGGCTTATAGATGGGGAAACAATAGACACAGTGAGGGACTTTTTTGGGGGGGCTCCAAAGTCACTGCAGATGGTGACTGCAGCCATGAAATTAAAAGACACTTGCTCCTTGGAAAAAAAGCTATGATCAACCTGGACAGCAAGATCAAAAGCAGAGACATTATTTTGCTGACAAAGGTCCATCTTGTCAAAGCTATGATTTATCCAGTAGTCATGTATGTATGAGAGAATTGGACTATAAAAAAAGTTGAGCACTGAAAAAGTGATGCTTTTGAACTGTGATGTTGGAGAAGACTCTTGAGAGTCCCTTGGACAGCAAGGAGATCCAACCAGTCCATCCTAAAGGAAATCAGTCCTGAATATTCATTGGAAGGACTAATGCTGAAGATGAAACTCCAATACTTTGACCATCTGATGCAAAGAACTGACTCATTAGAAAAACCCCTGATGCTGGGAAAGTTTGAAGGCAGGAGGAGAAAGGGACAACAAAGAATGAGATGGTTGGATCACATCACCGACTTGATGGACATGAGTTTGAGCAAACTTCAGGAGTTGATGATAGACACGGAAGCCTGGCATGCTACACAGTTCATGCGGTTGCAAAGAGTCGTACATGACTGAGCGACTGAACTGAACTGAGTGTATGTATGTTAATCCCAAATTCCTAATTTATCACTCCTCCCCCTCTCCTTTTAGGTAATCATATGTTTATTTTATTTCTGTTTTGCATATAAGCTCATTTGTATCATTTTTTAAAGATTCTATGTATAGGTGATATCATATGATATTTGTCTTTGACTTAATTCACATAGTAGTATAATCTCTAGGTTCATCCACGTTGTTGCAAATGACATTATTTCTTTATGGCTTATTAATATTCATATATATATATTTAGTGGCTATGTGTTTTATATATATATACACCATATCTTCTTTATTCATTCATATGTCATTGGACATTTAGATTGCTTTCATGTCCTGACTTTTGCAAATAGTCCTGCAATGAACACTGAGGTGCATATATCTTTTTGAATTATGGTTTTCTCGGAATATATGCCCAGGAGTGGGATTGCAGGATTATAGGGCAGTTCTAGTTTTAGTTTTTAAGGGACTTCTGTAATGAACAGTGTGACAAGATGTAATACAAGATCTATAAAATATAAAGGAAAAATTGGTATATTAGACTGAAACTAAGAAATTCTGTTGATGAAAAGAAACTCTCTTGATCCAAATTGAAGTATGTTACAACTAAGAAATACTATCATTAAAAGACACTATTACATAAGGAATATTGGGGAATGACAGAGCTATTTGCATCTTGATTATGGTGGTTTATATAGTATATAAGTGTTAAAATTCATCAAAATGTAACCTCTGCATCTAGTTTTACATGTTAATTGATTAAAGAACAGCAAGAATAACCGAATGACGACACCAGTAAGAAAACGAAAAGACCTTTCAATTGTTGAACTTGGTTTTTTGTTAGTCCAGTTTTCTTGCAGTCTCTTGCATCACCGTGGCGTTAGATATAATTCATCACCTTTTTCTCTTATTTGAGGCTTCCTTGGCTCCTGTGTTGCTACTTCATGATCTTTATCTTTTTCCTAATATTTTTTCAAAGTATCATTGGTTTAAAATATGATTATATCCTTCCAGTGTGCCTGGCACTGCACCAAGTGCTGGGAGTAGGAGAATGGGAATTAAGTGCCTTATTCTGTGATTTCATTTGCTAGCTTTTACGTTAGTATGATTGGTAAGGATTGCTCAGGATTTCATGGAGATTATTTTCCTTCTTTTCTAAACTGTAACCTTTAGTGATCTTTCTACCTGAAGAAAATATAAGTGAGTAGGCAAACTCAGAGGCAAATTGTTGCCTTTTTAACTTACTGAATATAAGACTTTGCATAAATTACCTGTTAAATTATCTAGCTAGGCCTTTGTTACCTTATTTATAAAACAGAGATTAGAGTAATGCTTTCTTTCTTGGACTTTTATGAATAGAAAATGAGACAGTTTATGTAGAGTGCCCAATTCAATGTCTTCCATGTATAATATACTCAAAAAATTTTAGTCATCCCCTCTTTCTCTTTCATGCATCTCCATCATTTCCTTTTATTTAACCTTTTATTTTCTCTTTGCCTACTCTTCCTTCTCTGTCTTTTCCTCTATCATCTCCTCTTCATGCAGGATTAAATTAGACTACATAAGTAAATGTGTGTATAAATATATAATGTGTACGTGTGTGTACATGTATTAATATATACACAAGTACATATATATATATGTATATATACATATATGGGCTTTCCTTGTGGTTCAGTTGGTGAAAAATCTGCCTGCTATTTGAGAGACCTGGATTTCATCCCTGGGTTTGGAAAATCCCCTGGAGAAGGGAAAGGCTACCCACTCTAGTATTCTGGCCTGGAGAATTCCATGGACTGTATAGTTCTTGGGGTCGCAAAGAGTCAGACATGTCTGAGCAACTTTAGCTTATTAGATACATATATACATATAGTTAGATTATACAAACAAGGATATATATATATATATTAATTTTCCTTATAATAGTGAAACTCCACCTCATAATGCTTACTGATCCAAATATTAACCATACAGCCTCGACTTAAATTTCTCCACTTCTTTGAGTATAGCTGGATATCTTATCTCCAAAACTATCTGATGTTTTATTTGTGGCTTATCTTATACCATCTAGTAGCATTACTGTGACTGTGCAGCTCTCATTTTAAGATGCAAGTCATCTGAGGTCTTGGCATGTCTTTTTTGGGGAGGAGGCGGGCTGTGCTGGGTCTTCACTGCTGTGCATGGGCTTTCTTGAGTTGCAGCGAGTGGGCAGGGTGAGGGTGGGGGCTACTCTCTGGTTGCTGAGTGTGGGTTTCTCATTGCAGTGGCTTCTCTTGCTGTGGAGCACAGGCTCTAGGACATGTAGGCTCAGTAGTTGTGGTGGATGAACGTAGTTGTCCTGCAGCATCTGAGATCTTCCTGAATCAGGGATTGAACTTGTGTCCCCTGCATTGGGAGATGGACTCCCAACCACTGAACCACCAGGGCAGCCCTTGGGCCATGTCTTACTCAGCACTTAACATAGGTTCTTGACCTTACTCCTTAGTAAATAGAGTTAAATGAGTTTAAGCAATGTGTATGTGTATGCAACGGCTATGTCCATGCCAAATGTTAGCCTATTAATTTATTCAGTCTCTCAACTACATTGCAGTTTTCTCAAGGACAAAACAAAATTCTTTTATTATTTTTCTTCTTCAAACTCTGAACCAATGCTGGGCATAAAAATGATGAGTTCTGAGGAAGCACGGATTTTTGCTGGTTTGTTCACTGATGCATCTACCTCAAGTACTTAAATATATCAAGCACCTAGAGCAGTGCCTGGCATATGTTTGTTGCCTGAATCAAAAAATATAGGTAGTTGCTGCTATATTTATAGTTACTTTTTAAAAAGAAATGTTCTTATTAGTTAAGAATCAAGAGGTATTTTATATGAGAAACAGAAAGACACAAAATTCCTTGCAAGTGTAACACAACTATGATAGAGCTGTGAAGAATGTCTTTGACATGGTTGTAGTGTCCTAGAATTCACCAGTCATATTCTCCTAAAAACACATTATTCTCATTAGCATGAACAATTAGAAAATGAACTTAAGAGAATAATTTCATTTATAAAAACAAAAATTAATACAATTTCCAAAATATAACATATAGGTATAAGACTTATACACTTAAATCTACAAAATATTTGAAAGAAATTAAAGAAGATCTAATAAATATAAAGATTTCTCATGTTCATCAATTAGAGGTTTTAAGAGGTTAAGATGACAATATTCCCCAATTTGACTTTGTTAAGTCATGCAACCTTTATATAAATTTAAAGTTAATGCAACTTTTATCTAAATCTCATGCAATTTACTTGCAAAAATTGACACATTGATCCTAAAATTCATATGGAAATGCTAGGGACCTGGAATAACCAAAACAATCTTGAAAAAGAACAAACTTGGAGGACACATATTTCCCTATTCAAAACTTACTACCAAGATAGTGTAATCAAGAAAGTGTGGTACTGGCATAAGGATATACATATTCATCAGTGGAATACAATTGAGAGTCCAGAAATAAGTCCATACATTTATACTCAATTGACTTTTGATAAGGGTGCCAAGAAAATTCAATGATAGAAAATAGTCTTTTCAACAAGTGTTCCTGGGACAAGTGGATAACCACATGCAAAAGACTGAAATCGTATCCTTATTTTGTGTCATATAAAAAATAAACAAAAAAATGAACTACAGACCTAAATATAAGAGTTAAAGCTATGAACTTCTTTAAGAAGAAATCTTTACTACTTTGGATTAGCAAATGGTTTCTCCTATATGAAACAAAAAGTACAAAAAATAACAGCAAAAAATAGATACATTGGATATCATCAAAATAAAAATTCATGTGCATCAGGAAAATAAGAAAATAGCCCACAGAATGGGAGAAAATACTTGAAAATCTTATGTATCCAATAAAGGACTTATATCCAGAATATATTAAGAATTTGTACAGCTTAACAAAGAAAAGACAAGTAACCCAATTTTTAAAAAAATGGGTAAATGACTAGGATAGACATTAAGTCAAAGATATACAAACATCCAATAAGCATAGAAGATACTCAACATTATTGATTATTAGAGAAATATACATTAAAACTGCAGTGAGATGGTACCTCATTGTGGTTTTGATTTGCATTTCTCTGGTAATGAGTGATGTTGAGCATCTTTTCATGAGTTTGTTAGTTATCTGTATATCTTCTTTGGAGAAATGTCTGTTTAGTTCTTTGGCCCATTTTTTGATTGGGTCATTTATTTTTCTGGTATTAAGTTGCATGAGCTGAAACATGTGTATTACCGTATGTGAAACAGATCACCAGTCCAAGTTCAATGCATGAAACAGGGCCCTCAAAGCCAGTGCACTGGGACAGCCCAGAGGGATGGGATGGGGACGGAGGTGGGAGGCAGGGTTCGGGATGGGGGACACGTGTAAATCCATGGCTGATTTATGCCAGTGTGTGGCAAAAACCACCACAATATTGTAAACTAATTAGCCTCCAATCAAAGTAAATAGATAAATTAAAAACAAACAAACACAAAAACTGCAGTGAGATAATACCTCATACCTTCTAGGATGTCTAGAAAAAAGTCAGATGGTAACAAGGGTTAGTGAGTATATGGGGAAATTGGAAATCTTAAACATTATTGGTCATATTTTAAAATGGTACAGCTAGTTTGGAAACTAGTTATCTAGTTCCTCAAAATGCTAAACATGGAAATATCGTATAATCTAACAGTTCCATTCTCAAGAAAAATGAAAACATAGACCCCCAAAAAACTTGTATATGAGTGTTTCTAGCAGCATTATTGATCACAGTCAAAAGGCAGAAACAACACTAGTGTCCATCAATGAATGGTTAAATAAAATGGAGTATGTCCATTCAATGAGACATTATCTGGTCTTAAGGTGGAATGAAGTACTGATTTATGCTATGACATTGATGAACTTTGAAAACATTATGCTAAGAAATTAGACAAAATAGGCTACATAGTTAATGATTTTATATAGATGAAATACCCAGAATAGGCAGATCTGTAAAGACAAAATGTAGCTTAGAGGTTGCCAGGGGCTGGGGGAAGAAGGGAATGGCGAGTTCCCACTATTAATAGGTGAGAACAGGATTTCATTATGGGGTTATAAAAATGTTCTAAAATTAGATGGTGGTGATGACTGCACAACTCTGTGCATATATTAAATACCACTAAACAGGTGAATTTATGTTACTTTAACTATGTCTCAATAAAGGTATTATTAAAAAGCAGATTCTTTCATTAGAAGACAAAAGACATATGCAATATTTATGTTATTTATTTCATATGTAAAAAGCAAGTAGACCAAACAGAACAAGCTCCCCTCTACCCCAAATTCTTCCGTGAGGCATGACTGATGACAAGTGACAGGCAGCCTTCTGAACACACATAAAAACATAGTTGGGGTACTTCACATACAGTAGTGTGACTTACTTTTAAGACCATGTAATTGTCCTTTTAAATGACAGTTTATCCCTGATTTCCACTTTGCAAAAATTGTTGTAATGTCTTTATCTGTAGTGACATTCGTTACATGAACACACAATATATGCTTTGCATGTTTGCCAATATCAGGCTTCCTCTTGGGGTTCCTGTGTGGGAGATTGATGGGATAGTCTTTTTAACAAAGTAACATCAACTGTGTGAGCTGAAACCTTATCTTTTCTGTGACTTTCATGAATGCGACGTGGGCTGATGCAAAGCTGCATTTTTCTCTCCTTCTTTTGTCTGTGAAGTATAGCATCCCAGAGAGTGCAATCATTTACACTTTCAGCCCAGGGATGCTTCAAACAAAACAAAGCCCTGGCAATGAGCTTCATGAGTATTTATTTAGACTTTTCTAAATTAAAAAAAAAAATGATGGTGAGAGTAGAAACAGGTTCTTTTTCTAAAAGAACTTATATTGACAGAGCATATGGATACTCCTGGGGGACCTTTGGTTGTATTACATTTTTCTGACCACAAAATCTTTACATGCTAGGTATGACCAGTTAATATTGAATCTTGTATCTGAAACTTTGCCAGAGAAAAACCAATATGGTGCCAAAACCTCGATAGTGTATCTCCAAAGTGTCTCTAAACAGTCGGACGTGACTGAGCAACTGAACTGAACTGAAAATGTCTGGGATGAAAAGTGTAAGCATGAAAAAAAATCTTCCAGATTCAGTGCTTTCTTTCCAATTGTATTATTTTTCAGTTTTGCTTAATGGAGTACCACAAATGTACTGGCTTAAAACAACAGAAAATTGTTATCTCACATTTTTTGCAGGTCAGGTATTTGGCGTGGTGTGACTGGATTCCATGTTGAGAGTCTCACCAGGCTAAAATTAGGGTGTCAGCCAGGTCAGTATTTTCATCTGAGCTTGGAGTCTTCTTCCAGACTCACAGGTGATAGGCACAACTCATTTCCTTGTGGTTGCAGAATTCAAGGTACTCATATTTTCCTAGCTGTTGGTTGGGGACCACCCTCAGTTTCTAGAGACAATCTGCAGTTCTTTCCCATGTGATCCCCTACATGGATGTTTCACACATGGATGCTGGCTTTCTTCTACACCCATGGGTGCACATCTTTCCTGACTTCCTTTTCTATGACGGGAGAAGAGCAAGGCCTCATATGATTGGGTCAGGCCCACCTGGGTAATCTTTTTTTTTTTCCTTTTTAAACATCATCAGTTATTGGGTAAAACCCATTATGCCAGCAATCCCAGGGATTATGCAAGGTATGTAGGTCAGGGATATGGGAAGTCTTGCAAGCCATTTTAGAATTCTGCCTACAGGGACTTCCCTGGCGATTCAGTTGTTCAGACTTCACCTTCCAGTGCAGAGGGTGAGTGTTCAGTCCCTGGTCAGGGAGCTATGATCCCACATGTCTCGCAGCCAAAAAGCCAAAACATAGAATGGAAGCAATATTGTAACAAATTCAACAAGTACTTTAAAAATGACCTATATCTAAAAAATCTTTAAAAAAAATTCTGCCTACAGCACTATGCTTCTCATTTTGAAGAAATGAGGTTTTTTTTTTTTTTTTAAATTAACCACAAACAAAGGATTTGGGGTGATGCTTAACTGAATGATTGTGTTGTATATTAATAAAAGCCCTAAAAGTTGAGTCTAAGAAAGGCTGAGTTAGGTGAAAGATGAGGAAGACACAATAGTCATGCTTTAATCACATGGAAACTTAGGTTTAGTTCTATTTGCATCTGCCTTTAGGGGATCTGATCTCTATGATCTGTCTTGAATAAAGAGTATCATAGGTATTTTATTATCTTGCCGTTAAAATGATACATACATATTTTCATGACTGACAGTTGTTGAATTAGACCATCAGGAATTTAGGTAACTGGTTCACTGATGAAAGTTTTATTTGCTTTTCTTCTTTTGAACACTTAAAATGTGCTAATAAGAATGGAAACTGGTATTGAATTCAACCTACATTTCTAAAAATAGCACACCAGGTATGAGTTATGAAATCTGTAAATATAAGTACTATATATGTGAGAAGACAAAGTTTTCCCGTGTATCCTTTAGTCAGTCAATAAGGGTGGCTGGCATACTCTGAAGACTTTAGTGAGTTCAGATGATTCCTGTGACTCTTTACTTTCATGGTTAGAATTTAAAGTCAGAACAGCTAGGAAGCTGAGGCATTTTCCTGCTAGAAATAAAGAGGTGAGTTGAATGTTGTGTGGTAAAAAAGAAAGAGGTGAGAAGAAGAGCAAGAATAGGGTTTCTTCCTTGGAAAAGAAAAGCTGTTTCTAGAGGAAAAAAAAAAAAAAAGCAAATGTGCAAATAAATTATACTAATCTATCCGTTAATTCCTTAAATTCAGAGCCCATTAAAACATGCTTCAAAGAAAGCCTGGGATGACCTGTTCTGCCCAATTAATTCTGAAGTATTGGAAATCAATTAGTTACAATAAACAGACCCATTCTCATTATTTGAAGCAGTTTACAATTAGCTTCATAGAAAGATGACTGTACACAGGGCTTTGAGTATAAGGACATACTGGCATAACAAAGAATACACCGTACCCCGCTCTTTCTAAAACTGAATCTTTTTTGTATTACCAGACCAACTTCTGAAAGGGAATTCAAACTTTTACCAAGTGGTCTGCTTTTTATAGAACTGATTTAAATATCAAAACATTGCATTTTTCCTTTGCAGTATGTGCAACAGATACTGAAGTTCTACTGTGAATGTACACATAACATGGTACCAGTTTTTGTTTGCTGTGTTTTCAGCCTGCAAGGGGCTGTGTTTAATCCTTTTCTCATTCCTTTTAACCACCAAGGCCCTTGGCTCACCAAGGTACCCCTAACCAGAGCCCCAAATGGACTCATTGTTCCCAACATCTTAAATGCAGTAGATTTGCTTGATAGAATCTGTTTGCCTTCCAGCCTATCTGGTGTGCTAACTATTTTGCATCTGTAGTTTCCAAAGTATTCATTTGATTACCCAAAAAAAAAAAAAAAAAAGGAAAAACCATAATCTGCATATTTCTCATGTTAGTATATTTATTCTTTATGTCATTTCTGAAAGAGGGACAATATTATGACTTATGAGCACAGAGGGGAAAAAAATAGAACACATTCCTTGTTGGTTCAGTAGGTGTACATTTGGTAGTGACATGAACTAATTGCATAGTTACCATGAAATAACATGTTTTATTTTTCTGTAATAATGTAGTAACTACATAGTAACTTCTTAGGAAACAATGGTAATTATACAGTAATGTGATGATAATGCTGCTTTATTTTTCCCAACAACTCTGCAATTAACTGTATAAAATGTACAGAACACACCATTTTCCAACTAATGTGCATACTTGCCTGTAAAGAGTTTCTTCCTTGGTTTTCTGGCCCCTAATTTCCTCTGTGGGGCTTCCCTCATAGCTGAGTTGGTAAAGAATCCACCTGCAATGCAGAGACCCTAGTTCAATTCCTGGGTTAGGAAGATGCCCTGGAGAAGGGATAGGCTACCCACTCCAATATTCTTGGACTTCCCTGGTGGTTCAGCTGGTAAAGAATCCGACTGCAATGCGGGAGACCTGGGTTTGATCCCTGGGTTGAGAAGATACCCTGGAGAAGGGAAAGACTATTCACTTCAGTATTCTGGCCTAGAGAATTTCATGGAACTTTCATGGACTGACCCCTATACAGTCCATGGGGTCACAAAGAGTCAGACATAGGGTCACAAAGAGTCCATGGTGTCACAAAGAGTCGGACATGACTGAGCGACTTTCACTCCACTATCACTTTCAACTTCCTCTGTACCACGTCAAGCCCCTTGCACTGTTCAAAAGTCTAAAGTCAGATCCTTTTCATAATCTCTCTTCTTCAGACCCGACAACTATTCATCCCTTGAGTTCTATCATGAGGTTTAGAAATGAAGCATAAAACTGAAATATTGTGTAGGGCTTTATGTTAAGTAACCCAGAAGTCACTTAGAATGGCAAAAGTAGCAAAAGCAAGAGGATGGCTTCAGCAGACTGGCTGTGGACAAACCACCTATGGTGAAGATTTGAGACCCTCCTGGCAGGTTTCATGCTGAGCTTAGCTAAGTCTGAAAGAAGGGCATATATTTAGCTTCCAGGGTGAAGAGGTGTAGAAAGTGCTGGTTGCACTTCCTCTGCTGGATGATCCGTGAAATCCATGCACAGCCTGGAAGAGAAGAAACCAGAAAGAGCTCCTCCTTGTCTCAGCATGCAGAGGGGATTTGCAAGCCTCTTGAAAAACAGCTTCTCTATAAAAATGGAGTATATCAAAATGGGATTGCTCTAAACACTGTTGAGAGTGAGAGAGTGTCTGTATGGGAACAAAAAAAGATTCACAGAGTAAAAGAGACTTAGATATGTGGTTAAGAAAACAAGACAGGCAGGAATAAAGAAAAAGATCCAGAGGCATACAGATCAAGAGGGAGCAAGAGAAGGAAAAGGACTGAGAGAGACAGAGTAAGTGACAAAGAGAGACCCAGAGGAGGCATAGACAGAGTCAGAGAGAATACGAGACAGAGAGAAAGAGAGTGAGAAGAGCAAGAGACAGAGGGATATCGGGTCCCAAAATTGGAAAGCGAATCGGTGGGAGGAATGAATATATGTGTGTGTGTGTGTGTGTGTGTGTGTGTGTGTGTGTGTGTGGAGAGAGAGAGAAATATATATATATTTTATGTATATATATATATAATATACATATATATGCATAAGACCCTTCTGAATTTTGGTCAGCCTTGTTCTGGCTATTTTTGGAGTGCTGTGAGGGCCAGAGGCAGTGCTTCTGTTCATTATAAAATTGCATTGCATTTTCAACTTTTGATTTGATACCAAGAAATGAATCATACAGCCTCAGAGGAGTACTGTCATTTTTCTCTGTAGTCTAATTTAAATTCTCTATCAAATACCACTGCAACAGTGACTTTTAACATTTTGCATGATTTAAGCTGTTAATGAGCAAGGAATCAGAGCAGGTTGGGTGTTCTCTATAAAGGGAATGAAGTAAAATTAAATCCTGCACATAAGCCTTGCAGAAGGATTCCAATTCTGATGGGTCCCATCCAAACTGATCACTTTTAGTGGTTGCTCCAACTTATTGCAAATGATATAGCATCTTTCAATGAGTGGGATACCTAGATAAACCTTTTGCCTTCAGAAGAGAACTAATTGAATGAGGAAGAAATACCCCAAAGGTAGAGGAAAGCCATGGCATCATCCAATTGACTTCAAAAGATAAACATGCTAATCCAATGGAAGACAGGGTAGACAAAGTTTCAGATATCTGGATTCACTGAAGTAAATGCATTGGATTTTGATGGCTAGAGGTCTAAATTATAGACTGCAAGTTCTGAATTTTCTAAAACGTGTCTTGGATTATTTGAAGAGGATGTAGTCGAGTATATAAAGTACTTTGCAATGGATTAAGAAAGGCATCAAGAACACAAATCCCTGAAATTTACCATGTGATCCGGTGTTAAGATGTTTTGAATTGAATTGTGCCACTAATAACCTAGATTCCGTTCACCATTATGTTCAACTTTTCTCTCTGGGTATGTGGATCCCTCTTCTAATCTTATTTTCAGTGTGAAATATTATACAATTGACAGTTGATTCAAAGAGAATTTGAAAAAGATTGGGGAAGTGGCTGAAAACCAGCCAGCTAACCAAAATGAACTGAGCCCTCCCACTCTGTTTGGAATGTGCTGTGCCAGTCACAGCCTGGGGTAGGGAGCATGGTAGCACACGACATGATGTGCTCACAGTTTCTCAATGGGTGGGAGCTTTATCAGTGTAATGAGCTATGACCCCCAAGTCCATGCACTGAACCCTTAGCCCCCAAGTAACCTCATAAAATGGAGAAGGAAGCAGCAATCCACTCCAATATTCTTGCCAGGAGGACCCCATGAACAGTGGAGCCTAGCTGGCTACAGTCCATGGGGTTGCAGAGAGTCAGACACGACTGAGCAACTGAATAGCAACAACAACAAACCTCATAACGCGGCCGTATTTGTGGAGAAAGGTCTGTAAGGAGGTAATTAAACTGAAACTACATCGTTAGACAGGCCCTAATCCAATGATTCGTGTCCTTAAAAGGAGTCTAGGATGTAGACATGTACCTTGTGAAGAGACAAGGAGAAAACAGTTATTCGTCAGCCAGATAACAGTCTCAGAAGAAACCAACCCTGCTGACACCTTAACCTAGCCACCAGCACTCTGAGAAAATAAATTTCTCTTGTGTAAACCATTCAGTCTGTGGTACGTGGTTGTGGCAGCCCTAGCAAATGAATATAATCAGTTATCATCATCTTTACCAAGAACCATTTTCAAGATATAGGCACTCCTTAGCTAATGGAACTATACTTTATCATTGGTAAAACGTCTTCAGTCTGATACTTGAGTATAAATTATTTTAACCAGTCATCATAAAAGTGATATTCAGAATGATGGTTTACACTAAAAATATACTTGAAGTCTTCTTAATAGTCCTCAAATTTTCCTTCACCAACACATCCTGAAAGTGAGACATCCTTCTTTCCAGTCTGCACTAGATCTTGGAGTAACATCCAAAAGACTGGGTACCCTCTCAGTAATAACATCGTCTCCCTATCCCATCCACCTGCTCTCTACATGAACAGAGAGGGCTTCACAGGTGGTTCAGTGGTAAAAAGAAAATCTGCCTGCTGATGCAGGAGATGCATGTTTGATCCCCGGGTTGGGTCTTTGCATGAGGTGGCCAAAGTACTGGCATTTCAGCTTTAGCATCATTCCTTCCAAAGAAATCCCAGGGCCGATCTCCTTCAGAATGGACTGGTTGGATCTCCTTGCAGTCCAAGGGACTCTCAAGAGTCTTCTCCAACACCACAGTTCAAAAGCATCAATTCATCGGCGCTCAGCCTTCTTCACAGTCCAACTCTCACGTCCATACATGACTACTGGAAAAACCATAGCCTTGACTAGACAGAACTTAGTCGGCAAAGTAATGTCTCTGCTTTTGAATATGCTATCTAGGTTGGTCATAACTTTCCTTCCAGGTAGTAAGCGTCTTTTAATTTCATGGCTGCAATCACCATCTGCAGTGATTTTGGAGCCTCCCCAAAATAAAGTCTGACACTGTTTCCACTGTTTCCCCATCTATTTCCCATGGAGTGATGGGACCGGATACCATGATCTTCGTTTTCTGACTCTTGCTTTTTCCATGATCCAGCGGATGTTGGCAATTTGATCTCTGGTTCCTCTGCCTTTCCTAAAATCAGCTTGAACATCAGGAAGTTCACAGTTCACGTATTGCGGAAGCCTAGCTTGGAGAATTTTGATCATTACTTTACTAGCGCGTGAGATGAGTGCAATTGTGCGGTAGTTTGAGCATTCTTTGGCATTGCCTTTCTTTGGGATAAAGAGAAAAATGCTCTACATACTAAGATGTTGGGGGAAATGGAAACAACAAGTGATTTAAGATAGTGATTTAAATTTACCGTGGCAGCCATTTCTACTTTGCAGGTACTTATTTGTACTTGAGTAGCTTGTCACCAGAGCAAGTTCATTTGACTCCCTCAAGAGTGAGTGGCCTAGAGTTTTTAGTTTAATGATTCTTTCCAGGAGGGCTGAAGAGGCAGGCAGATGATATGCTGATATCTGTAAGGTGTTAGCGGTGTCCAGCATGTGGAAAATGTTCACAGAATTGTAGCTGTGGTTATGTTTGGTTAATGGAAGGCTTCAAAAAGTCCATGAATGCCCTTCTGAAGTTGCATGCTGATTTTCATGCATAGTATACATTTTCATAAGGGTTGATCCGCTTGTTTACTCCAATTCTATTAACATGGTTAATAGTCACAACATATAGAAATATTT
The DNA here is from genome assembly GCA_006410675.1 of Oreotragus oreotragus. NCBI lineage: Eukaryota > Metazoa > Chordata > Mammalia > Artiodactyla > Bovidae > Oreotragus > Oreotragus oreotragus. The sequence goes on along the minus strand of SJYX01005600.1, from coordinate 542,528 downwards.
TAGCTTTTGTCTTAAATGTGGAATCAACTCAGAACCTCTGTTCATCTTTGAAGCTGTCCTGGGACTAATATTCAACCCATTAAAATTCATTTCAGTTTCAGAACAAAGGTCAGATACATGTCTGTGATAGGTCATTGCCAGAATCAAGAAATGGGCCTGGAACTGAAGAGATGTTTGGGGCAATGACATGTTACAACTCGTAGTTTGGGATCCAGCAAATATGCACCTCCTCTTGGACTCAGGCATCAAAAAACCCATTTAATGTTCTGTAGACTCAGTAGAGTTCTTTCCTTCATTGACAGTCTTTGAAGTTACACTTTGAGAGCTACTGGTAATGGCTAGTGATTACGTGGTAAGACTTTGACCTTTTTTGTGCCCTACAATATCATAGATCTTTGCCTTGGGACATTGTATAATGGCTCCAGGATGTGGAGCCTTCCTTATATTTGAAAGCTCAAATTACAGTTCACCTATTGGTGGCCACTCCCACAATGACAGATGGCCTCATTTCATCAGGAAAATACATATCTGGCACTTCCTACTACAATAATGTTTCTGAATGGTTATATTTATTCCTTATAGAGGTTAAACACTTCTTTTTTCCTAGAAATCAGTTAAATTCAGAATGGTATTTTCTACTCTACTGAGCATAGACTTCGCCAAACCATCTGACTGGTTGCGTTTTTTAACAGTGTTTCGTTTTCTACTCTTATTTATTTTTTTCATCTTTCAGTAGTAATTTTGTGATATGATACATTTGCTGGCACCTTGGCTAACTATGTTCATGCATTCCTTTACACCTTCTCAAACTGTAAATGTAATCCCAAGCACAGCTGTCAGAGGGAGTCTAGGAAGTGGGATCCTGCAAATCAGAGGTGTGGTAGGGGAGATGAGTGTGCACAGCAGATAACTGTACTTGATTAGCTAGATTTAAATAGTGTTGGGTGAATTTGCCAGGTGAAAATAAAAATTGTCAGTTCAGTTTAATTTCATGGTGAATCAAACAAGGAAATTAGATTCTGCTACTCTGTCAGTTTGACATCCACAGCAAGTGACAATTAAAGATGATGAGAGAACTTATATTTACTTTGAAACTCTTGATTTTCTGATAGGCATGTAACTTTTATTTACCCTTGCATTGCAGAAAAATGTGGCATAACAGTAGCATTAGTAGAGGTTGCTAGAACATCCAGGATGTAGGCTGATGAGGTTGAAAGGGGCAGGTGGTGAGGCCAGAGCTCACTTTCATAGTGAGGCATGATCAGATTGAGGGGTATGCTGCAGAGGGAGAGCCCTGTGCCATTAGGCCAAAGGAGTTTATAGCTGAAATGCAGATAATAACACACTGGTCACACCTCTTGCTTCAGCAGACAAGATTACGTTAGAGCAAGTCAAGGCTGGAAGGTGAGGAATGGAAGTGACTTTGACTTGCACTGTAGCAGCCAGGTCATTCAAGCGGATTTTTGTTTTCCTGATAAGCCCAAGACCAGAGCATCGAGCAGCTCAGAGGACTAACATTTAAATACAAACGCATATCCAGACATTCTCACTCCCCACTCCTAACACAAGACAGTGGAATTTCAATTCCAAATTAGAGTTCAAAAAGCACAGAAAATTCAGTAGAACCAAAGCATGAAATAATCACCTGAGAAGTTACTTCCTTGATGTGCAGCAAAAGTTCTTGGCAAGAGGCAGCTCTCAATAGCACGGGAAAATCTTTTCCCACCTGAATCTACTTCCAAAGGAAGAGTTTCTGGGTTAACTGACTCCCTTTGGATAGCCAAGATGGCATGGAAGATATAAATAGAATGAGAGGCAAAATGTCGTTTGATTCAAGGAGAGTGATAGAGACTAAGGTCTTCTCATCTTTAATGTGTATATAGTTATTTTAAAAAGATTGTACATCTTGGGGTTATATAGGTCACAGAGGGCGTGGATAAATTAACTCACGCCTTTTTTCAAAACATCTTATAAACGTGGACATTCTTAGATTTTACTTCCTAGAAGGGCTTCCCTCTCCCTCTCTCTAGTTGGTTAAGGAGGAAAATAGTTCCTCTTCCAACTGGACATTTATTTCCTAGCAAAAAAAATAAGTTAGCATTCTCTACAATTTTCTTACAAGTGCATTTTCCCACAGTAACCTTGGAGAATTTTAAATGATATGACTCTTACGTATTAAGATGATGGTAGAGTAGTCAATGAATGAAGAGTATGAAAACATACTTCTTTAATTTTGGAACTAGGAAACCTGCTTGGGAGGTAAATAACTGAAAAATGAAAATTCTGAATCAGGAATATTTGATAGCTACAATGAAGCACACCTTTATTGTTACTGGTAATTTTGAATTTATTTCCTTAATCTAGCATGATCAAAGTTAGGCTGAAAAAAAGAATCCTGCATAATTTGTAGGTAATGATTTCAACTGCTAATCAAATAGGACATATGAGATAGTATCCTAATTATTTAGCAATGTGATAATTTATGGAGGTTGACCAGTGGAGAAAGGAAAATGAATTATCTATCTATTTCTATCTTTCTTGGTATGAATTTAAAACCACAGATGGGAGCAATGGACATTGTCTCAGCTATATAAAATTCTCAACAATTAGATTAGCACTTATACCAGAATGCTAGTATAAATGGAGTACCCTCATTCTAGGGTTCTTGTTACATATAAATTCTGCATCCGTTTAAAACCTTCTTCAGCACTTTAAAAATGAGGTACAACAATGATAAACAACTTGAATGAGAAATGAATTAGAAGTCCACAGCTCGACAGCCTTACACAAATCCTCACATTTCTACATCTTGTCTTTTACTGGGAGGCTAATTGATGCTTGAGTATATCATTTGAATTATACAAGCAAGATAAATATTCATAAGTGAAAAACTGTAATTTTTGAGAAATCCAAAAAGGGACTCTCTTACTTGATCTTAATTTTCACTGTATTCCTTGTCCACTAAATAGCTACTACCTACTCAGGTAAATAGACATTAAGATTACTAGTCTCTACTTCTTTTCTTATCTTCGTTTTCCCTTTCACTTCCTTTCTTTTTATTTCTTTTCCATTTTTTGTCTAAGTTTCTTTAGAGCAGTTAAATCCTTAGCACACTGTCACCTGCAGTTTTATATTATTAATAGCAAATACTTGAAACGGAAATTTAACATATATTCTTTTAGCTAAAATTTTTGAGCAGTCCCTGAAGAAAAATACAGACAAGAGGCTGTATGAGCTGTGCCTTGAAAGGGTTACTCACTATAAAATGCTAGAAGACATTTATCTTGGATGCTATCCTGTCCCACCTTGAAATCCTTTGTGAAGATCTATTGGCAAAATAGGATATAAATCAGATCTCTCTGTGGTTTATTAAAAAGTTTCAAATTACAATTCAGACTTTCCCTAAAATAAATACATTTCGCCACTAGCATATTAATTGCCAATTGGAACATTCTTTAGCTCAACCATAACACAATGCCATGGTTCATTACCTGCAGACACTCCATTCAGTGAGCCACTGGTTACATGCAGATACTCCAAATGACTTCATAAACACAGGAGTGCATACTGTTAAGCAGTGATTAATTCCTACAAGACCATGTGATGCCCTGTAATTCTTTAATGGTGCCAAAGTGATCTATAGCATGAGTATATACTTTGGCTGGTTCAGCAAATGCCCGAAGGAAGCATCAGTAGCATCTCTTCTTGCAGGCATTTTATGGGGGTTTTATTCACCTTGGAAAAGGACCTACAGCTTGCAGAGAAAAAATGCTTGAGGAGACTAGCACATGCAGTTGCTGGGGTGGAAGGGAGAGGGCATTTTTCTCCCTCTTAAAGATGCAGAATTCTCCTGTGGCTCTCATATGATCCTCGCTCCCAGCAAAAGGACGTGCCACTGCCACCCTTTCTCTGTCTCTGGCACCACGGCTGAGAAAGAGGGTAGGCCCTTTTCATATGTTTTGAAATTTTTATTCATTATGCAAAGGATACTAAGGATACACATCAGTAGCCAGTTCCATCAACAGCAGAGCATGAACAGAATGCATTTAGAAACCAGTGAGGTTACAACAGCAATCAACGTTTTTCAGCGATGCGCTCCAATTTTAAATGAGAATTCCGGTGACTCTGTGATGTCAGACAGCGTCTTTTGATTAAAACATTTCCTTATTGAATTTTTTATGGGTCCATTACTGGAGTCCCTGGGTGCATATAAACATATTTCAGGACAATGCAATCCAGCAGAGAGGTGGGACTGAGTCTGGAGTCATAAAATAGGGAACATTAAACCCAGTGACTGGGGAGTACACAGTGCCCTAATCATCAGTGACCCAGACTCTCCCTCTGGTCCAAGTCACTCAGAGAGGTAAATTAGGTGCTTAGGGAGGAATATGAATCACTGTGGGCCCTGAAGACATAGTTAGTGCTGGGAGCATTTTATTTCTAAATAGCATTTAACAGTTGCAGCAAGCAAATGAATACTTACGCATATTGAAAAAATGGTCTCTACCAAGCCCTGGATTAGAGACAGACATCCCAGGTCCCAGTCCAGCCTGGTGGATTTTGACAAATCAACTAAAATATCTGAGGTTCAGATGGCTCATTGTAGACGAAGAGATAACAGTACCTATTAGGCTTGGGTAGACACCATAAGGTCAAATAAGGAAGAAAAAAGGGTCTGGAAAACTCTCTATAATCCTGAAAGCATGTAAGAAAGAGACATTGTCATTATTTGATGATGAAGACTTCAAAAGAGGCCTTCAACATTTTCTTCAAACAGAAAAGTCAAAATCTGTGGCTTTGAAATGGTCCTTTTCTAAGATAAGCCATTTGTTTAAATGCCTAGTTACCCTTTTACTTTACTTTACCCACTTCTAGAAGAAGAAGCGGGTAGAAATTCCCCCAGGGGCACCCTTGGCTGTGAAGTAGTGTGCTTGTTGGGTCTGGGAGTCCTGGCTTGGTAGTGAGAGCTGAGATTTTTCTTTGTGCTCTTTCTCTAGGGCTCTAGCTTGAAAAAGTTGCTTACAATGGGCATAGTTGTAAATTGAAGAGGTACGAGCAGTTCACATTTTATTGGAGATGAAATCATGACTTTCACAACTCTTTCTGGTTTACTGAAATGACTTACATGGTTTTAAACACGTGGGATGGCACTAAAGCCAAATAATTCATGTGAATTCTGAAAGAATCTGAACTGTCTTATTTTAGACTAGCTCCTGTTGCTGTGTGATGTGATGGTGTGTGTGTGTGTGTGTGTGTATGCGTGCATGCATGCCTGTGCTTTATGGTTCAGATAGAAATAGGTAATTCTGAAACAGGACTACATAAATGATCCGAAGTAATGCGAAATCCTAAAGCTAAAATAGATGGTTTGCTCGAGTCATCAACTATTCAGGAGACTGTACTTAGCTGATATTAACTCTTCAGCATTCAAGGGCAAGATTCTCGTAAACAGTGAAGGGCTAGAAGCCATCTCAGATCATAAAATGTTGTTTGAAAATCACCACAGTTTCTAAAGAGGTTGTTAAAGTTAATCTGAATTGATATTGATGCTTTTTGTAATTATTTATTAGGATATGGTAGCTGAGATGTGGAACTTTTATATATACAGAAGCACACAGACATAAGCAATTGTATAAAATTTTTTTCTTCTGAAATAACTTCTAATTGGAGGAAGTCATAGTCTACCTGATAAACAATCTTATTGGCACTCAAGTTTTTTCCACTTTGAAGGATTAAAAAGCTATCTCGATTTCATTTGGAAGAAGAAATGTGAGTTATCTCATGCTCATATTCTTACATGTCCTTATTGTTCAATCAGTAGATGTTTTAGATGTTTATTCCAATTTACAACCTAAATCATAAAATACATTGAAATGCTCGATTTCATTGTATACATTGAACTAGCACAATTTATTCTTTCTCAGAAATTTTTTTCCTGAGTTTTATTAAATGAGACAATAAACTTTTAGCTGACACTTACTGTAGTCCTGGCTAGAGAGTAAGCACTAGTATTACAAGTTGAAGGAGAGGCTGTTCCAGATCGAGAGGAGGAGGCCTTTATGCGATTACCAAGATGGGAAGTTAGAACTTGTAAAGAAATGGGCTGTATCATTAATATGGAGATCATCCCACAAACTCTGGAGGGAGCAGGTGATGCTTGGTAAGATGGGTGGCAGTGATTCTGAGATGTGTCATTAAGACAGAGAAAAGCAAAAGAAAGAATGGGTGAAAATGAAGCAAAGTGTAGATAACCCAGCAGCGTTATGCTGAAGACTTGAAAATCTTTAGGGTATTGAGTCCATGATAAATCTTGGGTCTTTAAGCACAGGCAGTTACAACGTTAAGCTGCTTGCCAGTTTTTAAAAGTTTTCATTTCTGATTTTTACTTCCATTCTTAACACCTCTCAAATCAGACAGACAAAACCTTTTATTTGTATCACTCAAGCTTCGTAATAACATACTGCAATAGTATAAACTTTTCTCAAACTGAAGATTCTGGTGATCTAATTTATTTAGGACACTAGACTACTACTGTATTTGGTTGTCTAGGCTATTTGAAAACCAAATTCATAAGCCATCCTTTGTGTCAAGATAAATATCTTGAAATGATTAAATAATAATACTGACCCATCACTCACTGCTACATTGAGCATGGAGGCATACTTAGTTGCTCAGCCATGTCATACTCTTTGTGACCCCATGGACTGTAGTCGACCAGATTCCTCTGCCCATGGGATTTTTCAGGCACGAATACTGGAATGGGTTGCCATTTCCTCTTCCAAGTGATCTTCCTGACCCAGGGATCAAAACCCTGTCTCTTGCATCTCCTGCATTGGCAGGTGGATTCTTTATTACTAGTACCACCTGGGAAGCCCCACCCCCCCACTGCTATATTAGATGCTGCAAAGGTATAAGCACATTTCAAGGAAAGTACCCTTTATGTTATTTTTTCCTCAAATATTTACAGTCTCTTTTAAGAATCTGTCTACATTGGAGGAGACATGGCAGGAACCACAGTTTCGATCCCTAGCTTGGGAACATCTTCTAGAGAAGGAAACAGCTACCTACTCCAGTAGTTTTGCCTGGAAAATCCCATGGACAGAGGAGCCTGGCAGGCTAGAGTCCATATGGTCGGAAAAGAGTCGGGCACAACTTAGCGACTAAACAACAAAAGCTCAAATGAGCTTAGAAGATTCCTCAGTCTCTTTTAGTTGTATAAGGTCTAGAGGTATAGTTGGCTAAGTTTTTGCCTCCTTTTTCTCGGGCTGTAACTTGGTGGTTNTTTACCTGTATTTAAAAGATAAATGTTAATCATTACCCAAGATTACATTTTGATTTTTGGCTTTTTGTAAAATAAGCTGATTAAATGGTAGCATAATCCTTGAGGGTTATTACGGAGAAGTCCTTGATCTATGCAGGTTTTACTTGTATTCAGTTTTTACCAGACACATATCTATGGAGTCGTATCTTTAAGATTATATAACTGTTGAAAGAGAAATTTATAATCTAATAAAAATGTGCTTTGGGTAGTCTTCAGATTTTTTAATTCTCATGTTCAAGAAGCCAAATTAAAAGTAAAAATAAGAATAACTTAATTCTAAATCTTTGGCCTTTAGGTCCATGATAACTTATTTATACTGTTTCTTCTAAGAAGAAAGAATGGCCATTTGTGACTTCTAGTTTGTGCTGTTTAAGCGTTTTCCTTTCTCCTTGTCATCACTCAAGTTACCTATTGCTGTGTAACAAATTACCCCTGAATTTATTGGTTTAAAACACATCTGTTATTTATATCTCTCCTTGTGGTGACTGGGTGCCTCTTGTTCTTATTCTCTCACAGGGATGCAGTCAGTTATCTGAACATTCCAGATGGCTGCTCACATGGCTGGAAGAGGTGCTAGCCTTAGCTGAACATCAGCTGGACCATTCATCAGACAATCTACATATCCTTCTTACCTGTAGAAATGTATGGAAATTTATTTACTCTTTGGCATTACTGTCCTTTTGAGTTCTAAGTGGTAGTGGTAGTGATAGATAGGCTGGGGATCACTATTGGTTATTATGGTCAATCAGTTCAGTTCAGTCACTCAGTCATGTCCGACTCTTTGCAACCCCATGGATTGCAGCATCTCAGGCCCCCCTGTCCATCACCAACTCCTGGAGCCTACTCAAACTCATGTCCATCGAGTTGGTGATGCCATCCAACAATCTCATCTTTTGTTGTCCCCTTCTCCTCCCACCTTCAATCTTTCCTAGAATCAGGGTCCCTTCAGATGAGTCAGTTCTTCGCATCAGACAGCCAAAGTATTGGAGCTTCAGCTTCAGCATCAGTCCTTCCCATGAATATTCAGGACTGATTTCCTTTAGGATAGACTGGTTGGATATCCTGGCATCCAAGGGACACTCAAGAATCTTCTCCACACCACAGTTCAACAGTCAGGAAGGAAGATTGGTTGCTGAGAAAGAAAGGCAGACAAACTGGAATGCATCAGTTCTGTAGCATCTATCTACTCTTGCCTCTAACCAGTTTGGTGTCAGAATGTAATGACCATTGTATTGTTTCAGGTTTGCTTCTCAAATCTCAGGTATCTTTTAGTCAAATCTGAGCTGAAATCATACAGGATTAGGGATTCTGGGGAATGTGGCTTCCAATGTAAACAAATAATAGAACAATCCAGCATATTTCAACCCTTGTATACTCAATATCTATCTACAGCTCTTTCCATCATGTCTAAGCTTCATATATAGACAGTAAAATCATGTTTCTTCCTCGTGTTCATGTGCCTTCTTTACAACTGAAAATTTGCTTTCTCTCCATTAGAGGATTTACGAAGTCCCACCACATTTCTTTTACTTATGATTGATGTTTATTCCTTCCCAAATGTTGAGCTTTTAGAAATAGACTCCTCCTAAACTTTTCTTCTAGAATTAATGGCAATTATAAGGAGTTTGAAATACAGAGAGGAATTGCCAATAACCCCATTATTAAAACTATATAGTTTTGTAATTTGATGTATTCCTTTTCAATAATATAATATATCCCAGTATAATTATTATTATATATAATAAATTAATAAGCATGGAATTTTACTTTACCATTCAATTTGCTACTAAATTATCACTGTTTTCAGGTTGTTACCTAGCCTTCATAATAATGCTGCATAATATTCTGCATCAGTTAATTTTCTCCCCTTCTACTGATACATATTTAGATTGCTCTACAGGTTTTCACATATGCAAATAGTCCCATGTAGTCAAGTGTAATACATTCTCAAGCAGGCCTATGAAAGTGGAATGCATGAAATTTGTACAATATACTTATAAGTTACATCTCATTCCCTAAAGCTAAAAACTTTATGAAATCCGTAACTATGCTTCTTCTAAGACAATGTTTTCAACAGTTATTCACAGAAAGCTTTTGTTCTTTTATTTACAGTAGAACACTGTTGACTAGTTTAATTCTAGTGAGTGACTAAAGCTAAAAATGTCTGCATTTTTCCTTTTTTGAAAATTTATTGTATTTGTGGAACCAGCATTCATTTGCATCAGCAATTTAATTTTTATCTTTTCTACTAATTTTTATACTATTTATGAGATAAACATTCAAAAACACAGGAAAATCATAGCACAAACATTGCTGAGGAAAAAATGATGGCTATACTGCCAAATATGAATGTTTCCAAGAGGGGAACTATAGGTTAAAAAGTTCATTCTTTAGCTGATGTATAGATATAAAAAAATTAAAGCAAAGTAATTTAGGGTTGTTGTATAATGAATATAGAAGTCTTATAGAAGTTGAAGAATGTTGTGTTTTCCTACAATATGCCAATGACTTTCATGCTTGTCACCTTTCCTTACTGTAGAACTTTAAAAAATAAATAGATTAAATAGTCTGAACATTTTATGACTCAGTAAATGAGGGTGGGGTGTGTAAATTAGACTGTGATTAGATGAACAGAGAAATGTATTCTGGAATGTGTGATTTATGAGCTGAGTTCTGGAAAGAAGAGAAAAATTAATTATGTGAATATAATGAAGATACAGGAATAAATGATAAGGATAAGGAATAAATTCCAGGAAATTTGGACCACAGAAACCACATGATAAAGCCTGAAAAGATGTTGGTAGCTCAGCATAGTTATAGTAAAGTTTGCATACAGCCAGAGAGTGGTCTAGCTGGTAAAAGTGTGAGTCAGCAAAGTGGCTAGAACCAAAATCATGAAAGGTCTTATAAACTAAACAATGGGTTGTTTATCCTGAAACTGCTGACAAGTTCTTCAGAGGCATGGGATCAACCTTCAGGAAAGTTTTTTGGCAGCTATGAGCAGTAGAAATTGGAGAAATTAAGGAGAGATCAGTTAGGAAAATATTATTATAACCCAGAAAAGAGAAAACAAAGGAATGAAGGAAGGCAATAGGAATTGAGAAGAGGGGGAAGGTGATGGACGATATTACAGAGATTAAATCCATTAGAACCGGGGCAAGTGTATTTGAAAATGAAGAATGAACAATGAGTAGTAGGAAGACTAAAATAACTTCCAGACTTTCTCCTTGGGCAGTTAAGTTCACAGTGATGCCATTTCATTTAGAGAGGGAAAATATAGCTAGAGAAGCATGTTTACTGGTATATACATGGTGAGTTCAATTTCACTCAGAGTTGCATATAGCTATGTGATATCTAAGGAGACATATTCATGGAGATATGACTATATGGCTGGAGTTGGAGAAAAAAACTTGGATAGTATTGGTAATAAGGAAATTAATCTTAATGTAGAGGAAGAAGAACTTGGGGGCCCAGGGCGTATCCTGGAAAGAATAAAGGCATTGTGTATCAAAGAAGAAAGAGAAAATAACAAAGAAGGCAGAGAAAAAGTATAAGGAAATGTGAAATGCTTTAAATATTTTATATATGTTTTGTGGAAAGCTTTCTCATTTATGAGTCACACAATCCATGCTCTTTTGCTGTTTCCAAGAGTGTGGCCTTGGTTAGATCACTAAATATTCTTGAATCTAGATTTTCCTACTATGTAAGGTGTGGCTATGGCCCTTGTTGCCTGATTTATAGGTTTATATCAGAAAAGGTGATGTGTGTGAAAATACCTTAGGAATACACCAAAGCATCATGTACGTCTGGAAGTTTGTTATTTTCTAGATAATAACTTCTCTTGACTACTTTTGTCCTTTATTTCCTTCTTTCTACTGACTGAAATGTTAAGTGGGTTTATAATTTCAGACTTCTGCTATTGTATCATCCTTGCATTGAAAGAAAAATTGCTAAAAGTTTTACAGGATTGCAAGTAGGGTAAGGACTTCTAAGACCCAGACCAGAGGCCATGCTACATTTAAAGAAGAATTTCTTTACTTGGCTGTGTCGGGTCTTTGTGGAGGTACACAGCATCTTTGTGCGTTCGGTGCAGTTGTGCTCAGGCTTTTGGGGTTGCTCTGCAGCATGTGGAATCTTAGTTCTCCAAAAAGGGAGCAAACCAGTGTCCACTACGTTGTAAGGCAGATTCTTAACCTCTGGGCAACCAGGACTTCCCCAGTAGTACATTTTTGTTTTTAAGGTTTACTATAATTGACATGTACGATCAGGCTGACATTGGAATAGTACAAAGAAAATCACAGGCTGATGTTGGATTAGTTCAGTTCAGTTCAGTTGCTCAGTCGTGTCTGACTCTTTGCGACCCCAGGAATCGCAGCACGCCAGGCCTCCCTGTCCATCACC
>SJYX01005600.1:468804-530525 GCA_006410675.1 Oreotragus oreotragus | reverse complement strand
TCCCCTTCTCCTCCTGCCCCCAATCCCTCCCAGCATCAGAGTCTTTTCCAATGAGTCAACTCTTCGCATGAGGTGGCCAAAGTACTGGAGTTTCAGCTTTAGCATCATTCCTTCCAAAGAAATCCCAGGGTTGATCTCCTTGCAGTCCAAGGGACTCTCAAGAGTCTTCTCCAGCACCACAGTTCAAAAGCATCAATTTTTTGGCACTCAGCCTTCTTCACAGTCCAACTCTCACATCCATACATGACCACAGGAAAAACCATAGCCTTGACTAGACAGACCTTAGTCAGCAAAGTAATGTCTCTGCTTTTGAATATATTATCTAGGTTGGTCAGTTGGATATTGGATTAGTACAAAGAAAATCAGTCTTTGGAAACTTGTTTATGTATTTGGCATCACTTTAAAAGAAACTGGAAGGAAATGGAGTTTGTAATTAAAAATGGATGTCTGAGTATAAATATAGTCTTAAAAATATAAATTAAATAAGCAGGGTGACAATATATAGCCTTGACATACTCCTTTTCCTATTTGGAACCAGTCTGTTGTTCCATGTCCAGTTCTAACTGTTGCTTCCTGACCTGCATACAGATTTCTCAAGAGGCAGGTCAGGTGGTCTGGTAGTCCAATCTCTTTCAGAATTTTCCACAGTTTATTGAGATCCACACAGTCAAAGACTTTGGCATAGTCAATAAATCAGAAATAGATGTTTTCCTGGAACTCTCTTGCTTTTTTGATGATCCAGCAGATGTTGGCAATTTGATCTCTGGTTCCTCTGCCTTTTCTAAAACCAGCTTGAACATCAGGAAGTTCATGGTTCATGTGTTGCTGAAGCCTGGCTTGGAGAATTTTGAGATAAGTGCAATTGTGTGGTAGTTTGAGCATTCTTTGGCATTGCCTTTCTTTGGGATTGGAATGAAAACTGACCTTTTCCAGTCTGGGGCCACTGCTGAGTTTTCCAAATTTGCTGGCATATATATTTAGGTTTTTATTATTATTATGGATATATTTCAAGAAAAAACATAATATTGAATCAGAATTCCTAAGTTGGAGCTCAATGAGTATTTGTTAAATACGTGAAGGCAATTGGAATAAATTTATTTTATTAGCACAGAGCTATTCCTTTTTTATTATATTTCTAAAAATTTTTCATAGGGCAGAAAATATAAAAACTTTGTTAATACTTTATTGATGCAGGTTCATGCAGGAATATTAATATCAGTATGACAGTGTATCAGCAATAATATGACAAATGCAGAGAAATTCTGCTTGAGGTTCATTCACAAAGCCATCTGAGCTTTACTCCTATGATTTAAAAGGTCATTACTTATCAATACAATTATAATTTTATCTTAGCAAAATAAGCAGATATTTGTCAGTAGCATTGTTTATTGCTACTGACATAATATACTTAAGGAGATCAGATCCATAACCACTGCACTCCAAGGGCTGTCTCTTATACACATCTAGATGTGTATAAGAGACAGGAACTCCAGGAGATGGTGGTGGACAGTGAGGCCTGGCGTGCTGCGATTCCTGGGGTCGCAAAGAGTCGGACACGACTGAGTGACTGAACTAAAACTAGCTATCTAGATATATAGACAGATGATAGAGTATGCCATCATATGGTAGACTATAGCACATGAAATGGTAGAAATAAAGACACTGTTTACCCAGTGCAATTCCACAAACACCTTTGTTTGCCTCCTAAACCTCCAACCCCAATTAAGTTGTCTTACTGGCATAGTTTTAAATACTCTGTTGGGTCCTTAATCCAAAAGAGGGCTAATGTTTGTCTATCTAGATATGGGTTTTTTGATGGAGAGTGTTCTCAGAGGTATTTAGAGCTTTAGAGGTCCTTGGTAGTGTCTTAGTACCTACATACGTATGTCCATTGCTTACTCAAGTCAAGCCTACTGGAGGACCCCTAGTTTCTCTGTTTTACATTTCCTGATGACATTCTAACAATAAATGGACAAACTATTGTATCTGGGAAACATTTTTGTTTTAAACTCCGTTTAAAAAATCTAGCATTACACTATTATCCTATAGACTGGGAGCTAGGGCATGGGGAAATGTGCAATTGCCAAATTGTAAAGGTCTTTCGTTGTACATCGTTTACATTGTAGTAGTTCAAACAGCATTCTGGTATATAAAGTCTAGGAAACAACGATTCAGGGAGTCATTTGGACTAGTTGTAAAGTATCAAATTACTTTCAGTGTGTTAGGCTATTTTGCTTTGAAAAACCTTTCTTTTTGGTATATTATTGAACGTCATTTTTCTTACATGCAGGGTTCCTTCCTTTCAGTACTGAATGTTTTGAAATAACCCCAAAATTGAGGATATTTTGCACTTTTTTTCTACAGGAAATAACAGGGGAAAAAAACCCATTGTTTATTAATTATATCTGTCATACAACTTTAGAACTTACACAGAATAATTCTTTTTTAGAATGTGAATGTATGCATGCCTATGATTTGTAGTGTTCTTTGGATTTTTGGATGATGAGCTAACAAAAAAAAAGAATACACTGAGTCAGCTTACTCTGACTCATCATATAATTAATGTATGTACAATTAACATGATGGAGGGACATGAACATTTTTTTTCTTCTGTATGGCCTCTTTATATGGACATATAATAGCAAAGGTATAACCCTATTCTTTGGAGAAGGAAATGGCAACCCACTCCAGTGTTCTTGCCTGGAGAATTCCAGGGACGGCGGAGCCTGGTGGGCTGCCATCTATGGGGTTGCACAGAGTCGGATGGACACGACTGAAGCGACTTAGCAGCAGCAACCCTATTCTTATGGAAAGATAAAAAACTTCCCCAAACGTTAAGAAAGAAGTAGCACAGAAGCTTGTAATCCTTCTTTTAAAATTTGGTCCTAGTGTCATTCTCTGCCCAGTTTAGTAAAACTTTGAGGTTTATGCCCCAAGGAGTGTGTAATTCCCTTCCCTCACACCAGTGTTAGGAAAGGATTTAGTTTAACAGGAAAGACCTGTATAATTTAATTGTAAATGTTTAAAAATTTTAATCTGTGTAGTACAATTAACTTTATAAGAACCAAGGAAACTAAAAGAGAGCTTGAGCGTTGAAATCTCTCTCTCTGTCTTTTATGTCTTGTAAGAATACTCTTTAGGTTTGTGATAGCTCCGCTGGCTCTGGTCGTCCCCATCAGAAGGGAGTGCCAATGCTGATAACCACTGCCGTTCCTCCCAGGGTAATCTTTGAAACCACAGAGCTCCAGTTATGTGGGCTGTGATTTTTCCCACGTAACTACCCTAACCAAATCCTGTAAATGCAAAGGATATTCTTTATTTCCATTCTGGAATATTTCTCAGACTACATTTACCTCTTTTTTCTATTTCTGTATCTTAGTCTAAAAAAGAGATCTTTTGTGTGTGTGTAATTGTACCTGGCATAGCAGTACCTGGTATATCATCTAACTTGTTACTTTCAGATTTGTTTCTTAAAAGTCTGGTATAGACCAATTTTAGTTTTAGAAAGACTTAAGAAACCAACCTCACTAAATTTTATGAATTAATTATGTTCAGTATTTTGTATACCAATTATACTTTAGTAAAGCTGGGAAGGAAAAAAAAAAAAAAAACGAGACAAAATGCACATTTTTTTCCAGAATTTATCATTCCCAATCTGAAATTAAAATGATTTACTTTTTACTTTTACCTGTATTTAAAAGATAAATGTTAATCATTACCCAAGATTACATTTTGATTTTTGGCTTTTTGTAAAATAAGCTGATTAAATGGTAGCATAATCCTTGAGGGTTATTACGGAGAAGTCCTTGATCTATGCAGGTTTTACTTGTATTCAGTTTTTACCAGACACATATCTATGGAGTCGTATCTTTAAGATTATATAACTGTTGAAAGAGAAATTTATAATCTAATAAAAATGTGCTTTGGGTAGTCTTCAGATTTTTTAATTCTCATGTTCAAGAAGCCAAATTAAAAGTAAAAATAAGAATAACTTAATTCTAAATCTTTGGCCTTTAGGTCCATGATAACTTATTTATACTGTTTCTTCTAAGAAGAAAGAATGGCCATTTGTGACTTCTAGTTTGTGCTGTTTAAGCGTTTTCCTTTCTCCTTGTCATCACTCAAGTTACCTATTGCTGTGTAACAAATTACCCCTGAATTTATTGGTTTAAAACACATCTGTTATTTATATCTCTCCTTGTGGTGACTGGGTGCCTCTTGTTCTTATTCTCTCACAGGGATGCAGTCAGTTATCTGAACATTCCAGATGGCTGCTCACATGGCTGGAAGAGGTGCTAGCCTTAGCTGAACATCAGCTGGACCATTCATCAGACAATCTACATATCCTTCTTACCTGTAGAAATGTATGGAAATTTATTTACTCTTTGGCATTACTGTCCTTTTGAGTTCTAAGTGGTAGTGATAGATAGGCTGGGGATCACTATTGGTTATTATGGTCAATCAGTTCAGTTCAGTCACTCAGTCGTGTCCGACTCTTTGCAACCCCATGGATTGCAGCATCTCAGGCCCCCCTGTCCATCACCAACTCCTGGAGCCTACTCAAACTCATGTCCATCGAGTTGGTGATGCCATCCAACAATCTCATCTTTTGTTGTCCCCTTCTCCTCCCACCTTCAATCTTTCCTAGAATCAGGGTCCCTTCAGATGAGTCAGTTCTTCGCATCAGACAGCCAAAGTATTGGAGCTTCAGCTTCAGCATCAGTCCTTCCCATGAATATTCAGGACTGATTTCCTTTAGGATAGACTGGTTGGATATCCTGGCATCCAAGGGACACTCAAGAATCTTCTCCACACCACAGTTCAATAGTCAGGAAGGAAGATTGGTTGCTGAGAAAGAAAGGCAGACAAACTGGAATGCATCAGTTCTGTAGCATCTATCTACTCTTGCCTCTAACCAGTTTGGTGTCAGAATGTAATGACCATTGTATTGTTTCAGGTTTGCTTCTCAAATCTCAGGTATCTTTTAGTCAAATCTGAGCTGAAATCATACAGGATTAGGGATTCTGGGGAATGTGGCTTCCAATGTAAACAAATAATAGAACAATCCAGCATATTTCAACCCTTGTATACTCAATATCTATCTACAGCTCTTTCCATCATGTCTAAGCTTCATATATAGACAGTAAAATCATGTTTCTTCCTCGTGTTCATGTGCCTTCTTTACAACTGAAAATTTGCTTTCTCTCCATTAGAGGATTTACGAAGTCCCACCACATTTCTTTTACTTATGATTGATGTTTATTCCTTCCCAAATGTTGAGCTTTTAGAAATAGACTCCTCCTAAACTTTTCTTCTAGAATTAATGGCAATTATAAGGAGTTTGAAATACAGAGAGGAATTGCCAATAACCCCATTATTAAAACTATATAGTTTTGTAATTTGATGTATTCCTTTTCAATAATATAATATATCCCAGTATAATTATTATTATATATAATAAATTAATAAGCATGGAATTTTACTTTACCATTCAATTTGCTACTAAATTATCACTGTTTTCAGGTTGTTACCTAGCCTTCATAATAATGCTGCATAATATTCTGCATCAGTTAATTTTCTCCCCTTCTACTGATACATATTTAGATTGCTCTACAGGTTTTCACATATGCAAATAGTCCCATGTAGTCAAGTGTAATACATTCTCAAGCAGGCCTATGAAAGTGGAATGCATGAAATTTGTACAATATACTTATAAGTTACATCTCATTCCCTAAAGCTAAAAACTTTATGAAATCCGTAACTATGCTTCTTCTAAGACAATGTTTTCAACAGTTATTCACAGAAAGCTTTTGTTCTTTTATTTACAGTAGAACACTGTTGACTAGTTTAATTCTAGTGAGTGACTAAAGCTAAAAATGTCTGCATTTTTCCTTTTTTGAAAATTTATTGTATTTGTGGAACCAGCATTCATTTGCATCAGCAATTTAATTTTTATCTTTTCTACTAATTTTTATACTATTTATGAGATAAACATTCAAAAACACAGGAAAATCATAGCACAAACATTGCTGAGGAAAAAATGATGGCTATACTGCCAAATATGAATGTTTCCAAGAGGGGAACTATAGGTTAAAAAGTTCATTCTTTAGCTGATGTATAGATATAAAAAAATTAAAGCAAAGTAATTTAGGGTTGTTGTATAATGAATATAGAAGTCTTATAGAAGTTGAAGAATGTTGTGTTTTCCTACAATATGCCAATGACTTTCATGCTTGTCACCTTTCCTTACTGTAGAACTTTAAAAAATAAATAGATTAAATAGTCTGAACATTTTATGACTCAGTAAATGAGGGTGGGGTGTGTAAATTAGACTGTGATTAGATGAACAGAGAAATGTATTCTGGAATGTGTGATTTATGAGCTGAGTTCTGGAAAGAAGAACCTTGACTAGACAGACCTTAGTCAGCAAAGTAATGTCTCTGCTTTTGAATATATTATCTAGGTTGGTCAGTTGGATATTGGATTAGTACAAAGAAAATCAGTCTTTGGAAACTTGTTTATGTATTTGGCATCACTTTAAAAGAAACTGGAAGGAAATGGAGTTTGTAATTAAAAATGGATGTCTGAGTATAAATATAGTCTTAAAAATATAAATTAAATAAGCAGGGTGACAATATATAGCCTTGACATACTCCTTTTCCTATTTGGAACCAGTCTGTTGTTCCATGTCCAGTTCTAACTGTTGCTTCCTGACCTGCATACAGATTTCTCAAGAGGCAGGTCAGGTGGTCTGGTAGTCCAATCTCTTTCAGAATTTTCCACAGTTTATTGAGATCCACACAGTCAAAGACTTTGGCATAGTCAATAAATCAGAAATAGATGTTTTCCTGGAACTCTCTTGCTTTTTTGATGATCCAGCAGATGTTGGCAATTTGATCTCTGGTTCCTCTGCCTTTTCTAAAACCAGCTTGAACATCAGGAAGTTCATGGTTCATGTGTTGCTGAAGCCTGGCTTGGAGAATTTTGAGATAAGTGCAATTGTGTGGTAGTTTGAGCATTCTTTGGCATTGCCTTTCTTTGGGATTGGAATGAAAACTGACCTTTTCCAGTCTGGGGCCACTGCTGAGTTTTCCAAATTTGCTGGCATATATATTTAGGTTTTTATTATTATTATGGATATATTTCAAGAAAAAACATAATATTGAATCAGAATTCCTAAGTTGGAGCTCAATGAGTATTTGTTAAATACGTGAAGGCAATTGGAATAAATTTATTTTATTAGCACAGAGCTATTCCTTTTTTATTATATTTCTAAAAATTTTTCATAGGGCAGAAAATATAAAAACTTTGTTAATACTTTATTGATGCAGGTTCATGCAGGAATATTAATATCAGTATGACAGTGTATCAGCAATAATATGACAAATGCAGAGAAATTCTGCTTGAGGTTCATTCACAAAGCCATCTGAGCTTTACTCCTATGATTTAAAAGGTCATTACTTATCAATACAATTATAATTTTATCTTAGCAAAATAAGCAGATATTTGTCAGTAGCATTGTTTATTGCTACTGACATAATATACTTAAGGAGATCAGATCCATAACCACTGCACTCCAAGGGACAGTTATTTTTCACACCTGTGGTTGACGTTTTGTTTGCATGCTTTCTAAGATAACCTGTAAGAGTTGTAGAATTTGGGTTTGAATTAAGGAGTGATTTTCCTGTTTAATTTATAGTAAGTATTAAATAATAGTCTCTCAGTTTATACTGGAAATTATCTGCTAGTGAATATCAGTAAATATAATAGAATCCTTTTTTCCCCAGTTCCCTCCCTCTTTCTCTCCTTCCTTTTCTTCTTTTTCACCTATCCCTCATTCCTGTCATAATTTTCATACATTGATTGTCTGCTATAGGCCATGAAATGTATCAGGTAATAGAAGAGACTTAAAACCAGTGTTTCTCCAAACAATTTCACAAGTTGTGTGGAAACACAGAGGACTCCTAACAGCCAAAGCAGTCTTAAGAGAGAAGAACTGGACGAATCAACCTTCTTGACTTCAGACTGTATTACAAAGCTACAGTCATGAAGACAGTATGGTACTGGCACAAACACAAAAATATAGACCAATGGAACAAGACAAAAAGCTCGGAGATCAATCATGTACCTATTGGCATCCTATCCATGACAAAGAAGGCAAAATATACAATGGAGGAAAAATCAGAGAAACCGGTCACGAGGACCTATTTGACAGTTGAGGTACATTTTATTACTTTAATCTTGTAAAAGATTGTAGTATGTGTTTATATGTGAGTTTTACCTAATTTCTGGATTCGTATTCTGGTCTTTGATATTTTAAGAATCTCCTTTTGTATCCGTCTTGTGAGACACTGTATTTAGTGTCGTTCATCCTCTATGACCCACCTCCCAGAGTAATGGAAATAAAAACAAAAATAAACAAATGGGACCTAATTAAACTTAAAAGCTTTAGCACAATGAAGGAAACTATAAGCAAGGTGAAAAGACAACCCTCAGAATGGGAGAAAATAATAGCAAACANCCCACCTCCCAGAGTAATGGAAATAAAAACAAAAATAAACAAATGGGACCTAATTAAACTTAAAAGCTTTAGCACAATGAAGGAAACTATAAGCAAGGTGAAAAGACAACCCTCAGAATGGGAGAAAATAATAGCAAACAAAACAACTGACAAAGAATTAATCTCCAAAGTATACAAGCAGCTCATGCAGTTCAATGCCAGAAAAGCAATCAAAAAGTGGACAGAGACCTAAGCAGGCATTTCTCCAGAGAAGACATACAGGTGGCTAATAAACTCACGAAAAGATGCTCGACATCGTTCATTATTAGAGAAATGCAAATCAAAACTACGATGAGAAATCATCTTATACTGGTCAGATTTGCCATCATCAAAAAGTATGCAAACAATATGTGCTGGAGAGGATGTGGAGAAAAGGGAACACTCCTACACTGTTGTTGAAAATACAAATTGATACATTTTTCTATGGACAGTATGGTGATTCCTTAAAAAACTAGAAATAAAACTACCATAGGACCCAGAAATCCCACTACTGGGCATATACCCTGAGGAAACCATAATTGAAAAAGGCACATGTACCCCAATACTCACTGCAGCACTATTTGCAATAGCTAGGATAAAAGCAATCTAGATGTCCACTAAGGGATGAATGCATAAGGAAGTTGTGGTACACACTGTTGTTCAGTCACCATGTCGTGTCTGACTCTTTGTGGACCCATGGACTGCAGCACACCAGGCCTCCTCACCATCTCCTGGAGTTTGCCCAAGTTCATGTCCGTTGAATTGGTTATGCCCTCCAACCGTCTCATCCTCTGTCACCCTCTTCTCCTTCTGCCTTCAATCTTTCCTAGTATCAGGGTCTTTTCTAATGAATCAGCTGTTCACATAAGGTGACCAAAGAACTGGAGCTTTAGCATCAGTCTTTCCAATGAGTAGTTAGGCTAGATTTCCTTTAGGATTGACTGGTTTGATCTCCTTCCTGTCCAAGAGAGTCTCAAGATGGATTATTACTCAGCTATAAAAAAAAAAAACACAACTCATTTGAGTCAGTTCTAATGAGGTGGATGAACCTAGAGTCTATTATACAGAGTGAAGTAAGTCAGAAGAGAAAAACAAATAACATATATTAATGCATATATATGGAATCCAGAAAGATAGTACTGATGATCTTACTTGCAGAGCAGCAAAAGAGACACAGACATAAAGAATAGATTTTGGATACAGTTGGGAAAGGAAAGGGTGGGATGATTTGAGAGAATAGCATTGAAACATATACATTACCATATGTAAAACAGATAGCCAGTGGGAGTTTGATATATGATGCAGGGGACACAAAGCCAGTGCTCTGTGACAACCTGGAGGGATGAGGTGGGGAAAGAGGTGGGAGAACGGTTCAGGAGGAAGGGATCACATGTATGCCTATGACCAATTCATGTTGAAGTATGGCAGAGACCATTACATTACTTTACAATAAAGTAATTACCCTCTAATTTTTTAAAAAAATCAGTACTTCTCAACAAAGGATGATTTACCTCCCAGGGGACATTTGTCAATATCTGGAGAAATTTTTGCTTGTCATAACTGGAGTGTTTTAATGACATCTACTGGGTAGAACTTGGGGTGCTGCTAAACATCCCACAATACAAAGAACAGTACTGCCCACAACAAAACTTGAAAATCTCATCAGTGCTAAGGTGGAGAAACCCTGCCTGCCTTAACATTTGAGGTCTTCGTTTGCTCCATTGTGGAGCTAGTTTCTGGCTTGTTCTCATTCTTTCTATGTCCCGTTTTGAGCATGAAATTAGAGGACAAAGATAATGATAGAGGCCTAAAATTTTGCCAGAGATGATGAGCAGCTGTGTAAGCCTCCCATGGTGCACTTACAGTCATGCCTATGGGATATAAGATTATGACCTAAGGTCCGAGGCAGACAAAGACAGCATTGCACGAGGATGATAACAGCTAGGACTGTTTCCGGGTGACCGAGCACAGAAGGAAGAGACGTGCATTCCCAGAACAACATATTGAACAGAACAAAACCAAACTAACCTATTCAGGAATTTTGGAAATGCAAAAATATACTCTTAAAATGGAACTTAGGCCATTAAGTGTAAACTTTGGTCTCCTTTTACCTATGACAGGTGAGACTAACATCCACAGCTGCAAAAGTGTTATGAAATGCCCTGTTCACTGGATGATTCTTTGCTCACCCTGGGTCAAATATCAAGGACACTACTGATTAGCACAGTGCAGATTGCCATGTGACTTGTTGTACTTATTACATGATCAAACACAATAACTGGTTCAGTGCTTTCCTATTTATGCCAGTAGCTTTCAGAAACTTGGTCCTCTACCCAGAAATAGTAGTAAGAAACTTGAAATACAGCAATGAATAAAAGAAAAGATTCTCTATGCTAGTTAGAAAATTTTATTGAATTTAGTTATTGAAAAGTGCTAAGGAGTTTTAACCTCCTAATTTATCTCTCTCTGAAATGACACTTATTTTAATATCTCCCAGTCCTGGTTTTTATTTAGGCAGATAGTAATAACATTAAGATAATATATTAACAACAAATGTATGCCTTTCCCTGAACTTCACAACGGGGAGGCTTTTGTCTCAAGAAATTGTTAATGGAATTTAAAGTCTCTCACTTCCAGGTCATAGCTATGAAAAATGCTGCCTTTGTTGTCTCCAAAAACCATTACTATCTGATGTGTCATCATCATGAACTTCATCTAGAAATCACATTGGATATTAATAAGTTGCAGTTGTAAGCAGATAGGATATAATTTTTTTAATGTGTCACATTGAATTATTCTCTGTGATGTTTGAAGTCATCCTTAGACAAAAGCAGTGTAATTTTGATTGAGGTTGACCAAATTGCTTAGAGGTCTGTAGCATTTTCACACACATTTCTTTTGAAACAGGGGAAAGGAAACACCTTATGTAGTTATTAGCTTTCCAGCAGATTAGTTTACCCTTAAGTTTGCCTTACAAATGCTCTTAAATGCTATATAATAACTTATTGGAAATAAATAATCTGAAACACACCATAACTTGATACATGGGTTATAGCTTATATTCCAAAATGTTACTTGCCTAGAAAATATTATTCACAAAAGATCTAGGGGTTTGGGGGAGAAATATAATGTAAAGCCATTTCTTACAGTTCTTTCTCAAGATTATCTGAAGTTGCTTGAGAAAGGACATGTAAAAGCTGATGATTAATTGTGTTAGGGGCATCTCCCTCTGCAGAGCAAGGTTAATTTACTCCTGTGGTTTCCTACATACGTATTTAAATTTAAAAAATAATAATTAAAAAATATAAATAGATAACATTTGCTTTTTGGTGGGTAGTTCTAGAAATTTTAGCATATGTATCTTTATTACCCTCATCACAATCAGAATTCAGACAGTTCAATCATCACTGAAATTTCCAATCTGCTAACAGTTTATAGTTATGCCATCCCCTATCACTAACCCCCAGAAATTGCTAACATGTTTTCTGTCACCACAATTTTGTCTTTCTGCAAATGTTTTATAACTGGAAACATAAAGCATGTTATATTTTGAAAGTGATGTCTTTCACTCAGCATCATGATTTGAGATTTACCTAAATTGTTGTGTGTTATCAACAGATTGTCCTTTTTCTTTCTGATTAGTTCCCATTATAACAGATTGCTTATCCATTCATTTATCAAAGAGCATTTTGAGTTATTTCTAATTGTTGGCAATTATCAATATTGCTGCCATAAACATATGCGTGTGTGTGTGTGAAGATAAGTTTTAAATTCCCTAGAATACCTAAGAATGGGATAGCTGAGTGGTCATATGGTAGCTGTATGTTTAATTTATAGGGGAATTTTGCCATTTGTGTTGCTGTCATTGCTGTGTATGTGAGATCCAGTTGTTCTGCTTCCTCAGCAGCACTTAGTATTGTCAGTAATTTTAATTTTAGTCCTTCTGATGAAGCATAGTAATACCACGTCATTGTTTTATATAATTTTAATTTTTCTAATGACTAACGATTTTGAACACTCTTAGGTAAGCTTATTTGCCATGTGTATATCTTCTTTGGTGAATTATCTCTTCAAGTCTTTTGCCAATTTTGAACTGGGTTGTTTGTTTTCTAATTATTTGTTTTGAGATTCAGGACCCAAGTGATTTATAATTGATTTTCTCCACTCTGAAGCTTTTCTTTACAATCTTTTAGCAGTATCTTTCATAGAGCAAAGGTTTATAATTTTGATGAAGATCAGTTTATCAATTTTTTCATTTATGGATCATGCTTTGTTGTTATATCTAAGAACTATTTGCTTAGTCCTGGATAACAAAAATTTTCTTCTAAAGTTTTATCATTTAACATTTTAAACATTTGATCAATCTTGAGTTAGTTTTTATAGAAGGCAGACTTCTTTTCATTAGTGTGTTATATATCTTTTCCCATCCTTTTACTTTTTACTTACTTATATCATTAAATTGAAATGAGATTCTCACAGGCAGGACTTAGTTGTTTCATGTCTTTTATTAATTCTGAGAATGTCTATTGTTTAGTACGTTTGACCATTTGCATTTAATGTAATTAGTGACATGTTTGGATTTAAGCCTACAATTTAAGTACTTGCATTATATTTGTTCTCCCCTTTCCTGTACTTCTCTTTTTCCATTCCTGCTGTTTAGCCTAACCAGTATTTTTTTTTTTTTTTGGTGGGGTTTATTACTTTATAGTTTTAAATTTTCTATTTGTTTACTGTTTATATATTCTGTTTGTTGAGAATTTCTGTTTTTTAATTCAACTTGACTGCTTGCCCTTACTTTTTATGTTTATCATATTTTGAAAACAGTTTACTATATATAGAATGGGTCATTTATAATCAAGGTACATACAATAATTTTTGGCTTTGTTTTTTATTTATATTATTCTGTGGATCAGAAATCACTTTTAACTGATTAGCCTAAATTGGCCAGAAAAAATATAATTCCAGTTATTGACAAGGCTTACCATCTTAAGATAAATGAGTCAGCTAATAAAAATCACCGCCTTTCTCCCCAACACCACTAAATGACAAACTATATTGGAAAGAAGAGATTAGGAAGTAACTATTGCCCAAATTGGCAATAGTTTGGAAAGGGAGGGACATATATTTCTAAGGCTGTGTAGCCATTGTATGCAACTAAAGTATACAACTTCCTCATTCACATGATAATTTCAAATGCCTTCCTCTTGACTTTCTTTGAAATAACAAACAAAACAACTTAAGGGGCGCTAAGTTCAGTTCAGTTCAGTCGCTCAGTCGTGTCCATGACTCTTTGTGACCCCATGAATCGCAGCACGCCAGGCCTCCCTGTTCATCACCATCTCTCGGAGTTCACTCAGACTCACGTCCATCGAGTCCGTGATGCCATCCAGCCATGTCATCCTCAGTTGTCCCCTTCTCCTCCTGCCCCCAATCCTTCCCAGCGTCAGAGTCTTTCCCAATGAGTCAACTCTTCACATGAGGTGGCCAAAGTACTGGAGTTTCAGCTTTAGCATCATTCCTTCCAAAGAAATCCCAGGGTTGATCTCTTTCAGAATGGACTTGTTGGATCTCCTTGCAGTCCAAGGGACTCTCAAGAGTCTTCTCCAGCACCACAGTTCAAAAGCATCAATTCTTCGGCACTCAGCTTTCTTCACAGTTTGACTTTCACATCCATACATGACCACAGGAAAAACCATAGCCTTGACTAGGCGGACCTTAGTCGGCAAAGTAATGTCTCTGCTTTTGAATATACTATCCAGGTTGGTCATAACTTTTCTTCCAAGGAGTAAGCGTCTTCTAATTTCATGGCTGCAGTCACCATCTGCAGTGATTTTGGAGCCCCAAAAAATAAAGTCTGACACTGTTTCCACTGTTTCCCCATCTATTTCCCATGAAGTGATGGGACCGGATGCCATGATCTTCGTTTTCTGAATGTTGAGCTTTAAGCCAACTTTTTCGCTCTCCTCCTTCACTTTCATCAAGAGGCTTTTTAGCTCCTCCTCACTTTCTGCCATAAGGGTGGTGTCATCTGCATATCTGAGGTTATTGATATTTCTCCCGGCAATCTTGATTCCAGCTTGTGTTTCTTCCAGTCCAGCGTTTCTCATGATGTACTCTGCATATAAGTTAAATAAGCAGGGAGACAATATACAGCCTTGACGTACTCCTTTTCCTATTTGGAACCAGTCTGTTGTTCCATGTCCAGTTCTAACTGTTGCTTCCTGACCTGCATACAGATTTCTCAAGAGGCAGGTTAGGTGGTCTGGTATTCCCATCTCTTTCAGAATTTTCCACAGTTTATTGTGATCCACACAGTCAAAGGCTTTGGCATAGTCAATAAAGCAGAAATAGATGTTTTTCTGGAACTCTCTTGCTTTTTCCATGATCCAGCGGATGTTGGCAATTTGATCTCTGGTTCCTCTGCCTGTTCTAAAACCAGCTTGAACATCAGGAAGTTCACGGTTCACATATTGCTGAAGCCTGGCTTGGAGAATTTTGAGCATTACTTTACTAGTGTGTGAGATGAGTGCAATTGTGCGGTAGTTTGAGCATTCTTTGGCATTGCCATTCTTTGGAATTGGAATGAAAACTGACCTTTTCCAGTCCTGCGGCCACTGCTGAGTTTTCCAAATTTGCTGGCATATTGAGTGCAGCACTTTCACAGCATCATCTTCCAGGATTTGAAACAGCTCAACTGGAATTCCATCACCTCCACTAGCTTTGTTCTTAGTGATGCTTTCTAAGGCCCACTTGACTTCACATTCCAAGATGTCTGGCTCTAGATTAGTGATCACATCCTCATGATTATCTGAGTCGTGAAGATCTTTTCTGTACAGTTCTTCTGTTTATTCTTGCCACCTCTTCTTATTGTCTTCTGCTTCTGTTAGGTCCATACCATTTCTGTCCTTTATCGAGCCCATCTTTGCATGAAATGTTCCCTTGGTATCTCTAATTTTCTTGAAGAGATCTCTAGTCTCTCCCATTCTGTTTTTTCCCTCTATTTCTTTGCATTGATCGCTGAAGAAGGCTTTCTTATCTCTTCTTGCTATTCTTTGGAACTCTGCATTCAGATGCTTATATCTTTTCTTTTCTCCTTTGCTTTTCACCTCTGTTCTTTTCACTGCTATTTGTAAGGCTTCTCCAGACAGCCATTTTGCTTTTTTGCATTTCTTTTCCATGGGGATGATCTTGATCCCTGTCTCCTGTACAATGTCATGAACCTCATTCCATTTTTCTGAATGGTCTAGCGGTTTTCCCTGCTTTCTTCAATTTAAGTCTGAATTTGGTAATAAGGAGTTCATGATCTGAGCCACAGGCTGAAAATTTAGCTCAGTCATCATTTTGGGATGGGAGGGAATACAGCCCCTCCCATCAACAGAAAATTGGATTAAAGATTTACTGAGCATGGCCCTGCCCATCAAAACAAGACCCA
Organism: Oreotragus oreotragus; assembly: GCA_006410675.1. Lineage (NCBI taxonomy): Eukaryota > Metazoa > Chordata > Mammalia > Artiodactyla > Bovidae > Oreotragus > Oreotragus oreotragus. The sequence goes on along the minus strand of SJYX01005600.1, from coordinate 514,554 downwards.
GAATCCCCCTCTGCTGCTGCTGCTTCAGTCGTGTCTGATTCTGTGCGACCGCATAGACGGCAGCCCACCGGGCTCCCCCATCCCTGGGATTCTCCAGGCAAGAATACTGGAGTGGGTTGCCATTTCCTTCTCCAATGCACGAAAGTGAAAAGTGAAAGTGAAATCACTCAGTCGTGTAGTGCTGGAATTTGTGGCAGTGATATTGTACTGACACATTACTTGTATAAAAAAATGTTTAAATAAATGGAACGATGAGGTACATTTTATTTAAAAGTCCAGGAAAACAAAGTAACTAAATCTCCACAGAAATGATCCCCTGTGGGCTGCAGAGTTCCAATGACTTTTACTGTGTGTGTATTGTTTTGCTGTGTTTTCCAATTTTCTATAATATACATCTATGACTTATGTAGGTTGTTGTTGTTTTTTTTTAATTGCTTTTTGATGTAGATTATTTTTAAAGTCTATATTGAATTTGTTACAATATTGCTTCTGCTGTTTATGTTCTGGCTTTGTGGCCTCCAGGCATGTGGGATCTCAGCTGTCAGTGGATCAGGGATCAAACCCTCATCCCCTACACTGGAAGGTAAAGTCTAACCACTGGACCACCAGGGAAGTCCCTATTTCCCCACTTCCTGAACCTGAACTGGTCACTTGACTTGCTTTGTGCACCAGAATGTTGTGCCAGTTTCATTGGTCTTCAAGAGGCCTTCCACACTTCCCCACCCAGATGTCACTGGAACAAGCCTGAGCTAGCCTGTGGGAGGACGAATGCCCATGTAGCCCAGCTGTCACGTCATCCCAGCTGACAGCAACCCCCAGACATGCAGATGAGGCCATCCTAGGTCAGCCAGCCCACCCCAGCTGAATACAGAAGCATTGGTGAGCCTGGCCAAGGTCAACAGGCTTGGTTCAGAATAACAAAACCATGCAGGTGACCCACAGACACCCACAGACATTGTGAGTAAAAACAAATGGCTATTTTAAGCCTTTGTTTTAAATTTGGGATGGTTTGTTATACAGCAGTAGCTTGCTGATGATACATTTTGTGAGATAAAATTTAAAAGGAATAAACAAATTAACAATAACATGAACTCTTAGCATGGCCTTACAGTGACCCCAGCGTATATAGGGCCAGGATCCACACCTCCTAGCCCTGTGCACAGTGTGTATTGACAGACATGCCCACACACAGAGATCCACCCACGTCTACCCACCTTGGGGCCCTTCTCTGAACTGGAACCAGTACTTCTTCATGATGTGCAGCACATACTGGTAGGAGTGCCAGGTGTTGTTGGCGACCAGGAGGTCACTCTGGCCAAGCATCAGTTTGATGAGGGCAGAACAGGAGCCAGAGCCTATAGCACGGTTCGTCTTGGTCTTATTCAGGGCCACCTCTAAATCTTCAAGGTCCCCAGAGATCTGCGACAGGCTGTGGAGGGCCAGGGTGCTGGAGGGCTACCACACCTGCATTACGTACCCATTTCACAGAGGAGGAAGCTGAGGCACTGGGAGATCTGGCAACCGGTCTGAGGCCACATAGCCAGGAAGTGGCAGGGCTGGTACTGAAACCCAGGCCAGTTTGACTGCAAGGCGCATAGCCCTCTCCCCTGCCCTATGCACTCTGGGGGTGGCACTTACAGGAACCCCAAGGATTTGACAGTGAACTTTCCAGTTGGAAAGGCCACACTGCCTTCATAGCTGTCCTCCAGGCCCTTCAGCTGCAGGAGGGTCAGCTGCACCTGGCGTCTCCTCCATCTGCAAGCTTCCATAAGCCTCTTATCCTTCTTCATCAGATGGCAGACAGAATGAAAATCACAATCACAGAAAACTAACCTATCTGATCACATGGACCACAGCCTTGTCTAACTCAATGAAACTATGAGCGATGCCATGTAGGGCTATCCAAGATGGAAGGGCCATGGGGGAGAGTTCTGACAAAATGTGGTCCACTGGAGAAGGGGATGACAAACAACTTCAGTATTGTTGCCATGAGAACCCCATGAACTGTATGAAAAAACAAAAAGACAGGACACTGAAAGATGAACTCCGCAGATTGGTAGGTGTCCAATATGCTACTGAAGATCAGTGGAGAACTAACTCCAGAAGAACGAAGAGACAGAGCCAAAATAAAAGCAATGCCCAGTTGAGGATATGACTGGTGATGGAAGTAAACTCCAATGTTGTAAAGATCAATATTGCATAAGAATCTGGAACGTTAAGTACATGAATCAAGGCAAATTGGAAGTGGTCAAACAGGAGTTGGCAAGAGTGAACATCAACATTTTAGGAATCAGCAAACTAAAATGGACTGGAATGGGGGAATTTAACTCAGATGACCATTATATTACTGCTGTGGGCAAGAATCCCTTAGAAGAAATGGAGTAGCCATCATAGTCAACAAAAGAGTTTGAAATTCAGTACTTGGATGTATATCAAAAACAAGAGAATGATCTCTATTTGTTTCCAAGGCAAACCATTCAATATCAAATAATCCAAGTCTGTGCCCCAACCAGTAATGCTGAAGAAGCACAAGTTGAATGGTTCTATGAAGACCTTATAAGACCTTCTAGAATTAACACCCCAAAAGATGTCCTTTTCATTATAGAGGACTGGAATGCAAAAGTAGGAAGCCAAGAAATAACTGCAGTAACAAGCAAATTTGGCTTTGGAGTACAAAATGAAGCAGGTCAAAGGCTAACAGAGTTTTGCCAGGAAAATGCACTGGAAAGAGCAAACACCCTCTTCCAACAACACAAGAGAAGACTCTACACATGGACATCACCAGATGGTCGACACTGAAATCAGATTGATTATATTCTTTGCACCCAAAGACAGAGAAGCTCTATACAGTCAGCAAAAACAAGACTGGGAGCTGACTTTGGCTCAGATCATGAACTCTTTATTGCCAAATGCAGACTTAAATTGAAGAATGTAGGAAAACCACTAGACCACTCAGGTATGACCTAAATCAAATCCCTTACAATTATACAGTGGAAATGACAAATATATTCAAGGATTATATCTAATAGAGTGCCCGAAGAACTATGGACAGAAGTTTGTGACATTGTACAGGAGTCAGGCATCAGACCATCCTCAAGAAAAAGAAATGCAAAAAGGCAATGGTTGTCTGAGGAGGCCTTACAAATAGCTGTGAGAAGAAGAGAAGTGAAAGGCAAACGAGAAAAGGGAAATATATACCATTTGAATGCAGAGTTCCAAAGAATAGCAAGGAGAGATAAGAAAGCCTTCCTCAGTGATCAATGCAAAGAAATAGAGGAAAACAATAGAATGGGAAAGACTAGAGATCTCTTCAAGAAAATTAGAGATACAAAGGGAACATTTCATGCAAAGATGGGCTCAATAAAGGGCAGAAATGGTATGGACCTAACANTGCTTTTGAACTGTGGTGTTGGAGAAGACTCTTGAGAGTCCCTTGGACTGCAAGGAGATCCAGCCAGTCCATTCTAAAGGAGATTAGCCCTGAGATTTCTTTGGAGGGAATGATGCTGAAGCTGAAACTCCAGTACTTTGGCCACTTCATGCAAAGAGTTGACTCATTGGAAAAGACTCTGATGCTGAGAGGGATTGTGGGCAGGCAGAGAAGGGGACGAGAGAGGATGAGATGGCTGGATGGCATCACTCACTCGATGGATGTGAGTCTGAGTGAACTCCGGGAGATGGTGATGGACAGGGAGGCCTGGCGTGCTGCGATTCATGGGATTGCAAAGAGTTGGACATGACTGAGCGACTGAACTGAATTGAGGCCTCCCTGTCCATCACCAGCTCCCGGAGTTTACCCAAACACATGTCCATCGGTGATGCCATCCAGCCATCTCATCCTCTGTCCTCCCCTTCTCCTCCTGCCCTTAATCCCTCTCAGCATCAGGGTCTTTTCCAGTGAGTCAACTATTTGCACTTAACAGTCTTTTAATGTAGGGTCATGGCCTTTTCTTTGAAAATGAATCTGCTGAGTGAAAAGAGACATTCTCTTTCTTACATAAATCACATTTGTACTTCAGTGTCAACAATTTCCAGTTTCAATTTTTAAAATACAGAGGAAGAAATGTTAAGACAATAAATGCAATCTGATTGTGGAATTCTTTGACATCAGAGCATCTTAGACTTTAATGTATTTGTGCATCTCTCCAGGATCTTGTACAAATGCCAAAGATGACAGTGGGTCTGGGGAATGGGCCTGATATTCAGCATTTTTAGTGGGCTTCCAGGTGATACTGCTGCTACTGGTCCATGGACCACACTTGGAGCAGTAAAGATATGATATTTGTTATTCTTGCCCCACCCATCATTTCTAGTTGAATTAGCACAGTGGTGGTGGTAAGTCGCTTCAGTCATCTGATTCTTAGTGACCATATGGACTGTAGCCTGCCAGGCTCCTCTGTCCATGAGATTCTCCAGGCAAGAATAATGGAGTGTGGTAGCACTGTTAAATCTAAACCATTCATCTTAGTGACTCGTCTCTATCTAGTCCTCCTAAAGCTTCAATTTATTCTTCATAAAAATGAAAACTCTTTTTGAAAAATACTTTTTCCATTGGTTTATATAGTACTAAATTAACTAAAATTATTGCAACAAGTACACTTGTCATAAGCAGATTGGAGAACAACTGACATGCAGCAAGAGTTCACTTTAAATCATGGAAACAGAAGGAAGTATAAAAGAAAGTGGCCTACTAGAATACTCGGCTTAGTATGAGAGCCTCCTTTCAAAAACACCACATGCTAAAGTTTGTTTGGGAGTTCGTGTAAAAAAATAAATAAATTAAAAAAAAAAAAAAAAGTCTGAATGTTTGTGTCCTCCCAAAATTCAGCTTAGAATCCTAATGCCCAAGGCAATAATATTAGTAGGCAGGCCTTTTGGAGGGGATTAGGTCTTTAGGTGGAGCCTCATAAATGGGTTTAGTGACTTTACAAAGGAGATCAATGGAGCTCCCTCAACTGTTCTGCCATGTTGAGGATACAATGAGAAGGCTGTGACCTGGAAGAGAGTCCTCACTGACCATGTTGGCCCCTTGATATCAGACTTTCAGCCTCCAGAACTGTGAGAAATAAATGTTTGTTGTTTTTAAGCCACCTAGTCTGTGGGATTTTATTATAACAGTGTAAATGAACTAAGACTTCCTCTTGCCAAAAAAATACCCCAGACTCAGATGGTATATGTGGGTTTTACCAAACATGCAAGGAATAACCTCCATCTTGTGTATATTTTCTGAGTAAATGGAGAATGAGACATGTATCTCAACTTACTGTAGGAAGCTAGCATAATCTTTATCCAAAACTGTGGAGACAAAAAACCCACAGATACACTTCATTTATGAATCTAAATGTGAAAATCCTAAATAAAATAATTGTTCATTAATTCTAATTGTATATTAAAGAAGTTAAATATTATGAAAATTAGTGTGCCTACCTGGAATGTAAGGATTTTCCAGTATCAGAAAAATTTATTGGTATAATTTATGCCCTTAGTAGATAGAGAGAAAAACCATATATTCTTTCAATGGATGAAAAAAAAATTTTAAATATTTAATACCTTTTTTTAATTAAGTAAACAATCCTCACTAACTTGATAGAAAATATTTCCTTAATGCTTAGAAATCTACAGTTGAATCATGAAGAACCTAAAGAATTTTGAATAATTGATGAAACATACCATTCTTCAACTATAATATCAATTAAAAATGTTTTAGTTCTTCCCAAATAACATACATTCATTTGACTCAGAATCCCAGTAGGATCTTTTTTTGTGGGGGGGTTGAAGTTGACAAGTTGAATCTCAAGTTTATGTTAAAAGAAGGTGCAAGAGAACTGTTCTGAAATATTTGAAGGAAACAAGTGACAGACAGGAAGAAATTATTTAGTAAACAAAGAGTTAGTATCCAGATTATATAAAGAGTGCTTACGTGCGTGTTAAGTTGCCTCAGCTGTGTCCGACTCTGTGCAGCCCTATGGACTGCAGCCTGCCTGGCTCCTTTGTCTATGGGATTCTCCAGGCAAGAATACTGGAGTGGCTTGCCATGCCTTCCTCCAGGGCATCTTCCTGACTGAGGGATTGGACCTGTGTCTCTTTACCTGCATCAGCAAGTGGGTTCTTTACCACTACAGCCACCTGGAAAGCCCAAAGAGTGCTTATGAATCCATAATATAATAATGCAAACAATGAAATAGAAACAGAATAAATAGGTGATTCACAGCCAAGGAAAATACAGGTGGTGTCAAGAATACACAGAAGAACAATACAAAAAGATCTTCACGACCCAGATAGTCATGATGGGGTGATCACTCACCTAGAGCCAGACATCCTGGAATGTGAAGTCAAGTGGGCCTTAGGAAGCCTCACTATGAACAAAGNGATAAAGGACAGAAATGATATGGACCTAACAGAAGCAGAAGATATTAAGAAGAGGTGGCAAGAATACACAGAAGAACTGTACAAAAAAGATCTTCATGACCCAGATAATCACAATGGTGTGATCACTCACTTAGAGCCAGACATCCTGGAATGTGAAGTCAAGTGGGCCTTAGGAAGCATCACTATGAACAAAGCTAGTGGAGGTGATGGAATTCCAGTTGAGCTATTTCAAATCCTAAAAGATGATGCTGTGAAAGTGCTGCACTCAATATGCCAGCAAATTTGGAAAACTCAGCAGTGGCCACAGGCCTGGAAAATGTCAGTTTTCACTCCAATCCCAAAGAAACACAATACCTACGAATACTCAAACTAGCACACAGTTGCACTCATCTCACACACTAGCAAAGTAATGCTCAACATTCTCCAAGCCAGGCTTCAACCTGGTTCAGTACATGAACCATGAACTTCCTGATGTTCAAGCTGGACTTAGAAAAGGCGGGGGAGACAGAGATCAAATTGTCAACTTTTGCTGGATCATCAAAAAAGCAAGAGAATTCCAGAAACAACATCTGCTTTATTGACTATGCCAAAGCCTTTGACTGTGTGGATCACAACAAACTGTGGAAAATTCTTAAAGAAATGGGAATACCATACCACCTGACCTGCCTCCTGGGAAATCTGTATGCAGGTCAGAATGCAACAGTGAGAACTGGACATGAAACAGACTGGTTCCAAATTGGGAAAGGAGTACGTCAAGGCTGTATACTGTCACCCGGCTTATTTAACTTATATGCAGAGTACATCATGAGTTGCTGGACTGTATGAAACAGAAGCTGTAATCAAGATTGTCTGGAAAATTATCAATAACTTTAGATATTCAGATGACACCTCACTTATGGCAGCATGTGATAAAGAACTGAAGAGCCTCTTAATAAAAGTGAGAAGGGAGAGCGAAAAATTTGGCTTAAAGCTCAACATTCAGAAAACTAAGATCACAGCATCTGGTCCCATCACTTCATTGCAAATAGATGGGGAAACAATAGAAACAGTGAGAGATTTTATTTTGGGGGGCTCCAAAATCACTGCTGATGGTGACTGAAGCCATGAAATTAAAAGATGCTTGCTCCTTGGAAGAAAAGTTTTATCAACCTAGACAGCATATTAAAAAGCAGAGACATTACTTTTCCAACAAAAGTCCATCTAGTCAAACCTATGGGTTTTCTGGTAGTTATGTATGGATGTGAGAGTTAGACTATAAAGTAAGCTGAGTGCTAAAGAATTGATGGTTTTGAATTGTAGTGTTGGAGAAGACTCTTGAGAGCTCCTGGACTGCAAGGAAATCTAATCAGTCCATCCTAAAGGGAATCAGTCCTGAATATTCATTGGAAGGACTGATGCTGAAGCTGAAACTTCAATACTTTGGCCACCTGATGTGAAGATCTGACTCATTTGAAAAGACCCTGATGCTGGGAAGGATTAAAGATGGGAGGAGAGGGGAACGACAGAGGATGAGATGGTTGGAAGACATCACTGACTTGATGGGCATGATTTTGAGTAAGCTCCAAGAGTTGGTGATGGATAGGAAAGCCTGGCCTGCTTCAGTCAATAGGGTTGCAAAGAGTTGGACATGACTGAGCAAATGAACTGAACTGAATCTCAGGTCATATAGTCGTTCACCTCCCTCTGGGCTTTCCTGTTTATTAAACATGGACAGTTACTTCTGAGAGGCAGCAAGAGTTAATACCTAGTATAGTGAAAACGTTGATGGAAGTTAGTAAAATTACTTCCCTTTTCCTTTTCCTCATTATCTGTGTGCTCAAAGAATGGTCCTGAGATTTAGTCTATACATATATTCTCTCAGAGGAAGCCCTCAGGAAATCAAGCAGTTGATTGCATTTGCTGGCAGCCACCTGATGACACATTCTCTTAATCTTCCCGTCTTCATTGCTGCTTCACACTCAGTGTCTTTTCCTCTGCTCCCGTACTGCAGTCTCTAATTACACGTGAACACTAAAGCTATTTCTATTGTTCTGTTTTCTGGGGAATGTTGGCCCAGGCACATAATAACATGATTACTTAATTAAGAGACTGACGTGAAATATAATAAAATGTGAGATAAGCATTTTTAGCTGTATATGGATATTAAAGAATGAAGTTTAGTTTACTGCAATGAAATCTGTTTGCTTCGCTTTTTGAATTGAATTTCCACTTCCTCTTTTCACTTCTGCACACTCAAAGGGACTCTGGCCATCAGTCTTCTAACAGGTGTGTGCTGGGGAATCTGTGATCAATAAATAGCTTTTAAATTACTTCTGAGTTGTTTTAATAGGAACTTCAGTGATGCATAATATGGAGATGAAAATGGTTATTATCTCCCCTCAGAATTATGAAGCTGACTTCAAACTACTTTAAATATCTTTGGATCTTTGAAATAGTTATGTGAGGTAAGCAGGAAATCAGGTTTATTTATGTTTCATAGGACTCTAACTGGGGTTCAGGGAGATAAGGAGACTTATCTTAGAGGTCACAGAGGAAATCATTGTCAGAAGTAGAATTGTTGGTTTACCAAAATTGTATTCTTTCCCATATGATCTCCTTTACATCAAGAGTTTACAGGCCTTGGATCTTTTAAATATCTTTTAAATAGCCATGGCATCTATGGCTAGCATTTCTGACAGTCTGATCTTTTAATTTTGTTACTTGTTCAGAAGTTTTCTAGTTTATATGATGTAATAGAAAATATACAATATGTAACAATGTGAACTTGAATGGATCAATTCTATAAAAGAAGCAAGTTACATTTCATCTTTATATATTTTATGACTTTTTGGCTCTTATTATTATGATATTGTTATTCTCAGCTCTTTTGAACATTTATTTATTGAGATATAGTTGATGTACAGTTTTATGTAAGTTACAGGTGACAGCATATTGTGACTCACAATTTTTAAAGGTTATACTCCATTCATAGTTATTTTAAAATATTGGCTATATTCCTTGCATTGTACAATATATCTTGTAGCTTACTTACTGTATACACAATAGTTTATACCTCTTTATCCCCTACTCTTTCTTGCCCCTCCTCCATTCCTCTTCCTATTGGTTGTCACAAGTTTGTTCTCTGTATCTGTGTCCCATGTCTTTTTATAAATGCTTATTATTTATTCTGAGTATGTTTCACTTGTTTATTAAAAAATATATTATACAAAGCTCTTTGCTTCTCTCCTCCAATTTTTATATATCCTCAGTAAAGCTCTCACTAGAACAAACTGTGAGATTGGCTGTTTCTACAAATAAAAGGAAATGTTTCTGTTCTGTTTATTGAGAGTAGTCTTATACTGCTATAGGGGGATTTATATCCATAGCTCTCATATATACTAATAAGATATGTAAGTATAAATAATCAGTATATGAAAAGCAAACACATTATGTCTAAAGAATGTAATAAGCATATTATGTTATAAATAACTGATACAATTCTGTTTTTACGTATCTGGACTAATCTTTGTACTATAAAAATTAAGTAGAATTTTAAAATACAAAATACTTTAGAAGTTGTGACAAGCTAAGTTATATAAAGGTACAGTATTTCTTTACTATAATATGCCTCACATTTTTCTCTTTTCAATAGTTGGTGCCTATTTTTCACCATGAGATTTCTCAAATGATGGTTGAGGTATCAAATGAGTAATAATTAGCTACTGCTTAGGTAACAGCAAATCCTACTTCAATATTTTCTGTATGTACAATAAAGGGGAAACTGAAAATTTTTTCTGTATGTCAACATTCTCACTTCTCATACTTCATTAAATCAAGATGAAATAAATCTCTGAAGACTGAAGTACAAATTTTAGAGCTGTATTGATTTAACCTTCCCTTTGTAAATATTTCATAGTTCTATAATGTGCAAATGCAGTCACACATAGAACAAAGACTTGCACTTTTTTGTTAGTATGCAGAGGAAGTAACTGACAGCTTTTATTGTACCATTTAGGAAATAATACACATGAAAATGTGGAAGGATATTTCATTATTATTATGGGATGCCAGAATTGATGAAACATTGTTTATAAAGGAAGAAATTTGTAGAGAATATTTTAAATGTGCCATTTTTCACATGTAAATCCATTTACCTTTTATAACTTAAATTTTTTTCTTATTATTTTTTTCAACTTATTTATTGGTTCTTTTCATATGAGGGGCTTTTTTTTTCAGTCTTTGTCTCTCCCTCATTGACACTGAAGAAACTTGGAATTTAAATATGTGGTATTATGGAAACTTCTTCTATATCAGCACACTGTGAAGTCACAGGGATATAAAAATAAATATATTTCATTGAAGGATCCATTAAGGAAGAAGTAACCTTTCTCATCTAAGGGTTGGGAGTAAGGCTGTAAAAATGCCAAATATGTTATATCACTGCTTAATGTTTTCTCTTTTTAAGCTTTATATAAAAATAAAGTTGTATTCAACCCAGAAGACTTTAGTGAATGCTGATATATCAAGACATAACAGAATTCATTGTCTGCTACCATAGAATGACATCAAAAAAAGGATGGCTAGTTGCTATTTTAATCTGGACTTTGCTAAGAAGGCAGAGAAAATTGATTTAATGGTGAATAAGAGACTAGTATCATGAGCTATCAATTTGATCTACTTTATTAGACAAAAATTTGGTAATTTCACACATGTACACACATAAACAAACAAATATTTTAGGAAAATATTGTTACATACTTATAGACAAGCAACTTGGTGCTCGGGGAAGGCAATGGCACCCCACCCCAGTACTCTTGCCTAGAAAATCCAATGGATGGAGTAGCCTGGTGGGCTGCAGTCCATGGGGTCGCTAACAGTCAGACAGACTGAACGACTTCACTTTCCCTTTTCTCTTTCATGCACTGGAGAAGGAAATGGCAACCCACTCCAGTATTCTTGCCTGGAGAATCCCAGGGATGGGGGAGCCTGGTGGGCTGCCGTCTATGGGATCACACAGAGTCGGACACGACTGAAGTGACTTAGCAGCAGCAGCAGCAACTTGGTGCTCTGAAACAAAAATTCAATCTACATCAAGGCAGACTGCACTCAGAAGTCTATTGATGAACCTCATGACATGGTAAAGTGAACTTTGTCTAACAGGGGCCAGAGCTTTTCATTAGAGGGCAAACTTTAATCAGTATAGACAGACTTCTCAATATTGACTCTGTGCGGACTTATAAAATTTTCCCATGAAAATAATAATACATATATATAAAAGAAAGGGTAACTATATTCAATTTTTTGGATTTACTCTTTAAGACTGGATGGCTACTTTTTGTTACTGTATTGGTAGGGTGTGTTATGTGTTTGTGTGTGTGCATTCACATATATTTGAAAGAGTGGGGGCTTCCCAGGTGGCACAGTGGTAGAGAATGCTAATGCAGGAGATATAAGAGATGTGGGTTCGATCCCTGGGTTGGAAAGATTCCCTGGAGTAGGAAATGGCAACTTATATTCTTGCCTGGAAAATTCCATAGATAGAGGGGCCTGCAGACTATAGTCCATGGGGTTACAAAGAGTCAGACAGGACTAAGCAGGTGATACTGCTCCTTGTGATCTCACTTTAAGTTGGTTCTATTTTCTTGGAGAAAGTTTGAGCCTCAACATTTCTGATTTTTTTCTTCTTGGATTTTCTGCATATATTTCCTATTGCCCATTCAAGTTAGAGCATAGGGAAAGTAGGCTACTCATCCCTCTGAGCCTGCTCTTTTGTCAGTGAATATGTACATAAGAAATCTTGTTATTTGGGAATCATAGCTATTTTGTGATGTTAAAGCCTCCTTTTTCCTAATTATTTTCCATTCTTTTTGCCCATATCTATTTCTAGGGCAAATCTTGGCTATCTATTCTTCAAACCTACTCTAATCTGAAATGTAGTTATTTATTTTATTCCACAAGTATTTATTGATCACTTGCTGGATATACACCTGCAGTGCAAGTTTGGGTGTAGAAAGCCCTCCATCTCTAGGACAATCTGCTTTACTTATCTGCTCCCTTACTAAGTTTTAAAAAATGTCCAGGCATGATGGAGTCACTTCTTAGTATATGTAAATTACTTTACTTGGAGGGTAAAAGTAAATATTCCATTGAAAGAGCTATCAAATAAATAGTATTTTTCATCTAAGAGTTTAAAGGTTTTGTTTATTTGTTTATATGTTTGTTTTTGGTTTTTGCCTCCTCCCTCCCCAGAGCCACCCTCCCTGGAGCCTCCTGACTCCCTTAGGAAGCCGGGTCCAGGCTGCCCAACTAGCTAAGCACCCCCTCTCTGCCAAGTTCCAGAGGCCAGGGTATGTAAAGGACCCTTCTAGGCTCATGCCTGCCCCGTGGGTTTAGGGAAGGGCCTAGGTTGGTTTTCTAGTCACAGTGCTTTTGGTGGCCCAGCAGAACAGAAGACAGGAGGTGAGGGCAGCAGCTGCCTCCAGAAGGCCTAAGCCAGCATGGGACCAAGGCCGCACAGAGTGCCAGGCCCTGACGGAGAGCTGCTGGGGCCAGGGGGAAGGAGAGGGTGACTTCTCATCTGTGTGCCACAAAGACCCTGTGGCTGCTGTGAGCCTGGTTAGGTAGGGGTAAGTTTAGCCCAAACAAGGTGAGAAAATAGGCTCAGAGAAAGGATTGGAGCAGTCTGGGAAGGGGCTGCTCACTAATGAAGCTGCCTTCTTGGGGCACCACCCTTCTCAGTTCTCCCAGGCCAAGTTCTAGAGCAGAGCCCTTCTCCTTCCCCACCAGCACCCCTAGTTTCACCCCTGTGAGATATTTCCTAACCTGTAAACTGCCTCACGCTTGCTCCCCAGCCCCTTTAGCTGACGGGAATTGTTCCAGGCCCTCACTCCAAGAGAGCACCAGAGTAGCAGGGCCCAGGTGGCACTGGCCTCCCAGAACACTGTCCACAGCCCAGAGCCTCAGGGCTCTGTTGTCCCTTTTGGAGTGGAGGGGGAGACTGGTCTACCCCAGCGCTGAAGGGCTGCTCCACGAGTTGGTCCCCTCTAGGAACTGGCTCCCCAGACAACCCCCACCACCACCCGCTGGCTGGAAGACATTTATCTAGAAAGAGAGGGAGACAGAGCAAGCAAAGGGAGCAGAACATGTGCTACATATCTGTTTATTTCATTTATTCAGCACTCAGTATAAACAAATACTTACTGTATGCCTCTGTACCAGACAATATATAGTCATTTGAGAACTGGGAAATGTGAATAAAACAGAAAAAAATCCCCTCAAGGAGCTTACATTCTACTAGGGGAAGTAGGCGACAAACAATAATGATATAAATAAAAAAGTAATTCTTATGATATGGTTAGATGGTTGTAACCCCTGTGGGAGGAAAAATAGATCAGGATAAGTGAGATCAGGAGTGCTTGTGGGCAGTAGCAGTTTTAAGGGATGATCATGGGATGATCAGCAGAGACCTCCTTGGGAAGGTATTCTGAGATGAGTCTTGGTAGAGGTGAGAGAGCTAGCCAAGCAGATATTTGGGAAAGGACTCTCCAGGCCAGAGAAACATCTAGAGTAAATTGGAAACCACACAAAGGTGGTCAGTGCTACTATGGAAATGAGTGAAGTAGGGTGCATGCATGCTCAGTTGCTCAGTCAAGCCTGATTCTTTGTGACCCTATGGACTGTAGCCCACCAGGCTCCTCTGTCCATGGGATTTTTCAGGCAAAATACTGGAGCAGTTGCCATGTCTTTCTCCAGGGATCTTCCCGATCTAGCTATGGTACCCTGATCTATTATCCCTCCTTTTGACAGGCAGGTTCTTTACCAACGAGCCACNTTTGTGACCCTATGGACTGTAGCCCACCAGGCTCCTCTGTCCATGGGATTTTTCAGGCAAAATACTGGAGCAGTTGCCATGTCTTTCTCCAGGGATCTTCCCGATCTAGCTATGGTACCCTGATCTATTATCCCTCCTTTTGACAGGCAGGTTCTTTACCAACGAGCCACCAAGTAAGGGAATTATTGGTGGGCCATTATTTAGGGCCATTGCCTGACATGATGTAGGCTTGAAAGGAATGATATGGTTACTATGTGGAAGATAGACCATCACAGAGGAAGAGGAGAAATAGCGTGGGAGGAAGGAGGCTTGCATGTCCAAGTTGGGGGTGACGGTGACTCAGACTTGGGTCATAGCAGAGAAAAGAGTCAGAAGTGATCAAATTCTGGCTATTTTGAACATATCCAAAGTTCTAGACAGTTGTGTGTAAAAGAAAATGAGAAGCCAAAGATGATGTCACAGTTTTGACTTAACAATGGTAATGACAGAATCACTGTCAAAGAATGCAAAGGAATAGGTTTGTGTAGGGTAAGTTCAGGAGTTCAGTTTCAGACAACCAAGTGAAAAAGTAAAGAAATTAGTTTGATGAGTCTAGACTTCTAGAGGAAGGTCTGGGCTAGAGATACCACTTTATGAGTCATTAACATATAGAAAATACTGAAAAGCAATGAAATTGGATAAGCTCACTGGTTGAAGTGTGTGTTGATGGAGAACAAGAAATGATATGAGATGCTGAATTACTCTAACAGTAGGAGGAACGCTGGGCTGGATGAAGCACAAGCTGGAATCAAAATTGCTGGGAGAAATATCAATAATCTCAGACACGCAGATGACACCACCCTTATGGCAGAAAGTGAAGAACTAAAGAGAGCCTCTTGATGAAAGTGAAAGAGGAGATTGAAAAAGTTGGCTTAAAGTTCAGAAAACAAAGATCATGGCATCCGGTCCCATCACTTCATAGCAAATAGATGGCGAAACAGTGGCTGATTTTATTTTTCTGGGCTCCAAAATCACTGTAGATGGTGACTGCAGCCATGAAATTAAAAGATGCTTACTCCTTGGAAGGAAAGTTGTGACCAGACTAGACAGTGTATTAAAAAGCAGAGACATTACTTTGCCAACAAAGGTCCATCTAGTCAAGGCTATCGTTTTTCCAGTGGTCATGTATGGATGTAAGAGTTGGACTATAAAGAAAGCTGAGTACTGAAGAATTGATGCTTTTGAACTGTAGTATTGGAGAAGACTTTTGAGAGTCCCTTGGACTGCAAGAAGATCCAACAAGTCCATCCTAAAGGAGATCAGTCCTGAATGTTCATTGGAAGGACTGATGTTGAAGCTAAAACTCCAATACTTTGGCCACCCGATGCAAAGAGCTGACACATTTGAAAAGACTCTGATGCTGGGAAAGATTGAAGGCAGGAAGAGAAGGGGATGACAGAGGATGAGATGATTGGATGGCATCACTGATTGAATGGACATGAGTTTGAGTAAATTCCGGGAGTTGGTGATGGACAGGGAGGCCTGGTGTGCTGCAGTCCATGAGGCCACAAAGAGTCAGACATAACTGAGTGACTGAACTGAACTGAACAGTAGGAAGTTGAGGAGAAGGTGGAGAAGGTGAACACATAAACAACCAAGGTAGTATTTTGTCCTGGAAGGCAAATTAAGAAGTCTATCAAGGAAGAAGGTGTGACCAAATCTGGTAAATGTTTAAAGGTCAAAGGAGGAGGGGATTGAGAATCAAGAATCAGAAACTGGCAGGAAGGGCTTCAGATAAAAGCCTTTAAGTAAATTCCTTTCCTTCACAAGACAAATACTAGAATATTTCAAGAGGCAATGAGTCTGTAATCATTAAGAACGTATCTTTAGAATCAGATCGATATGGACCTGGGTCCCAGCTCTGCCTCTGGTTAGTTTCTGACTTTGGGATAGTAAGTACTTCCTGAACATCAGTTTCCTCCTGTATAAAAATTAATAGTAATACACACTTCATAAAGTGGTTGGAGGAATTAAATATTTAACTGCTGATCTTCTTCCTGATATTTGCTTGCATGCTAAGTCACTTCAGTCATGTCCAACTCTTTGTGACCCTGTGGATCATAGCCTGTCAGGCTCCTCTGTCCATGGGGATTCTCCAGGCATGAATACTGTAGTGGGTTGCCACGCCCTTCTCTAGGGGATCTTCCCAACCCAGGGATTGAACCTGTGTCTCTTATGTCTCCTGCATTGATGAGTGATAATAAATGGGAGTTATGATTATTGTAACTCTGGTTATAGTTATCATTAACCCTAGTAGTCAAGGCCACTTTAAATGTGGTTCTAATTCACCTATTCAGCCCAGTTGTTCACCGTGTTCCCATATTTCAGTCCAAAGTTACCTCTCATTATCCCCAGAATATTCTTAATGTTCTTAATGCTTTCTCTTTTCGCTTGTTAGCCCATGTTTTCCTCAGGTTAGAATACCTCCCACCCATCTCTGCCTATCAGGAGCCCTCATATTCTTCAAACTCTCACTCAGGTCCTGTTCTCTTCTGGAATGCTTCCTTTATCACTTCAGTCACATGCAGTTTTAATCTTCTTGGAATTCATTTAACTCTAATAACTGCACTATCAACATACCTCTAGAACACACCACATCAAGAATATGAATCTGTTTACATGATCTACTTCCTTGAATTACAGTGTGGGTTCTAAGAGATTAGGGATGTCTGTCCCACCTTAAAGGTACAACAGTCCTTTGGTGTTGGTAGATAGATGATGATGATATTTCTCTGGAACTGTTTCATAGCTGGACTCTTCTCCACTTTTGAGGACTAACCTTTAGATATTTCCACGTAGTAAAACAAAGAAACCTTGAAAATTATGAAGCCTTTTTAAAGATGATGTTCAAATGGTCAAAAGATTGCTGTGAGAACTTGATCAGTAATTCTACTTCTCAAGAAAATAAAAGGATGATCTTTAGGACAAAATGAGAAAGTATATATAAAATATCTAAAAGATGCACAATACAGAAGAACACTAAATGTAATAATTTACTAATATTATTCACAAAAGCACATTTTGTATTCAACTGTATGTCTCTAAACATAGGTATTTCAGACTCATATTTAAGTAAAATTTACTAGTGCTCTTGTACATGCTAGATACTGTGCTAGGTGCATTCTTGGGTATTACCACATGTGATTCCTATTATAAAACAATCTTATAGCTGAATTTTTTTGTTTTTTAATAAATGAGCAATTTGGGTTTGAATGACTTAGCACTTTATCTAACGTCACATATTTAATGCCTCCAGATTCCAAGTTTAATGTTCTTTCATATGTATTGGCAATAATTATAATATCAGTATTTATTAAGCACTGAATCTACATAATGCATTATACTCAATCATATAGGACACCACTTAATTCTCATGATATACCTATGAAGAAGCTGCCAAAGACTGTCAGGATTCAAGGAAGTCAGACCATTTTCCCAGGTTCACTCAGATAAGGGTTGTGGAACAAGGATTTAAATCCAAATTGGTCTGATTCTGAAGACAGTGGTTTTCCTAGTCCTTATATTATCCATTGTTTTGGAGGCTTATCACTACCAAATGAGAGTTAGTTTGAGTGGGAGATGCGCGCATATTTTGCCTCAGTGTGACAATGTTGTAGACTGTTTCTTAAATGTCACTGGCCAGAAAACAATGGCTTGAGAGCTCTCATTTGGTTTTTAATTGAACGGTTCATGGAACTCCTAAAATGTCTTCTGCATTTTTGACTCCAAGTCCTTCATCTCTTCCATTGCCTGAGTAATTTCACACATTATTCCAGCCTTAGAATAGCTGAAACCTCTTCTGGGAAGCCTTTCCTTCTCTTTCTTGTCTAAATAGTGTTGTGTTTGACAAGTGTTCTCATGGTGCTCTGGGCTAATCTGTATCACCCACCAATCACAAGCTATTCTTCTCTTCCCCTCCCCCAAAGTAGGTCTTTAAAGTTCATAGTCATCACAGAGCTGCAAACATGGAAAACGCTCAAAAAGTTTTGCTATTCTCAGTAGTATCTTTCACTGTATCCTTGTAGTCAGTGATTCATTCTTCAGCAAAAACAATTTTTTTTTCTCAATTACTGATAGCATGTTTCTCCCCTACTTCCCACTGAAGTGGTTTTCTGAAGTGGTTTTCCTCTTCCTATATTTTCGGAACAAGAACTTCATTTTATTTAAGAACATTTTGCCAGATCATTCTGGATTTTACACATTATTTCTTTGTTCTTAGGCCACCATTACCTCTGTTCTTTCCAGATTTGGAAAGTGACATTTTCTCTGAAACTGAATTGTGTTCCTTTTTGCTTTGGTCTGAGTTTTTGCTTTAGTTTTTGAGTGGTCTTATTATTATTATTATTATTTTTTTGAGTAGCTAGAGATCATTT
This sequence comes from Oreotragus oreotragus, assembly GCA_006410675.1. NCBI lineage: Eukaryota > Metazoa > Chordata > Mammalia > Artiodactyla > Bovidae > Oreotragus > Oreotragus oreotragus. The sequence goes on along the minus strand of SJYX01005600.1, from coordinate 495,963 downwards.
CTATGAAGACCTACAAGACCTTCTAGAACTAACACCCTTCTCACTATAGGGAACTGGAATACAAAAGTAGGAAGCCAAGAGATACCTGGAGTAACAGCAAAGTTGGGCTTGGAGTACAAAATAAAGCAGGTCAAAGGCTAACAGAGTTTTGCCAGGAAAATGCACTGGTCATAGCAAACACCCTCTTCCAACAACACAAGAGAAGACTCTAAACATAGATATCACCAGATGGTCAATACCAAAATCAGATTGATTGTATTCTTTGCACCCAAAGGTGGAGAAGCTCTATACAGTCAGCAAAAACAAGACCAGGAGCTGACTCTGGTTCAGATCAAGAACTCCTTGTTGCCAAATTCAGACTTAAATTGAAGAAAGTAGAGAAAACCACTAGACCATTCAGATATGACCTATATAGGATACCTTATGATCATACAGTGGAAGTGACAAATAGCTTCAAGGGATTATATCTAATAGACAGAGTGCCTGAAGAACTATGGACAGAGATTCGTGACATTGTACAGGAGGCAGTGATCAGGCCATCCCCAAGCCAAAAAAAAAAAAAAAAACTGCAAAAAGGCAAAGTTGTTGTCTGAGGAGGTCTTAGAAATAGCTGAGGAAAGAAGAGAAGCTAAGGCAAAGCAGAAAAGGAAAGATATACCATTTGAATGTAGAATTCCAAAGAATAGCAAGGAGAGAAGAGAATGCCTTCCTCAGTGATCAGTGCAAAGAAAAAGAAGAAAGCAATAGAATGGGAAAAACTAGAGATCTCTTCAAAAAAAAAATTAGAGATACCAAGGGAAAATTTAATGCAAAGATGGGCACAATAAAGGACAGAAATGATATGGACCTAACAAAAGCAGAAGATATTAAGAAGTGGCAACAATACACAGAAGAACTTTATAAAAAAGAAATCTTCATGACTCAAATAAACATGATGATATGATCACTCACCTAGAGCCAGACATCCTGGAATGTGAAGTCAAGTGGGCCTTAGGAAGCATCACTATGAACAAAACTAGTGGAGGTGATGGAATTCCAGTTGAGCTATTTCAAATCCTAAAAGATGATCCTGTGAAAGTGCTGCATTCAATATTCCAGCAAATTTGTAAAACTCAGCAGTGGCCACAGGACTGGAAAAGGTCAGTTATCATTCCAATCCCAAATAAATGCAATGTCAAAGAATGTTCAAACTACCACACAATTGCACTCATCTCACATGCCAGCAAAGTAATGCTTAAAATTCTTCAAGCAGACTTCAACAGTATGTGAATCATGAACTTTCAGATGTTCCATCTGGATTTAAAAAGACAAAGGAGGGTTCAAATTGCCAACATCTACTTGGCAGAAAAACATCTAGAAACTTGTAGAAAACTTGTGAAAAACATCTAGAAACTTGTAGAAAACTTGTGAAAAACATCTAGAAACTTGTAGAAAACTTGTGAAAAACATCTACTTCTGTTTTATTTCCTATACCAAAGCCTTTGACTGTGTGGATCACAACAAACTGTGTAAAATTCTTAGAGATAGGAATACAGATGACCTTACCTGCATCCTGAGAAATCTGCATACAGATCAAGAAGCAACAGTTAGAACTAAATGTGGAACAACAGATGGGTTCCAAATAGGGAAAGCAGTACATCAAGGCTGTATATTGTCACCCTGCTTATTTAACTTATATGCAGAGTACATCACGTGAAATGCTCAGCCAGATGAAGCACAAGATGGAATAAAGATTGCTGGGAGAAATATCAATAACTCCAGATATGCAGATGACACCACCCTTATGGCAGAAAGTGAAGAACTAAAGAGCCTCTTGATGACAGTGAATGAGGAGAGTGAAAAAGTTGACTTAAAGCTCAACATTCAGAAAACTAAGATCATGGCATCTGATCCTATCACTTCACGGCAAATAGATGGAGAAACAGTGGAAACAGTGGCTGACTTTATTTTTGGGGGCTCCAAAATCACTGCAGATGGTGACTGTAGCCATGAAAGTAAAAGACGCTTGCTCCTTGGAAGGAAAGCTATGAGCAACCTAGATAGCATATTAAAAAGCAGAGACACTGGCAACAAAGTCCATCTAGTCAAAGTTATGGTTTTCCAATAGTCATGTATGGATGTGAGAGTTAGACTATAAAGAAAGCTGAGTGCCAAAGAACTGATGCCTTTGAACTGTGGTGTTGGAGAAGACTCTTGAGAGTCCCTTGGACAGCAAGGAGATCTAACCAGTATCCTAAATGAAATCAATCCTGAATATTCATTGGAATGATTGATGTTGAAGGTGAAACTCCTTTACTTTGGCCACCTGATATAATGAACTGACTCATTGGAAAAAACTGTGACTCTGGGAAAGACTGAAGGGCGAGAAGGAGGGGATGACAGAAGATAAGATGGTTGGATCTCACCAACTCACCAACTCATTGAATATGAGTTTGAGCATGATCTGGGAGTTGATAATGGACAGAGAAGCCTGGTGTACTGCAGTTCATGGGATCACAGTGACTTGGACACAACTGAGTGACTGAACTGAACTGAAAGATCATGTTCCAAGCATTCATGAATGAAACGATACGTAAATAGAAAATCACACACACTAATGCTGTGACATTAAAAATCTCCTCTGACACAGAGGTGTGGACAGGGTCAGGATGCATCATGTGGATTATGATTTTCTCTTTCACCACCCTAACTAGACTGGCCACATCTAAGATATGCTCTGGATGAATAGAGAATAACTCTTACTGACATAGTTTCAGTCATCTTCCCAGATTCTCCTACCCTGAGGTTAGATGCTACAGAAACAGGATTTAGAATTAGCCAGTGGAGGTAGATACCATGGTGAAGGACCTAGCAGATACTTGAGACATGGCACATTACTTTAAGGAAGACTCCACTTTATTCTTATGAGAAGCACGTAAGAAGTGCTATAGCATGTTGGCGGTTGACCAGGGAGTACTCTTCTGTCAGTTCCAGTTTCAAATTCTATTTCTGAAATTTGTTAGAAGTTAATATCTTGAACACGTGATTTAACATCCATGAAGTTCAGTTTGTTAATATTCATGTATAAAATCATAGTCCATTAAGATTTGATAGGATATGTATGATTACAGTGTCTGCATGCAACAGGCACTAAATAAACAGTGATTATACACATTATTGGAAAAGACTCTGATGCTGGGAGAGATTGGGAGCAGGAGGAGAAGGGGATGATAGGGGATGAGATGGCTGGATGGCATCACCGACTCGATGGACGTGAGTTTGAATGAACTCCGGGAGTTGGTGATGGACAGGGAGGCCTGGCATGCTGCGATTCATAGGGTCGCAAGGGTCGCAAATAGTCGGACACAGCTGAGTGACTGAACTGAATTGAACTGATACACATTTTTGTTACATAGAGGTTTACAAAGCATGTTTACAGAAAATAAATTTGTGAGAAAGATGAGCTCTGTCTTCACTATGCCCTAGGAACCTCATCATTTCTGGTCTCCCTGTGTCCTGTTTAGACCTTGTTCATAGCAAGAGATGGTTTTATATTCACATTTTTGTCCATGGTACATAGTAAACCTTCACTGTTTTTTAGCTGAGCTTTAGGGTGAATTTCACTCAGATGACCATTATATCTACTACTGTGGGCAGGATCCCTTAGAAGAAATGGAGTAGCCATCATGGTCAACAAAAGAGTCTGAAATGCAGTACTTGGATGCAGTCTCAAAAACAACAGAATGATCTCTGTTCTGTTTCCAAGGCAAACCATTGAATATCACAGTAATCCAAGTCTATGCTCTAACCAGTAACGCTGAAGAACCTCAAGTTGAATGGTTCTATGAAGACCTACAAGACCTTTTAGAACACCCAAAAAAGATGTCCTTTTCTTTATAGGGGACTGGAATGCAAAAGTAGGAAGTCAAGAAACACCTGGAGTAACAGGCAAGTTTGTCCTTGGAGTACAGAATGAAGCAGGGCAAAGGCTAATAGAGTTTTGCCAAGAGAACACACAAATAGCAAACACCCTCTTCCAACAGCACAAGAGAAGACTCTACACATGGACATTGCCAGATGGTCAACACTGAAACAGATTGATTATATTCTTTGCAGCCAAAGTTGGAGAAGCTCTATACTGTCAGCAAAAAAAGACCAGAAGCTGACTATGGCTCAGATCATAAACTCCTTATTGCCAAATTCAGACTTAGGTTGAAGAAAGCAGGGAAAACCACTAGACCATTCAAGTATGACCTAAATCAAATCCTTTATGATTATACATTGGAAGTGAGAAATAGATTTAAGGGACTAGATCTGATAGAGTGCCTAATGAACTATGGATGGAGGTTCATGACATTGTACAGGAGATAGGGATAAAGACCATCCCTATGGAAAAGAAATGCAAAAAAGCAAATGGCTGTCTGAGGAGGCCTTACAAATAGCTGTGTAAAGAAGAGAAGCGAAAAGCAAAGGAGAAAACTAAAGATATAAGCATCTGAATGTAGAGTTCCAAAGAATAGCAAGGAGAGATAGGAAAGCTTTCCTCAGTGAACATGCAAAGAAATAGAGGAAAACAACAGAATGGGAAAGATTAGGGATCTCTTCAAGAAAATTAGAGATACCAAGGGGACATTTCATGCAAAGATGGGCTCAATAAAGGACAGAAATGGCATGGAACTAACAGAAGCAGAAGATATTAAGAAGAGGTGGCAAGAATACACAGAAGAACTGTACAGAAAAGATCTTCACGACCCAGANCAAGACCATCCCTATGGAAAAGAAATGCAAAAAAGCAAATGGCTGTCTGAGGAGGCCTTACAAATAGCTGTGTAAAGAAGAGAAGCGAAAAGCAAAGGAGAAAACTAAAGATATAAGCATCTGAATGTAGAGTTCCAAAGAATAGCAAGGAGAGATAGGAAAGCTTTCCTCAGTGAACATGCAAAGAAATAGAGGAAAACAACAGAATGGGAAAGATTAGGGATCTCTTCAAGAAAATTAGAGATACCAAGGGGACATTTCATGCAAAGATGGGCTCAATAAAGGACAGAAATGGCATGGAACTAACAGAAGCAGAAGATATTAAGAAGAGGTGGCAAGAATACACAGAAGAACTGTACAAAAAAGATCTTCACGACCCAGACAATCACGATGGTGTGATCACTCACCTAGAGCCAGACATCCTGGAATGTGAAGTCAAGTGGGCCTTAGGAAGCATCACTATGAACAAAGCTAGTGGAGGTGATGGAATGCCAGTGGAGCTATTTTAAATCCTGAAAGATGATGCTATGAAAGTGCTGCACTCAATATGCCAGCAAATTTGGAAAACTCAGCAGTGGCCACAGGACTGGAAAAGATCAGTTTTCATTCTAATCTCAAAGAAAGGCAAAGCCAAAGAATGCTCAAACTACCACACAATTGCACTCATCTCAAAATTCTTCAGCAATATGTGAACCGTGAAATTCCAGTTGAAAGTGCTGCACTCAATATGCCAGCAAATTTGGAAAACTCAGCAGTGGCCACAGGACTGGAAAAGATCAGTTTTCATTCTAATCTCAAAGAAAGGCAAAGCCAAAGAATGCTCAAACTACCACACAATTGCACTCATCTCAAAATTCTTCAGCAATATGTGAACCGTGAAATTCCAGATGTTCAAGCTGCTTTTAGAAAAGGTGGAGAAACCAGAGATCAAATGCCAATATCTGCTGGATCATCAAAAAAGCAAGAGAGTTCCAGGAAAACATCTATTTCTGCTTTATTGACTATGCCAAAGCCTTTGACTCTGTGGATCACNAACCAGAGATCAAATTGCCAACATCCGCTGGATCATGGAAAAAGCAAGAGAGTTCCAGAAAAACATCTATTTCTGCTTTATTGACTATGCCAAAGCCTTTGACTCCAATACTCTTGTGTGGATCACAATAAACTGTGGAAGATTCTGAGAGAGATGGGAATACCAGACCACCTGACCTCCCTCTTGAGAAACCTATATGCAGGTCAGGAAGCAACAGTTAGAACTGGACATGGAACAACAGACTGGTTCCAAATAGGAAAAGGAGTACATCAAGGCTGTATATTGTCACCCTGCTTATTTAACTTCTATGCAGAGTACATCGGAGAAGGCAATGGCACCCCACTCCAGTACTCTTGCCTGGAAAATCCCATGAGTGGAGGAGCCTGGTAGGCTGCAGTCCAGCTAAGAGTCGGGATCGCTAAGAGTCGGACATGACTGAGCAACTTCACTTTCATTTTTCACTTTCATGCATTGGAGAAGGAAATGGCCACCCACTCCAGTGTTCTTGCCTGGAGAATCCCAGGGACGGGGGAGCCTGGTGGGCTTCTGTCTATGGGGTCGCACAGAGTCGGACACGACTGAAGCAACTTAGCAGCAACAGCAGAGTACATCATGAGAAACACTGGACTGGAAGAAACACAAGCTGGAATCTAGATTGCCGGGAGAAATATTGAAAACCTCAGATATGCAGATGACACCACCCTTATGGCAGAAAGTGAAGAAGAACTAAAGAGCCTCTTGATGAAAGGGAAAGAGGAGAGTGAAAAAAGTTGGCTTAAGGTCAACATTCAGAAAACGAAGATCATGGCATCTGGTCCCATCACTTCATGGCAAACAGATGGGGAAACAGTGTCAGACTTTTTTGGGGAGCTCCAAGATCACCACAGATGGTGACTGCAGCCATGAAATTAAAAGATGCTTACTCCTTGGAAGGAAAGTTATGACCAAACTAGACAACATATTAAAAACCAGAGACATTACTTTGTCAAGAAAACTCCATCTAGTCAAGGCTATGGTTTTTCCAGTGGTCATGTATGGATGTGAGAGTTGGACTATAAAGAAAGCTGAGCGCCAAAGAACTGATGCTTTTGAACTGGGGTGTTGGAGAAGACTCTGGAGAGTCCCTTGGACTGCAAGGAGATCCAACCAGTTCATCCTAAAGGAGATCAGTCCTGAGTGTTCATTGGAAGGACTGATGTTGAAGCTGAAACTCCAATACTCTGGCCACCTGATGTGAAGAGCTGACTCATTTGAAAAGACCCTGATGCTGGGAAAGATCGAGGGCAGAAAGAGAAGGAGAAGACAGAGGATGAGATGGCTGGATGGCATCACGGACTCAATGGACATGGGTTTGGGTAGACCCTGGGAGTTGGTGATGGACAGGGAGGCCTGGCGTGCTGCAGTTCATGGGGTCACAAAGAGTCGGATATGACTGAACTGAGTCCATTGATGGAACTAGGGTTGTTCTGACCCTAGAATATGGTCATTCAAATCAGCAGAAGAGACACTTCATGCAGAAAACATTACCCTTTTGCAATGGAGATGCTGCAGCAAGTCCAAGGGGGAAAGAAGGGATTGTTAATAATAGTACTGAGAGTGTTGGGAACTATTCGGGGAAGAAAATGTGTGACCTTACAGCACCCCATGCCCCAAATAAATCCCAGATGGAATAAGAGATACTGTGAGCAAGTAAATCCGTGAAACACCCTGAGGGGGTGGGCGGGTCTGGTTGTGCAGGACCTCACAGCAGGACGGGGCCATGCTGAGTGTACAGGGCGGTCTTACCTCCTGCTGGTAAGTGTCTCGATCACCCGAGCTGGACGACCCTCTGTCCACACATCAGGCTGTAAAAATGATCGTGTGCTTTACCGTGGTCATCTCACGCTCCCAATCTGTGCCGGGGCAAGGCACAGAGGTGACGCCTCTGTCATCACAGTCCGCATGGCTCCCAAACTGCACGTCCGTCACTAGAAGTGACCGGGTGTCACTTCTACCTTCTTAAAGCGTGATGTGTCCCCATTATGATGGAATTAAAAATCGCGTGGTCCAAAGACTCATCGCAGCAGAAGTGCTCGCCGCAGAGTATCATGATAAACAGAACACGGGCCACGCCGCAGTCCTGACCCCGTGTGCTCATGGGGATTGTCTGCTGCCGGCTGTCTGCTTCATCTTTCTGTGTTTTCCAAATCTCCCACCATGAACATGTGTTATTTTTATCATCATAAAAAAGAAACAGGCAGCGTATTTTTAAAAATTGCCCCACTGGGGAGCAATCCGACTATGAGGATCTGTTGAGCCCCTGGTTTCGAGTTTCCCAAACTGAACTGTCATCCGAGGCGCTGGGTCCCCGTAGGGCGTCCATTCTTGGCGCCTGGTGCTGTACACAGGCGGTGGGGGGGGGGGAGGAGTTGCCCATGACCCTGCCTCTTGCGGCCCAAGTCAGGGGTGCATTAACCCTTTGTGCTCTGCCCGCAGAGTAGGGGCTGGGGTCGGGAGGCAAAACCAATGCCTCTGTTCCCCCTGCAGTGCCTTCTCCGGGATGGCCCTGGACACAGCAAGAGCTGGAGACTTCATGAAGCCCCGGGAGTGAAGCTGATGCTAAGGGAGCCTGGGGGAGTCCTGGGGCTCTGGGGTAGGGGCAGGGCCGTGGGCTGGGCTGGGCTATGACTGGGCTGGGCTGGGCTCGGCTGGGCTGAGCTGGGCTATGACTGGGCTGGGCTGAACTGGGATATGACTGGGTTGGATTGGGCTGAGCTGGGCTGAACTGGGCTGGACTGAACTGGCATATGACTGGTCTGGACTGGGCTGAGCTGGGCTAAACTGGGATATGACTAGGCTGGCCTGGGCTGGGCTGGACTGGGATATGACTGGGCTGGACTGGGCTGAGCTGGGCTGAATTGGGCTAGACTGAACTGGGATATGACTGGGCTGGCCTGGGCTGGACTGAACTGGGATATGACTGGGCTGGACTGGGCTGAGCTGGGCTCTGACTGGGCAAGGCTGGGCTGAGCTGGGCCCAGTCTGAAGGGCTGAACTGGGATATGACTGGGCTGGATTGGGCTGGGCTGAGCTGAACTGGGCTGAACTGAACTGGGATATGACTGGTCTGGATTGGGCTGGGCTAGACTGAACTGGGATATGACTGGGCTGGACTAAACTGGGATATGACTGGGCTGGACTAAACTGGGATATGACTGGGCTGGACTGGGCTGAGCTGGGCTGAACTGGGCTGAGCTAGGCTGAATGGGCTGGACCGAACTGGGATATGGCTGGGCTGGGCTATGACTGGGCTGGACTGAACTGGGCTGACTGGGCTGGCCTGTGCTGGGCTAAACTGGGATATGACTGGACTGGGCTGAGCTGGACTATGACTGGGCTGAGCTGGGCTAGGATAAGACTGACCTGGCTGGACTGGGCTGGGGAGGGAAGCACGGACTCAGGACACTGTGAGTGAGCAGCGTGTGGGAGGCCCCGTGAACGTGTGGGCGGGCAGGCGATCCCTGCAGTATCTGTGTGATGACCACACTCCCACATGAGAACAGAGACTGGGGCCAGCTTACAACCAGCGCCCCAGCAGGAAGCTGGGCCAGCTGCAGCATGCCTGGGAGGAGACAGCTGTCCCAAACATGCGCTGTCCTGACACCCAGACACCCTGAGGAAATTCCCTTACCTTGCCATGAATGAGGCCCGTCACCCTGGTGCCCCCAGGCCCCTCTGCCCTATAAGAGCACCAGCCAGTCCCCAGTGGGCTTTGGGAGACTGGTCAGCCTTGGCCACCTGACTCCTCCATGTCCCAGCACACCTAGAAACTGGTTGTACTGGTGAGGCCTGAGTGGGTACAAGATGGAAGGGCTGACAGGCAGAGCCCCCCAGCTGGCCTCCCTGGTGCCTGAAGGCATGGGGCTGGAAACATTCCTCTGCCCCCTGGCATGAGAGATGTCCCCTCTGCCCCCTGGCATGAGAGACGCCCCCCATGCCCCTGGCATGAGAGACAGCCCCTCTGCCCCCTGGCATGAGAGACACCCCCTCTGCCCCTGGCATGAGAGACGTCCCCTCTGCCCCCTGGCATGAGAGAGGCTCCCTCTGTCCCCTGGCAAGAGAGATGCCCCCTCTTCTCTGGCACCAGAGATGCCCCCTCTGCCCCTGGCATGAGAGATGCCCCCTCTGCCCCTGGCATGAGAGATGCTCCTCTGCCCCTGGCATGAGAGATGCCCTGCAGGCCCTCCAGCTCCCCCCAGTCTTGGGCCTGTGACTCCAGAACCTGCAGAGGTCCAGGCGTCAGGATTTTCCCTGTGACTGCCGTAAACCCAGGCCTCCCAGGAGGCCACAAGCCTCCGCGGCTGTATTTTTAGACCATCCCGTTTCTTAGCCTTCCTGGGCATTACTACTAATGGAGACAGCAGGAGCGGACAGAGCCTCGGGGCTGCACACCCCCGTCACCAGCCTGGGAGGCACCTCTCTGAGCCCCTCCTTTACCACCAAGACTCCCCAGCACCAGGGACACAGGTTTTGAAAGTCTCTGCTGAGCAACCCCCATTTCCTCACCATGGGCACCTTTCCCCACGTGGTAGAAAATAAGAGGCCACGGGCGCCCCTGTCAACAAGCACAGGAAAGCTGGTGCGTGCCGGGCCCCCACGACCCCCTGGCCCTGAACTGGGGGCTCTGTGTGGCCCCCGAGTCCCCAGCTCAGGCTTCACTGTGCCCCGCTTGCCAGTGAAAGATCACAGAGGCGAGACAGCCAGCACTCCTCACCGGGAGCAAGGGGCAAGCGCAGACGTGCCGCTCCCCGGGCGCTTCCTGCTGTCTGTCCTGGCCCGGGGGCCACGGGGGCTCCCGGCCAGCGTGGGCACCCAGAGAGGACAGGCGGAGAGGAGCTGTCACCTCTCTCCTCCCCCTACCGGCCACCCCCTCCCCGACGCTGACAGAGACTAAAAATACCCTTCTGGCCCCACGTGGCTGCCGGCCCTAGGGGGAATTCTAGTGGACAGCCCGGTGGGCCTGGAGATCCCAGCCCTGGGGGCCTTGGGGAGAGACCCACAGACAGCCTGGACCCAGCCCCCGGGGGCAGGGGTGGGGGCTCGGCGGGCCTGCTTCCCTCCAGGTCCTTCTGGAGAAGCGGGGGGGGCGGGGGGGGCAGGCTGGACCACACCTCCGCCTACAGCCCGGGCCGTGGCGTCCAGCCCCAGCCAGGGCTGGACTGAGGCCCTTTGCGGTCCTGCCCACTCTGCCCTCCTCACTCCCGGCCTGGCAGGCACTGGGCAGGGGGCTCGGAGCCCCCCGGAAGCCTCAGCCCCCAGCGAGGACTGCAGGACGGCAGGTGTCAGCAGATGACCTGAGGCTCCCTGGGAAGGTGCCAGGTGCCCCCGCCCGCTGGCCCCCAGCTGCCTGGGGCGGGGGCTGCCTGGCTAATCTCCTGTGCTCCCCTGGGAGGGACACGCTGCCTTCCCTCCGGCCAGAGGGCTTTGCGGGGAGGGGGTGAGGCAGGCTGGACGCCCACCAGGGCCTGGGACCCTTCCTGACCCAGCGGAGCCCAGGCAGGCTCTTGGGCCTCTGGGGGGTTTCTCTGTGTGCCTCCCTGCTCGAGTTCCTGCCGCCGGCACGGGACCCAGGGCGTCCACAGTGCAAGTTCTCCTTACGGGAGCTTTGGGGCTTTGCCGTTTTGCTGGCACTGGGTGGACCCGGCATTTTGCACAGGGCTTTGCTTTGTTGGCTGCTAAGGCGCCCCCTGGTGGACTCACGGCGTCTCAGGGTGCAACTTCTTGCTGTGTGGTCACTCGGGGGAAGACAAGCTGCACAGAACTTTCTTTTCTCTGGGGCGGTTTTCTTAGGGCCAAAATATCAGAAGATCGTAAGGAAATATGTGCATAACTAAATTAGCCCGGAAGTGCGCTTGCTGGGTCAGGCGATTCGAGCTGAGATCGCTCTCTTTGGGTTGTTTGTCTTTACCAGCCTACATCCAGTGACATGTCACCTGGGGGGCCCGGGAGCCCAGGACCCCCGCGCTGTGTAGTCCTGGACAAGGGACTTGAGCCTCTTTTTGCCTCTGTTTCCCCAGCTTTAAAGGGACGGGAACAGCAGCCGACGGCTGGCGGAGTTCCCATGAGGGCTGAATGACGAGTGTTTGTGCAAAATCCAGGATGGCCTGGTCCATGGGGGGCACCGTGAGGGCACGGCTGATCCCCCAGCCCTTTCACCTCCAGCCTCTCGGTCTGCAGATGATGAGGCTGGGACCAGAGAGGGGCGTGGCTCACTCAAGGTCACCCAGCAAGGTCATGGCAGGCGAGGTTCCCTGTAACTACCGGCCAGTAAGGACCTGCGGGGCTGAAACTATTCAGATGCAGATGCCCTTCCCAGCAAGGGGGATCTGGGAGTAGAAGAGGCCACTAGGAGTGTTGGGGTTGGCAGGGACCCCCGTGCCCCAGGAGGTCTGTTCCGCACAGTCCAGAGGTGCAGAGAGGGGCTGAGTCTTGGTTCTCTTGCTGATCCATCCTGCCCTGATTGCCTAGCCTCTCTGAGCCTCAACTGCCTCACCTGGGAAAGACAACGCCTCTGCCTTCCCAGGGCCTCGGGGCTGGTTTAGGTGAGAGGCTGGGCGAAGCACTTCACACGTGGTTGATGCCCAGACCAGCGGTCAGCCTGACGGGTGATTCGGGCGAGACAGCCCCCCTGGCTGACCCTGCTGGCTCCTCTCCCCAGGAGTCCGCGCGGACACTCGTGAGTAGGTGAACCTCGCTGTCATGGTGCAGAACGTGGACGACCTGGACTTCCACCTGCCCTCGCATGCCCAGGACGTGCTGGACGGCCTGCAGCGCCTGCGCTCCCAGCCCAAGCTGGTGGACGTCACGCTGCTGGTGGGCGGCCGGGAACTGCCCTGCCACCGCGGACTCCTGGCGTTGAGCAGCCCCTACTTCCACGCCATGTTCGCGGGCGACTTCACGGAGAGCTTCTCGGCGCGCGTGGAGCTGCGGGACGTGGAGCCCGCTGTGGTGGCACAGCTGGTGGACTTTGTGTACACGGGCCGGCTGACCGTCACCCAGGGCAACGTGGAGGCGCTGACCCGCACAGCCGCGCGCCTGCACTTCCCCGCCGTGCAGAAGGTCTGCGGCCGCTACCTGCAGCAGCAGCTCGACGCCTCCAACTGCCTGGGCATCTGCGAGTTTGGGGAACAGCAGGGGCTGCTGGGCGTGGCCGCCAAGGCCTGGGCCTTCCTGCGAGAGAACTTCCAGGCTGTGGCCCAGGAGGATGAGTTCCTGCAGCTGTCGCAGGAGCGGCTGGCCACCTGCCTGGCCAGCGACCTGCTGCAGGTGCAGCCGGAGCAGAGTAGGCTGGAGGCGCTGCTGCGCTGGGTGCGCCACGACCCCCAGGTCCGGGCTGCCCACCTGCCCGAGCTGCTTGGCCTGGTGCACCTGGACGCCGTGCCCCGGCCCCACGTGCAGCAGCTGCTGGCCTCGGAGCCGCTGATCTGGGAGTCGGAGGCCTGTCGGGAGGCCCTGGCCCAGGGCCACGAGGGGGTGAGTGACAGGCAGGGAGCAGGGGGAGGAGCCCCGAGACCCCACCCGCACGGGGACAGACAGGATGAAGTGGGCATCCCCGAGGTGTCCCCAGCCCGCAACTCCGCCTCCCTGGGGTCCGTTCACTTCCCAAGTACATACTGCGCACCCTGTGTGTGCCACTTCCTGCCCGTGAGGACAGGGGGCCCAGAAGTGGTCATCCCCAGCCCACAGCTCGGCAGGGAGACCCCCTGGAAACACACCCAAGGCAGCATGAGAAAAGCCATGCTGGACTTTCGGTGTCTTCAGAGGGGCAGGCAGTCAGGGAAAGCTGCCTGGAGGAGGCAGCATCTGAGCTGGGCTTTAGAGGAAAGATAGGAGCCTAGCAGGGCTAAGTAAGCCAGGAAAAGTGCACAGCTTGTACAGAGGCGCGGAGCACAGACAGGCGTGGCAGCCGGCCACCACCTGTCCTTCGGAAGCTGCTCAAGCGTTTATGAGATGCAATTTCCTATCTGGGCTGGCAGTGGGCCTGGTGAGAGGGCAGGTCCTTAATGAAGTGACAGGCCAGGGTGTGACTGAGGCAAGGAGCTGAAGTCTGTCTGCTCCCAAGCAGCTGGCTCAGGGCTTTGCTCAGAAGGACCTGTTAGGAGCCAACTTTGGGGACAAAGACGTGGCTCAGGCCAGCGGTGGGGTGTGTGGTGGCAAATACTGGTCACTCCGCAGCCGCACCATCAGCCAGCCGCCCACGAGGTGGTCACCCTGTAGGTGCTGGAGGTGGGATGTCTGGACATTTAACGGCAGGTCAGCGAGGCAGTGGGACTCTGGGATCCAGGGAGCTCTCACCCAGCAAGAAACATTCCAGCATTTCCTGCCACCCAGGGCCATCCTAGGTGGCCACCCCAGCTGGCACAGGGGAGCTGGGCTCCCGGGGAGAGGGGCTGGGGACAGGGTCTGGGGTTGGTTCCAAAGGTGGTGCAGAAACCTCTGCTCAGCGGGGCAGGGTCTGGAGAGCATCTGGGAGGGAGCAGGCCTCGCGCTCAGGCCCACGAGGACCTGCTCCCACCTGTCCAGGTTCTGAGCGCTTGCCATCACCAGCCCATGGCAGCCATGGCATGTGGACGTGTATGCACACACACTCATGCACAAGTACACACAGGCACGCACACACTGCAGCTCAGCCCACCACACGCGTGTGCACTGACTCAGGGCCACACTGTGGACCCACAGCGGCTCCCAATGCCCGGCCACGGCCAGCCTCCGCACCCGGGCCCCTCTGCCCAGGGACAGGGCCTGCCCCTGACCCCAGCCCCTTGGCCTTGCAGGCGCTGCTGGCCCTCCCGCAGAAGCTGGAGGAGGTCCTGGTGGTGGTGGGTGGGCGGGCGCTGGAGGAGGAGGAGGAGGAAGGAGCTGAGGAGTTCACCCTCCAGGCCGGGAACTTCGCCTTCTACCACACCAAGGCCAGTGAGTAGCCCGCGGGCCCCACAGCCCTGACACAGGGTGCCCTCCGGAGCCCAGGCCCCAGCATGGCGGGGAGGTGGACTGTGGGGGGCCCTGCGGAGCCCTCTGCGTCCAGCCGCAGCCCTAACTCTGGGGTTCCAAGCACTGGGGCCTGGGGGAAGTGGCCCCCGACCAGACTGCCCAGTGTGGCAAAGTGGCCCCTGGCGCAGGTGGGAGGGCCATTTGCCAGCTGCTTCCCCTTGGCACTCTTGCTCTGTGTGCCTAACGGGGCCTCAGTCCTGAGGAGCACAGAGAGCTTGGGTGCGACAGCTAGGGGTCAGGGTGTGCCCAGTGGGGTCCCGATTCCTGCCTCTGAGCAGGTCACTTCGCCTCCTTGAGCCTCAGTTTCCTCACCTGTGAAATGGCCTTTGTAATGAGGAGTCAGTGGGAAGAAAGGGGGCCAGGCCTGCCTCCCCTGCCCAGGAGCCCCTTCACAGGTCCCCCACACCAGAAAGGAGGGGTGAGAGGGCAGCAGGGCTCTGGGAGGGCGCCATGCCAGCCCTGGGAAGCTCTTCGGAAAGCACCGGTTTGCTGGCCGCTGTCCTGGGGCTGCTGGGCAGGGGGCCACCACCCCATGGCGTAAGTGGCTGGCGGGCTCCAGGAAGCCGAGGCCGCTGTCCCAGGTCAGGGGCTGACGTCAGCAGATGAGCTGGGAGCAGCTGTCCTTGAGACCCCGAGGGGGGGCAGCAGGGCCCCTGGCAGGCAAAGGCCTGGTGACTGCTGGGCAGTCCCCACCCTGGGGTGACACAGACATGAGTCAGGGGGACACACAGTCCCTGCCTAGCGGGGGTTCCGCCTGTCCTGAAAACCACCGTACCATTGTAAACAGTAAACAGGAATCCTCCTGGGGACATCCCAGAGGCCAGTCTCTCCCACAGCCTTCCACAAACACCCAAAATGTGTCCATAGAGAGGACTAAACACTCCCATTTTTATTGCTCATTTTGTTTTTTTCAAAGTCATCTCTTGCTCTTGTAGCTTCGTGCAGTAATGTGGGCATGTTACTCTGTGTCTCACCTCAGGGACAATAATTCTTATAGCCACTGTCTGTTGGGCAGCTGCCGGGTGGCAGCTGCATCTCCCACAGTCACCCCGCTACCAGGAGAGAGATTAGCCCCATTCTACAGATGAGGAAACTGAGGCTGGGGCTTGTCTGAGGCCATGGCACTGGAGCAGGGAAGCGGTGATTGGAACCCACTCTGCCAGCTGCACAGCCACGTCTGGTCCCCTCCCCGCTGCCCGTGGGCCCAGAAGGTGGTCGGGGTGAGCGAAAAGACGAGAAGTGAGTGAATGAAAGATGCTTGTGTTATGACCCACCTGTGGCTGGCGATCAGGCCCCTTAACCCCTGCTCCACCTGATTGGGGTGGGAGCTGACTCGGGGCCAAAAAGTCCATCGGGGTCGGTGGGATCAGCTGCAGGGTCAGGGTGAGAGCCGGCCCCTGTAGCCTGGACCGCTTCTCTGCACACCCAGGGTGCCAGGCCCCGAGGGTGGCATGGGAGCCAGAGACCTCCTGGAGCCAAGCCTGGGGCAGCCAGGGCAGCCGGGGCCACTTTGAACCCGCGCCACTGGGTGTCCTTCCCCACCTCTGCACCCAGCCGAGTCCAGCCTTTGCCCCCCTCAAGCGGAAAGGCGCAGAGCAGGAAGGGGCCCCCCACAGTAAGCCCTGCCACCCTGACACTCCCCGTGTCTTCTGCCAGAGAGGTGGATGGCCCTCCCGGACTTCCCCGACCGCCACAAGTGGGGCTTCTCGCTGGCGGCGCTCAACAATGATGTCTACGTGACAGGTGGGTGGGCGAGGCCGTGTCCTGAGCCCCGTGGCTGAGCCCTGAATGCCATGCCCAGATCGCTGGCCGTTTGGTCAAGGCTCTTCCAGACCTTTCCATCCTACAGAAACAAGGAAATGACGGGTCCACGGGTCCACACGCGGGCGCAGGGGAGCATCACGGCCTCTCTCTTGCAGCTAGGGTCTACCCAGGAGGAAGCGTGTGAAGGAGGGGGGTGTCCCTCCGCTCTTACATCTTGGAAGTTGGGGGGGCGGTCCTCGCGAGGTTTGGTTGAGAAAACTTCCGCTGGTGGAGGTCTGAGAGGCTGTCCCGCTTGTTTATGCGGTGTGGAGGGGTCTCTACAGGTCACAGGGCTAGACTGTGCCCCCTGCCCAGGGTCCCGCAGGACCGAGGCCTGGCACCAAGGAGGGGGCAGGAGCGCTGGTGCTCAGCCCCACCCGCCCGGAGGCCCCAGGCCAGTGGGCGCCCGAGTGGACAGAGCCTCTCTCGCAGGGGGCTCTCGGGGTTCCAGGACGGACACATGGTCCACCACGCAGGCCTGGTGCTTCCCCCTGAAAGAGGCGGCCTGGAGGCCCGTGGCGCCCATGCTGAAGGCCCGCACCAACCACGCCAGCGCCGCGCTCAACGGAGAGATCTACGCTGTCGGCGGTAAGGCCCCGCCCCGCGCCCCTCCCCCACCCCACATCCCCACCCCTGTCGCCCCTCCCACACCCACACCTGGGCCCGCCCCCTCCCTGCGCCCTGCTCCTGGGGGGCAGGAGTCTGGGGCCCAGCTCCAGGCTGCTTCCATGTTTTCTGGGACGCAGAGGAGCCCGGGCCTCAGCTGCCCGTGGGGATGGCCACGCTCATCCCAGGACCCAGGGCTCAGCCCTCAGCTCGGGGTCACTTCCTCGGTGACGTCCCTGGGGCGAGGGGACCCACGGAGCATCCTTTCACTGTCACTGGCCTCCAGACACCCCCGGCCCGAGCTCAGGGCCTGCCGTATCCCCCCTGCACCCTAGAGGTGCGGCGAGGAGCCGCCCCGGGGACGCTGACAGACGAATAGTGAGAGACCCAGCAGGGGGCTGCGCAAGTGTCCCATGGCCTCCGGAGGTGACAGCTGGCCCTCGGGCCATCCCGGAGCCCCACCCATCCCGGGGACCCTCTTTCCCTCAGGGGCCTCCATGTTCCCACCCGAGGACAGAGGGCTCCCACAGGGGTACAAGGCAGCTTGGGGCCCAGGCTCTCAGAGCCCGAGGTGGGCTCCATGTGGGCGCCCACCCACGGCTGATCTGCGTCACCGTCACACCCAGGCGGTCCAGGGCCGGGGAACTGCGTGTGTGCTAAGTCACTCGGTCGTGTCCGACTCTGCGACCCCACGGACCGCAGCCCACCAGGCTCCTCTGGCCATGGAACTCTCCAAGCAAGAATGCTGGAGTGGGCTGCCATGCCCTCCTCCAGGGGGTCTTCCCAACCCAGGGATCGAGCCCACGTCTTGCATTGGCAGGCAGGTTCTTTTCCACTAGCACCATATGGGAGGAGCTGGGTGAGGGGCTGCCTAGAAGTCCCCCCAGGAATGACTTTCTCCATCCCAGGAAGGGCCTCTGCCATGTGAAGGGCCTGGAGATGGCGGCCTCTCGGGACCCCCACAGGCACCTCTCCAGTCACCCCAGGCTCTGAAGGGCTCAGAGCAGCTGGGCCCCACCGGGAGGCCCCATCACCCATCAGGCAGGTTCTTTTCCACTAGCACCATATGGGAGGAGCTGGGTGAGGGGCTGCCTAGAAGTCCCCCCAGGAATGACTTTCTCCATCCCAGGAAGGGCCTCTGCCATGTGAAGGGCCTGGAGATGGCGGCCTCTCGGGACCCCCACAGGCACCTCTCCAGTCACCCCAGGCTCTGAAGGGCTCAGAGCAGCTGGGCCCCACCGGGAGGCCCCATCACCCATTCCGAAGTCGGGCATCCCTGGTCCAGGAGCCCACTCCCATGCCACTTCTTGGCGAGTGGCCTTGGACAGACACCCTGCCTTCTCTGAGCTCTGCTCCCTTCTCTGTAAAACCGGGCACGTCACCTGCCTCTCGGGGCTTCCCAGGTGGCTCAGTGGGCAAAGCATCTGCCTGCAAGGTTTGATCCCTGGGTTGGAAAGATCCCCTGGAAGAGGGCAGCATGACAACTCACTTGAGTATTCTTGCCTGGAAAACCCCATGAACAGGGGAGCCTGGCGTGCTGCAGTCCGTGGGGTCTCAAAGAGTCGGGCACCACTGAAGCCACGGACCGTGCACACATGCACCTGCCTCTCCAGGCTGTGCCCACCTCCCCCTGCCCTTGTCCCCCTGGGCACCCAGGGCAGCCCCTGCAGCCTCCACAGAGCCTCAGATCCTGTGTTTTCAGGAACCTTCCCTCGTCCTAGCCCCCCGCAGCCCTAACCCCACCTCTTGGCCCAGCAGGCACCACTCTGGATGTGGTGGAGGTGGAGAGCTATGACCCCTTCACGGACACCTGGACGCCCATCCGCCCAGCCCTCAAGTATGTCAGCAACTTCTCCGCGGCCGGCTGCGGGGGCCGGCTCTACCTGGTGGGCTCCAGTGCCTGCAAGTACAACGCTCTGGCTCTGCAGTGCTACAACCCGGTCACAGGTATGGAGGGGGACAGGGGGCGCGGCTGGGGCTAGGGGCGGCCCGCGGGGCCCAGGGGTCGGGCACAGGTGGCTGCAGGGCCCCTCTGCAAGGCTGTGACCCCGTCTTAGTGGCTGGATGGGTGGGGGGACCCCGGGGATAGGTGTGGCCAACACAGTCAGGGAGCAGGCAGCCACAGGCCTCTTACAAAGGGCCATGGCTCCCCCCAGAGATGGATGGGGTGGTGGAGGAAGGCAGGGGCCCACAGGGGTCACCAGCACAGAGCAACAGCCCCCCACAGTCTAGAGGTGTGGGGGCTGGAGGCAGAGTGCCAGGTGGAGGGGGTGGTGATCAGGAAGCCCTGCCCCAGGTCCTAAACCTGTCTGGCTGCTGGATCGACCTGGAGCCGGTCTTGTAGGAAGGAGCAGCGGGCCTGGACCCCCAAGGCCCGGTGGGTACCAGCTCAGGCTCTAGGGTTGGGGTCGGGGTTTGGGCCCCGATCTGAGGATACAGGGCTCGCATAAGGCACCTCCTTCCTGGCGTGGGCCAGGCCCGAGAGGGCACGAGTCGAGAGGGAGTGAGTCCCCTGCCTCTGGGGGTGATCAAGCCAGGGAGGGGGGGTTCTTGAACTGTTTCAGGGGCATGGAGCCAGCTCTCTCTCTCCCTCGGGGCAGCCCTTTTGGTCCATCATCTGGACGGTGGGGGTGAGGATCCCACAAGACGGACCAGGTCCAGGGTCGGGCGGGGGCCCCGGGTACCAGACCGAGGGGCCAGCAGGATGGAAGCAGAGGCCCTGGGCGCCCACTCAGGCCAAGGCCTCCGGATGCCTCGTAGCCCCTCATGAGGACCTGAGGACGAGGCTCCCGGGGACACTGCCTTCCCCACCGAGCAGGAGTGGGGCTCAGCGGGGCGCCCCCACCCGCACGGCAGAGCAGGGAGGCTCAGAGAGGGCCTCTTCGGTGACGCGGGCGGGCGTGTGTCCGCAGACGCCTGGAGCGTGATCGCCTCGCCCTTCCTCCCCAAGTACCTGTCCTCTCCACGCTGCGCTGCCCTGCACGGGGCGCTCTACCTGGTGGGGGACAACACCAAGAAGGTCCACGTGTACGACCCCGGGGCCAACCTGTGGCGGAAGGTGAGCCGCCCCTGCCCCTGGAGAGAGCAGGCCTGGGGTGTGGGCCCCGCTGGGGCAGGGGAGAGGGGACGGGGCCTGCCGACACAAGGGCCCAGAGCACGCCTCTCCTGAGGACCCGGGGCCGCTGGGCCTGCGGATGCTCTGTCCCAGCACACGGAGAAACCTGTCCTCCTCCTCAAGGGGGCAAAACCAGGCTTGGCCAGGGGCGCTCCGGGGCCGGTGGACTCAGAGAGGGCGCCTCTTCCCTGATGCGGCCAGGCCCGCGAGGGAGTGAGTCCCCTGCCCCTGGGGGTGATCAAGCCAGGGAGGGGGTTCTTGAGCTGTTTTAGGGGCAAGGAGCCAGCCCTTGGCCCCCCAGCCACGGCCCCACTCCTGCTACTGCCCCCTCCTGCATCACCCCAAGGCAGGGGACAGGGGCTCGTGGGGGCACCAGAGCGCCAGCCTCTCTCCCGTTTCTTCCCGAGAAGGAGGAGGCACAGTGCCCAGAGCCCGCAGTGGCCTCTGTTAGCCGGGCCAGCCGGGCCACCGCGGGTCCCCTGTGACCCACTGACCGCAGCTGTCCCCTGGCGTCAGTGCTCAGCTGACCGGACGCCCCCATGACAGCAGCACAGCAGGTGCAGGGCCAGCCGGCTCCCTCAGTCCCCGGGGCCCCGCCCCGCCCGGCTCCGTCCCTGGGGCCCGCTGCCCGGCGCTGGCCCGGGGTCCCTGCCGTGGGGCTGGACGTTGTCCTCCGCAGGCCTGGAGGTCTGCCACCTGTCCCCGTCTCCACCTGGGGGGGCCTCCCCCTTCCTGCCCTCGCAGGCTCTTCGGGAAGGGCGCACACCTCTCTCCCCCTGGCCTGGGGAAAACTGTGAGCCCTCAGCCTGCAGCCCCCCGCCAGGGCACCCCCGAGGCTGAGTCGAGGGCAGAGCGATGAGTCCCCTGGGGAGTCCGTCAGGGCGGAGGCCACACCGTGTCCTCGAGACTGACAGAGAGTCAGAGGCCCAGCCAGCACCCTGGGATCGAGGCCCGGGCCCCCTTCGACGCCCCAGGCTCAGATATGGGCAAACCCGGAGAGCAAGGGGCGGCTGGGAACGTTATCCCCGGAGCAGCAGGGTCTCCCCACAAAGGGAGAGTCTCAGAGGTCTCCCGGGGGAGCCGAGGGCGGGGCTGAGGCCCCAGGAGGCAGGTGGGGCTCCCTGGATGGGGGGGTGGGGCGAGGTGCCCCCCAACCCCAGGCCCGGGGCGCTGAGGGCAGACCGTCCGCAGGTGCAGCCCCTGCACAGCCTGCACGAGAATGGGGCGCTGGTGCCGCTGGGGGACGCGCTCTACGCCACGGGCGGCCGCTGGCAGGGCATGGCTGGGGACTACCGCGTGGAGATGGAGGCCTACGACCGTGGCCGGGACGCCTGGGCCCGCCTCGGCGCCACGCCCCGCCTCTGGCTCTACCACAGCGCGACCGCTGTCTTCCTGGACGTCTCCAAGTGGACCCAGCCCTTTGGGCCGGCCCCGGAGCCCTGAGCCGCCCCACGGCGCCCCCATCCCAGGGGCACGGCCCCCTTTCAGTCTGGTTTGTCTGACGGCTCAGCGTCACCGGCCCCTCTGGGTCCAGGCTGGGCTGGGGCCACCGGGGATGACAGGGGACAGAGTCTTCATCTCCGCGGCCACCACTCCAAACTCAGAGCTGACCAGCGGCAAGGACTGGGCCTCTGCACGCCTGGAAGGATGGGGAGAAGCTGCGCTCCTGCCCTGGGGCGTCTGAGACCTCAGAGCAGGGAGCCGGGCCCTGGGGAGCCGCGTGAGAACTCGGGATCTGTCTAAGGACCGGCCGCTCCGGGCCGTGTGTTCCACGGGCGGGGTCGGAGGGAGCCATGCAGATCAGGGGGACAACGGGGGCCCTGGAAGCTGGGGGGCTGCCGAGGGCGGGTGGCACCGAGCAGAGGGCCCTGAGGTAGGGTCAGCGCCCACCGTGGGGGGCCTGCTTCTATCTCACAGCTGTGTGACCCGCCCGGCTGCCCCCGCCAGGTCTCAGGCACACGGGGTTGGCTCGGGAGGGGTCTCCCGGCCCCCAGGCTCACACTGGCACCTGGTTTCCAAAGGCTGCTTCTGGGGAAATAGAAGGCCCAGCTCGTTCTGGGTCAGCCCCCAGGAGGGCAGCGCCCACAGAAACAAAGAAGGAAGGAGACGAGCTGTGGGGGCTGGGAGAGACGGTCCCTCCGCTTGCCGGGGGCTGGGGGCAGAGAGGGCGGCAAGGCTACCCAGAGAGGGGTCAGGAAGGGCCCGGGCACCCCCCTTCTTGGGGGGGTGTGCTTAGTTGCTTAAGTCATGTCAGACTCTTTGCGACCCCCCGGACCACAGTCTGCCAGGTTCCTCCGTCCATAGGCCCCTCCAGGCGAGAACACTGGAGCAGGTGGCCATCTCCTCCTCCGGGGGATCTTCCCGACCCAGGGATCGAACCCTTGTCTCTAACGTCTCCTGGGTTGGCAGGCAGGTTCTTCACCACCAGGGCCTAAACGGAGGCACTTGTCAGGAGGAAGGTCCCCAGAGGGGAGCGGGCGGGGCTGCTGTCCTGGGGCTGGTGGTGTCTGGTGTTCTGGGGATAGCTCCTGGGTGCTCTGGTGACTTGCCCTCAGGCGGCCAGCTGGGCTAGTCCAGCTACCCAGGGTGGACTGCCCAGAGTCCCCCAAGACGGACTGGGGCCCCTCGCAGGGCAGGTTCAGCCCCCTGCCCCTCCGCACCCATCCTGAATGAGGCACCGTGTCTGTGGCCACTGGGACAATGGAGGCCCCTCACCCCTCCCGCCTCGACACAGGCTCAGTGGGGGCCCCCAGCTTGGCTCTATCCCCGGCACCGACCTGCCGAGCCCTCGGGCAGCTCCCGTCACCCTCCAGACCTGGGTTTCCTCTCCGGGGCCAGGCTGTGGGCTCCTCCGAGTGTCCCTCAGGGACCGCAGAGCCCCCTGGCATTGCTGGCTCTGAGCATCAGGTCCCAGGTCCCTCCGGCTCCCATAGACCCAGGGCCACTTTGCTGCTAGACTGACTCCTGCCCATCTCTTCTGAGAGACCTGAGTGGGTCCCAGGATCCAGACAGAGCGGGGCGTGCTGAGGGTCTGCTCCCAAAGGAACACGAGCCGCAGCCCTCAGGACGCCTGGTCGGTCAGATGGTAGATGGGGTGGGTGAAACTGAGGACGGAGGTCTCTGGGATCCTCGCTGTTTTCTGTAAGAAAATCACCTGGAATATTTTTTAGACGCTGACCAAAGGTGCTATTTTAAAGACTAAGCATGTCATACTGAAATTTTTTTCTGATCAAATACACGTAGCTGAAAATGTCCTAGGTGAAGGCCTGCTTTCTGCTCCACCCGCCTGCACGGCAGCAGGGCTCAGTACTTGGGGTGGAGGAGCACACCCCCCTGCAAGGCCTGGGGCTCCACTTTGGGGGGGCCAGACTGCCCAAGCTGCCGCTATTCAGGGTGCCTGGATCTGGCCCCTCAAGTTCAGTGGTGGAAGAACTTGACGGGGGGCTGCGTCCGAGGTGTGGGCAAGCTGAGGCAACCAGGACCACCAACAGGGGGAAGTTAGCACCCCTCTGCCTCCGGGGCCAAGCAGAGCAGAGGCAGAGCCCAGAAGGGGACTGGGCAGGGAGAGGGCACCTGGGGGCTCCGTGACCTCGGGCTGACCCCAGGGCTTAGCCTCAGTTTTCTCATCTGCACAGTGGGGGCAACCATGTGATTTGAGAGCCGGGTGATGTCGGGCACATGGGAAAGGCAGGCTGACCGCCCCCCACCCACCCCCTCAGAGGCCACTCCACAGGCTGCTGAGGCTCCCACGGTTCTGAGGGCAGAGGGAGCTGGACTTCCCATGACTTCATCGGCAGAGGTCCTTCCTCTGCAGGAAGAGAAGCGAGTGGGAACAGCTTGGCTGCATCAGGCCGCCGGGAAGCCAGGGCCAAGGCCATGACCTGAGGGCCTAGGAATGAGTCTTGGATTTCCGCCAGGCCCGAAGGCACAGGGTGGATTGGGGCGCCACCCCACACGCTGCCCGGCCCCCACCTGCGGCCACTCCAGCGCCTCAGCCCTGGGACCCGTTACCTTGCCCGCAGACGCTGCCCCCCTTTCTGCACCCACAGCACGCTGCTGCCGGGGAGGGGCACACAGGGCCCCCAGAGCCCTGTGTTGGGGGGTCCTTGGCCTGTATGATGCTTTGCTGAGCTCCCCTCCCCTCCATGGGGGCTCTTGTGGAGCTGTGAACCCCCCAGAGGCACCAGGGAGCCCCACATGGAGGCCCCAGCTCTCTGCACACTCCTGCCCTGGGCCTGGGCCGTGTCGTCACCTCCAGAGAGCGTCCAGAGGCGGCTCGGCAGCGGAACAGATCTGATTTGGGTCTCCTGCGGGCCGTGACACCATGAGGATTGCTCGCTGCTGGGAAAATAGCTGTTTTCACATGACAATGGCTCCGGTCCTCACTGTTGACCGCACGAGGGCCAAGGCTCCCTACTGTGAGCTGGAAGCCATATCACGAGACTATCCGAAGGATCGTGTGACCCAAACCTGGCCCCTCTGTCCCCCCGTGTCCCCGGCATCACCAAAGGTGACAGAGCCTGAGGCTCACCCTCCCAGGGCGCAGGACGGGACTAGCAGCAGATATGGTCCCGGGAGCAGCCGGCCTCACCTGAACAGAACACAGGCCAGCAACCCAGAAGCAGAGTCCCTAGGTAGCAGGCCTCTCTCTGGGGGTGGCCATTACCAGCCACCATACCCCTAAAGAGCGGGATCCCAGACGAGGGCTCGGGGCTGACAGCTGTCATTGTGCCCATTGTACAGAGTGGCAAGCAGGCTCTGAGAGATGCGTGTCTAAAGGCCCCAAGATGGGCCTCCTCCAGAGCCACAGGGGGCTGTGTGAGGGCCAGCTTTGCCGAGCAGACCTGCGGCTGGGTCTGGCCAGGGCTCTGACTGTGCTTAGTCATGGCCTCCATGGCCCAGGGCCTCTGTCTTCAGGCAGGTCTGAGGGCGCCCTCCCTCTGACAACATGACATGATGACCCAGAAGGCAGGCCGGCCAGCCTCACTCACGGCTCCACACAGCACCTTCTGGGGCTGCACCTCACCCACAGCAGGCCCTGAGGACACACGTGCATTCACCCCAGCTCTCAGGCAAGGAGACTGAGACTCCCAGAAGCTCCTGGACAGGCCAGCCACCTTCGGGGGAGGGGCAGGGCCCAGGAGGAGCCGCTTTCCCCCCACAGCGGGCGGCTGCTCTGTGGCCTTGCATCCCCCCTGCCGCCATCCAGGGAAGGGAGAGCTCTGTGATGAGCCCCTGGTTCAAGAGAGGCAGCTGCACGCACTGCCCCGGGCTTCGCTCACAGCCAGACCCCCGCAGGAAATCCCTAAGGGGCGCCTGTCTCAGGGAGAAAAGAGCCATAGTTCGGTACCCTTCCAGCTCATCATCAGAAATAGGAAGGACTTTGATGCGAAATGTGTGTCTGTGAAGATGGCACCATGCCCAGGGGGAGAGGGGTCCAGCCCAGCCCCAAGCCCAGGCTGTACATGCCTGGTGAGCCCCCAGCTGCATGGACTGACCAGCTGGGCCACAGGAAATGAATGCAATGCTGGGTAAGGACAAGCCTTTTCAGAATCATGAAGGTATCACTCACAGAGCTGCGCAGGCCGAGGACAGACACCCCTCTCTGCCAGCAGACTGCGGGTTTCAGCAATGAAAACAACCCACACTCGGCATCTCACAGTCTCAAAGTCTCCCCTGCAAAGTGAAAAGAACAGAACTGTTAATAATGCTGAAGCACACACCCAGCACACACGCACGTCATTACAAAGTTCCAGTGCCTGGCTTTCTAACAGATGTGCCTGTGGGGCCAGAAGTGAGAAGCCACCCAAGAAATCCTGAATTCTCTGAGAGCCTTCCAGCAACACCATCTACAAATATTGGAGCAAATGCCTTTATTTGTAACAAAACTACTGAATGGTTGTCAGTGGAATAAGTTCATACACTTTATTGAATGCATATAATATAAACCAGTATTTCTCACATCTTTTTGCAAAGCTGCTTTTTCTTTTTGTAAATTATTTATTTTAATTGGAGGTTAATTACATTACTGTAGCGGATTTTGCCATACATTAACGTGAATCAGCCATGGGTGTATATGTGTCCCCCATCCTGAACCCCCCTCCCACCTCCCTCCCCATCCCATCCCTCAGGGTCATCCCAGTGCACCAGCCCTGAGCACCCTGTCTCATGCATCGAACCTGGACTGGCGATCTCTTTCACATATAGTAATATACATGTTTCAATGCTATTCTCTCAGATCATCCCACCCTCGCCTTCTCCCACAGAGTCCAAAAACCTGTTGCTTACATGTGTCTCTTTTGCTGTCTCGCATATAAGGTCGTTACCATCTTTCTAAATTCCACGTATATGTAGTATTATACTGTATTAGTGTTTTTCTTTCTGACTTACGTCACTCTGTATAATAGGCTCCAGTTTCATCCACCTCATTAGAACTGATTCAAATGCATCCTTTTAAATAGCTGAGTAATTTTCCACTGTGTATATGTACCACAGCAAAGCTGCAAATTCTATAGGAATTTCTATTTTTTTATTCCATTGATACCTTCCCCTCCCCAAACATGTATAAAGACGGAATTCCCGAGCAGTTCTAATTTGCAGACTAAGTCTCATAGAGTGAGTCTATGGGACACATAGATCCCTGGGTGGGGGGAACACATTTTCAGGGTGGGAAGGGCATTTTTTTTTTTTTTAAGAAATCTAAAACTATCATCACCCCCACCATCCTACAGGGAATGAGGCAGAACCAGAGGGAGCATTAACATCAAGTTTCAGGCTTTTCCTAAAGTGCAGAGTTTCCTGTCCCCTGGAAACAGTCCATGGAGAGGGGGAGGGG
>SJYX01005600.1:442348-467708 GCA_006410675.1 Oreotragus oreotragus | reverse complement strand
TCCCGCCCACACCCCCCGGCAGCGTGCACGCCCCTCCCTGCACCCTCCCCGTGGGGCGGCCCGCCTCCCCGCACCGCCCTTCCCGCGACGACGGCAGCGCGCGCGGGAGCCGGGAGGCGGCGCCGGGCGGGGAGGCGCGTCCCGGGCTAGGCGGGGGATTCAAGCGCGTTATAAGGCGCGGAGCCCGGGGCCGAGGAGTCCAGACGGTGCGATCGCAGGCCAGAGGCACCCGCCGCCCGCATGGCCCCCGCCCGCTGCCCCGCGCGGGCCCTGCTGCTCGCCTACGCCAGCCTGCTGGCCGCCGCCGTGGGCCTGGGCTCCCCGGAGCCCGGTGCGCCCTCGGGGAGCCGCGCCCGCGAGGAGCCGCCGCCCGGGAACGAACTGCCTGCGGGACCGGCCGCCCGCCCGCCGGTAAGAGGCCACCCGGCCTGCCCGGGCCCTGGAGAGCTCGGGCCTCAGCCGCCCCGTCCGTAGCGCGCGCCCCTGGGTCCCCAGGCGCCCAGCGGGCGCAGCGCTCTCGCTTCCGTAGCGGCGGGGAGCGGGGCAGACGCGGGTGTCCCCCTCTCTACAGGGGACGGGAAAGCGCTTAGCTTGCGGGCTTGGCGCCGGCGGTCTGGGCGCTGGCCCCCTGCACAGCCCGGCGCCTTAAGGGCCAGCCCTGACCTTGGCTTTTGGGGTTGTCATGAAAAGCGAAGTTCTACTGGACTGGGGGGAGATGCCTGTTCTCTGGAGACTTCCAGGTTGGGAAGCTCGTAAAGTGTAAATAGCTCCATCCTCCTGAAGTTGGGAAGAGGGTATCTGTAAAAGTGTGAGCAAGTCCCTAACCACCCCGCCACCCACCCCACCCCTGCCCCCTATCTCCTTGGTGCTTGTTCTCTGGAAATAAACAACTGCCTTCCTGCCAGCTGGGGAGGGAGGGAGAAAGTGTCTGGATGGGGTGCCAGCCTCCGATCTGTGATTTCTAGCCGACACTTAGCTCTGCCCTGCTCCTTCCTTTCTGGCTGCAGAAGCGGGTTGTCCGGTTGGGGGTGACCAGGGGGTTGGGGCCTTCAGAGCTGCCCTCAGTGTGGGTGGGGCCTCCAGACAGGGAGGGGAGGGCCCTGGGGAGGCTGCTTGGAGTTTCTTTCCTCTAAAGATGCCTGTGGGCGGTGCCCGGAGGCTCAGGCCTGCACCTCTGGTCTCAGCGTCACTTTGGGAACCACGACGCCCCCGCTCGGGGACGCCCCCACCGAAGACAGGTGACAGTGTCAGCCAGCCCCAGTCACTCCCCGGGAGGGGCCTCCCCAAAGCCCTTGTTCCCATCGCCCCCTGCCATTTCCCGCGGACTGAAGGCAAAGCCTACCTCAGCCCCCTGGGGGACACCGGGGTGCAGGGTTTCCAGAGGCTGGGCTGTGATGGTCAGGAAACAGAGGGGCTTCAGGTGCTTCCAGGGGTGGGTTCTGGCCTTGGAGGCAGGGCTCCTTTTGAGAGCCGCTGGAGGCTGAGACCTCCATCAGCCAGGGCAGTGGTCCAACATCCACCCACACTGCCGCAGCCCATCTCCCAGGCCCCCCAGACCAACCTGGTTCCACCTGTTTCTGTTTCAAGCCAAACTGGGGTCTAAGTCCCTCCACAGGCTCCCAGGCCAGTGGAAGGGCTGGCCCAGCACACAGTCCACCCCGGGCACAGTCCTCCTGCTGGGTGTCCCCTGAAGGCGGTATGGGACGGTGGACTGGGGTCACCGGTACTCATGCAGAGGAGTCGCTGGGGGAGGCCTCGCAGGGCCCGGCACCCAGGGAGGTGTGGGGATGCCCCGGGCACTCTGAGGCCTCGCCCTCTGACCACGTCCCTCCATCACAGAAGCCCCATCTCCATCACACCACACCGGCTCCTGAGAGAAGGCCCTGGGTCCCTGCAGAGTGGCCACGAGACCCGTGAGCCTGGCCGGCTCCAGGATCCCAGGGTCCTTCCATCAGCCGCCCGAGTCAGTGCCCATGACCTCATCCAAGCCCTCTTGAGCCAGTTTCCTTCCCAGCTGGCAGCCTCGTCCAGAGCCCAGACCGTCTGGGGCCTGCCGCTTACAGGGCCGGAGGCCTTGCCCTGGAAGTTACCTCCTGAAGCTCCACCATGTCAGGACTGGTCAGAATGCAGCCTGCCGGGGGTGGGGTGGACGTTTCTGGGCCCGTCACTGTCCCATCTTGGGGCACGTGACTCAGAAACCCTAAGGACAGGGAGGGGCCTTGTGTCACCATATCTCAGTGTGGGACACCCCACCCACGGTACCCAAAACAGCCCAGAAAGGGAGGCCTTGCACCCCTGAGGGTGGAAATTGGCCTCCCGAGAGCGCCAGACCCTGGGCGTTGGTTGGGGTGCCTGCTGGCCGTTGGCGCCCTGCCTGAACCCCCAGTGAGGCCGGTGGTCCGGTTCTCGGGGAGGTGCATGCACTGCAGCTCCCCTGGAGGGAGGCTGGGAGGGGCCCGGCAGTGCCAGCTTCCACCTGCCCTGAAGCTCGGCACCCCACCTTCCTCCACCCACGCCCAGGGTCTTCCCCTGCAGGGTCCAGGCCGAGGAGTGGCTCTTCCCCAGGGGTTAGTTGCCCTCCACTGCTGGGAGGAAGGGGCCAGGGGCTGGGGCTGTGCTGGCTTGGAGGCCAGCCCAGTTGACGGTGATGGGGGCCCAGGGGGCCAGAGGAGGCCATTCCTGTGCAGTGACCTCTTGCCAAGCGTTCAGCCTGCTTGGCTGGCAGCCCTGTCCGGGAGGCAAAACAATCTGTTGGCGGCTGTGTTCCAGGAGCCCCCCGTGGAGCGGGCGCACGGCCTCAGCGACCCCCGGGACGCCTGGATGCTCTTCGTAAGGCAGAGTGACAAGGGCGTCAACAGCAAGAGGGGCAGCAGGGGCAAGGCCAAGAAGCTGAAGGTGAGCGCTGGAGCCCAGCCAGTGTGCGTGCGCGCGCGCGCGAGCCTCCACCCACGAGCCTTTCCCCGGCCCCACCCTGAGCACTCCCAACGAGCACAGACCCTCCGCCTCAGGCCAGAGAGCACAGAAGTGTCAAGTCGGGGCCCGTGTGACCCTGAGGTCGGGGTGTCTGTTCCGGCCATTTACCTGCACCCCTAGAATGCCAGGCAGCCTCCCTGGCTTGCTGCTTTCTCTTCCCTCTCTGTATTCTGGGAAGCCTGGGCCAGGCTGCAGGGCAGTCAAGGACCGAGCAGGAGGGGCCTGCGGGTGCGCTGGAGTGACACAGTCTGGGGGGCCACCGGGGCCCTGGGAAGCCACTGGTGTCCACCCTTCATCAGCCTGAGCGGGGCCTGGCCCCTGCTTCTGACGGCTGACCCCTGCCTGGGCCCCAGTGAGGGCCGCATCCCCTGCGGTGGGGCGCTCCGGGCAGCGCTGTCCCGCCCTGTTGAGCCCTGGCCTCCCTGCTCCCCAGGGCTGCCCCAGTGATGGCATGCTGGGCTCTGAGCCTGGGGCAGCCCACCGGCTGGGCTGTCACTGGAACCTGACCCGTCACCCCCAAGCTGAGCTGGGGGCTCCCCAGGCTGCCTCCCGGCAGAGTCCCAGCCTGGTCCAGTGAGGGCTCCTTGAGGACCGCCCCCCTCGGGATGGCCAGGCACAGGGGGGCTTGCCGACTAGGGCGAGGACAGACCGGAGACTCACAGGCAGCCTGGAGCGCCCCCCCGCCCTCCCTGCCTCCCTCAGCCCTGGGGCTGGGCTGCAGCCTCCTTCTTCCCAGCCTGGCCCCCGGTGGCCCACCATCACCAGCCCTATGCCTGCAGCTTTCACTGTCTCCTCAGGGGAACTGGAGGCTGACCTTCCCCTCAGGGGTCAAAGCAGGAGTCTCCCGGCTCCCTCGTTACCAGCCTTGCTGACAAGAGCTCACCGAGGGGGTGCCCACGGTCCCCACCCCACCCCGCCCTGTCTGTCCAGAAGTCCTCACTGTCAGACTTCTCTTTCAGCTTGGGCTGCCAGGACCCCCGGGGCCTCCCGGCCCCCAGGGTCCCCCAGGCCCCATCACCCCACCTGAAGTCCTACTGAAGGAGTTCCAGCTGCTGCTGAAAGGTAGGGGGTGGGTACCACACAGATACACACCCCACTGGGAGAGCGGGGCAGGGATACACACCCCACAGAGGAGATCGGGGGCAGAGGAGCCGAGATAGGCTGGACCTTGGCCTTGTCGACCTGTATCTGGGAGGCCACGGCTCTGGTGCAGGCCCAGGTCAGGGCTGTGTGTGGGTCGGGGCCTCGTGGAGGTCGGGGAGGAGTGGGTGAGGAGGCAGCTTCACAGAGGAGGATAGACTTGGTCTCCGTGTTCAGTAGGTGCCTGGGGACCAGCCTCCATACCCCACCTGGGAGGCCGCTGAGCTTGCAAAAGCCGAGAGATCCAAGCCCGTGTTCCCCAGGTGGGGACTGTTAGGGAGAAATCAGAGCTCCTTAAGCTGGCAGAGTGCTCCACTGAGCCCTGCAGGGACCCCAGGGAGACCTCAGGCCTCTTTCTTCCCTTCACCTGCACCCCGCCTCTTCCCCTGACACATCTCTGCTGCTGGCTGCAAAGCCCAAGGGGAGGGCCCCAGGAGGCTGCCCTCACGGGGCAGGGAGGACAGTGCCGGGAGCACAGAGAGGAGCAGGCTGGGGCTGAGGCCGCAGAGGGTGAGAGCAGAGCTGAGGGGGCTCTGGCACCCAGGGCGGTATCCCTGCACTGCGGCCAGCTGCCAGGCGATGGCTCTGGGTACCGACTAGAGTTCATCTCACTGTGAGGAGCTCTTGAGTCTTTTCCCGTTTCTGTTTAACGTACTGGGCTTCCTGGGTGGCTCCGACGGTAAAGAATCTGTCTGCGATGCAGGACACCCAGGTTCGATACCTGGGTCGTGAAGATCCCCTGGAGGAGGGCCTGGCAACCCACTCCAGTATTCTCGCCTGGAGAATCCCATGGACAGAGNGTACTGGGCTTCCTGGGTGGCTCCGACGGTAAAGAATCTGTCTGCGATGCAGGACACCCAGGTTCGATACCTGGGTCGTGAAGATCCCCTGGAGGAGGGCCTGGCAACCCACTCCAGTATTCTCGCCTGGAGAATCCCATGGACAGAGGAGCCTGGTGGGCTACAGTCCACAGGGTCGCCACGACTGCGCGACTAACAACTACACTTCATTTAAGTAGACCAGCTTCAGAGGCTGAAGAACCTCCACATTCTCTGCAGTAATAATTTCTTTACACTCAGCTTCTTTCCCCAAATGACGGGTCTGGCTTAGCCTACTGCATTTCCTGATTCAATAACAATGTAAACAGAGAAAAAGCAGGGGCAGCCCCAGGGGGTGAAGCGGTAGGATAAACAGGTGAGGCAGGGGAGAACAGGGGTCCTGGGTGCACCAGCCCTGAGCTTCCCGGTAGCCAAAGCGTGGAAGGAAACGGGAGCAGCCGCGGGATCGGGAAGCCGGTTCCGAAGACCATGCAGGCCAGAGCGGGTCTCCCGTGGATTCCCGAGCGCGGGCGCCCGGCCGCGGTTCCAGGGGTCATCCGTAACGGTGCCAGCGCTCTCAGCGGCGCCGGGTTTGGGGCAGGTGTCCGGGCGGGCCGCGGGGGGTGGGGGTCCCGGCGCGACCACCGCCCGCTCTGTGCCAGGCGCGGTGCGCACGCGCGAGGGCGAGGAGCCGGAGTGCGGCCCGCGGGTTCCCGCCGCGGTGCCGGCCGCGCGCCCGGAGGACGACGGGGAGGCGGCGGCGCGGGGCGCGGGCGTGCTGGCGCTGCTGGCCGCGCCCCTGGCCCCCGGCCCGCGGGCGCCGCGCGTCGAGGCCGCCTTCCACTGCCGCCTGCGCCGGGACGCGTCGGTGGAGCGGCGCGCGCTGCACGAGCTCGGCCTCTACTACGTGGTGAGTCCGGGCCGGGCCGGGGCGGGGCGGGCGCGGCGCGGCGGGCCCGGGGTGACCGTCTCTGCGCCTGCAGCCCGACGCCGAGGGCGCCTTCCGCCGCGGCCCGGGCCTGAACCTGACCAGCGGCCAGTACACGGCGCCCGTCGCCGGCTTCTACGCGCTCGCCGCCACGCTGCACGTGGGTGAGGCCCGGCCCCGGGCTGGGGGCGGGGTGGGGGTCGCCCCGCCGCCCTCGGGCCCGCCGCCCGGTGATCACTGCCCCCGCGCCTCCCCCGCAGCGCTGGCCGAGCCGCCGAGGCGGGGGCCGCCGCGCCCCCGGGACCGCCTGCGTCTGCTCATCTGCCTGGAGTCCCAGTGCCAGCACCATGCGTGAGTGGGCACCCGCCTCTTCCCTCGGGGCTTCCCCCTCCTGCTCGCAAGGTTCCTCCAGCCGCCTGGCGCCCGCCCGCTGCCCCAAACCGACCCTCCGCAGCCCGCAACCCCCGCCCCAGTCTCCCCACCTCCCCCATCCCACCTACACCCAAAAGGGGCTGACTATACCATCCCTTGCGGAGAAGGCAATGGCACCCCACCCCAGTACTCTTGCCTGGAAAATCCCATGGATGGAGGAGCCTGGTAGGCTGCAGTCCATGGGGTCGCGAAAAGTCGGACACGACTGAGCGACTTCACTTTCACTTTTCACTTCCATGCATTGGAGAAGGAAATGGCAACCCCCTCCAGTGTTCTTGCCTGGAGAATCCCAGGGACGGAGGAGCCTGGTGGGCTGTTTATGGGGTCGCACAGAGTCGGACACGACTGAATCGGCTCAGCAGCAGCAGACCATCCTGCGATTGAGATGCCAACATTGCGTCCTCAGGGGCCTCCCCTGCCCAGTCTGTGTAGGGCCTGGCCCCAGGCACTCTTCCGCCCCATCCATCCTCCGGTTGATGTCTGTTCAGAAGGGCTGGGCTGCCCTTTCTGTACCCCAGCGCCCAGATAGCCCAGGCGGAGAGCAGGTGTGCCACAGTAGTGGCAGAAGGCGTACAGGAGTGAAGTTCGCATCTCACTCTAGTTTGGAAAGCTGTGCAGGGCTCGGCCTGAACCCAGACTCCCAGCGGCCCGCCCCGCACCTCCAGCTGCCCCGTCAGAGCCTGGGCTTGTGGCCCTGTGGCACACGCGCCGTCCTGTGTGCTTCAGCCCTGTATGCACTCCTGTTGGGGAGCCCGTCCAGATACCACCTCCCCCCGGAAGCCTGGCCAAAGCTGCCATTTCCGGGGTGCCTGGCCGGGTGCTGGGGAGCACACTGCAGGCGGCACTGGGGGGCCTGGGGCCAGGGTCTCAGGTGCCCCCTCCGTCTCCTTTGGCCACAGCTCCCTGGAGGCCGTCGCGGGGCTGGAGGGCAGCAGCGAGCTCTTTACCATCTCGGTCAACGGCATTCTCTATCTGCAGGTGTGTGGGGCAGGCTCCACCGTGGGGGGACATGCTGGTGGGCTCGGGAGCTGTGGGTGCAGTGCCCCCGCCTCCGAGCCCTGACGAGGGTCAGGGCAGAACGGAGCACTCACGCTAGTCCTGGCAGAGCCAGGCTGTGTTACTGAGCCCCCCTTCCCCACACCTGGCCGCCCCCCAGACACCTGTCCTCTGCTCTGCTCCTCCATCTGTTTTCTGACCTCCCAAGCATCCCATGTCGAGGGCTGGCCTGAACTGGCCCTTCAGAGAGAGCTCAGTTGGGCAGGGGCGCGGTGGAGGACAGTGACAGAGGTCAGCTCTCCCAGGGAGGACATCATGACCCCTGGCCCACTGAGACTGCGTGAGGCAGACGAGGTTATTTCCACACAGAACCCCGAGCGGTGCTCTCTTTCTAGACTGGGGATTTGCGGCAGGTGGTCGAGAAATGGATGAAAAGGATTTCCTGGAAACAAAAGTAGTTGCGGATGTGTTGAATGACAGCTTACACGCACACGGCCCTGGGCAGGCTGGGCCTGTTCTGAGCGCTTCACGTAAATTACTCATTAACCCACGGTGATTTGAAGTGGGTCAGGGTACTATGGCACAGAAGGGTTAAGTAGCTCGCCCAGGCTCGCCCAGCCACGCCAGGACTGCAGGCCAGGCTGTGGCTGCAGGCGCTGTGGGTGTGTCTGCTGAAAGGTCTGCTCCCTGCCTGACGACCTCAGGCGGCATGGTGGGCCTGGGGTCCTGAGATGGAAGGCCTGGCTTCTGCATTTCTGGGAGCTCCCGCTTCACATCTGGGGACGTGACCCTGCGGTGCCTGGACCACATCTGGAGTGGCCAGGCCCTGCTACTGGCCTCACGATGGCTTTACCAGAAGGGCAGTGGCCAGGCCCGTGGTGGAAGGGCGCCTGGGTTTTGCAAAGCACGCTTGACTCTGGCCCCCGACTGGAGGCTCGCCCCCACACGCATGAGCTAAGGGAGCCCGCCAGCACAAGAGGCTGATGGAGCTGGGGAGAAAGCTCGAGAACAGGGGTTGGAGGTGCCGGGTTTGAGGTTGAGGCGTGTGGGCTGGCAGGGCGGGGCGAGCAGTCAGTGTGCCTGCAGGCCGCGGCGTCGGGCTGACCGCGGAACCCCCTTGCAGGCCGGGCAGTACACCTCCGTCTTCCTGGACAACGCCAGCGGCTCTGCCCTCACGGTGCGCAGCGGCTCCCACTTCAGCGCTGTCCTCCTCGGCGTGTGAGCGCCGCGCCCGAGTGTGAGCAACCCCAGGGGCACTGTTGGAGCGGCAGAGGCCCCGCCGGACTGCACCCCTGGCCACCGCAGCTGAAGCCCAAGATGCCATTACGGGCAGCCCACGGAGGCGACACGCACACTGGTGGTCCGGGAACTCCGGGTGATGTCTGGACGCCGTCCTTTCCAGGGAGGGGTTTGCCCAGTTTTGTCCGCACCGGCCCCCTCCCCACCCTCAGCTGCAGACCTGGGCCCCTCCCGGGCAGCTTGCTCCGTGGCTGAGGTCCGGCCGCACCTTTTCCATCTTTCCTAGGGCTCTCACAGGCTGCCTGCTGGGCGTGCCAACAAGGAGGGGAGAGGCCGCCCAGCCTGCCTGGCGCCCACCTGCCCCTCTCCCAGCCGTCCCTTTGGCTGCCATGGACCTCAGGGCACTGCTTGGCCTGCAGGGACCACAGGCCCCGAGCCTGTCCTTGCGGCCTCTGGGCACAGAGGCCTGGGCGCCAGGGGCATGGGAAGGGGCTGACGCGGACGGTGAGTCCAGAGCTGTTCCCACGCGTGCGAGCCCACTCGCGAGCTCACCTGGCCTTCCCTCCATCCCCTTTTGCAAACCCTCTCCCGGAGGAGGTAGTCTTGCCTGCCTCGAGGCCCTGGCCCGCTGCTCGGGCCCACCCGCCAGATGAGAGAGCTGGAACATCCCTGCAAACTGGGGGCGGCCAGGCCCTGTGCCCTCATCTGGATGGGTGAAGCTGTGGCGCCCGCAGGCTGACAGCTCTGGGTGCCCAGCCACCACGGTCC
Source organism: Oreotragus oreotragus (assembly GCA_006410675.1). Taxonomy (NCBI): domain Eukaryota; kingdom Metazoa; phylum Chordata; class Mammalia; order Artiodactyla; family Bovidae; genus Oreotragus; species Oreotragus oreotragus. Next base: position 458,414 of record SJYX01005600.1, on the reverse strand, counting down.
AACCCCACTGGGTCCATCCAGCTCTGGGCTCTTCAGAGCCTCTTCCCCACTCGATTGGCACCGTGCCCCAAGTTCAGACGGGTGTTGTGGGCAGGATGGGGAACAAGTGTGCCGCCCTGTTGCAGTGATGATGGGATTTGGTGGGGGGCAGATGGCGGCTGTTCCCATGGAGAAACAGGGGTGTCTGAGAGATCCTGCCATTTCTTGATGTAGGGCCCCCTTGGCTTGCTGAAGTTACCCCCACCCCCATTCCTGCACGGAAAACAGGCCACAGGAACACTGGTACCGCAGGTGCTCCTGGGGGCCAAGCTGGTCTGGCATGGGTGCCTCCAGGCCTGAGAGGGGTGGGGGCGACGACTGCAGTCACCCTGCTCCTTGACCTTCTAGCTGGCCTGGGGTGAGCAGGTGACTGGTCCCCAGGAGCCCTGAGCTTCCACCCCACAGTCTGACAAACGGGAGCCCCAGGCACCATGTGCATAAACCGACCGCTGGGTGCCCTTCGGCAGGCTGGGCACAGTTCTCAGGAGGACTCGCCCCCACCCTACCAGGAAGCGCCAGCCGGCTGGCATCCTGCCTGCCCACCCCCGCTCCTAGATAAGGGTGGCACGGCCGCGCCCTCTCCTGTACAGATACTTTAGAAAAGCTTTCACCCTGGGGAGACCCACGGTCCTTTTTCTCAGTATAAGTGTGTTATACAGCAATTAATTGAAGTATTTATTGTATAATGTCAGGTGAAATATATTTATGTAAAAAACTGCCTGTTCAAGTATTCTTTTATGTGGTTATACAAAGTTACAGAAGCAAAGGGCTGACCTTAAAAATACAGAATCGGAGTCCTTTAGGCCAGGCTCCCGAGGACGAGAGGCGATCTCCAGGAGGGGAGGTTCCCTCTGGGGTCGGAGAGGGAGCATGGGTTTGGCCAGGGACGACAAGCCTCTCCCAGCTCCAGGAAGCGGCACTCTGGGAATTAGGGACAGGTGCTCATAGACTGGTGCCTTGTTGGCTGTAAGAAAACATTTGGCTGAGTAACTTGCGCGGTTTCCCAGTTCTGAGATGCCAAGGCTCTTTCCTCTCGCGATGGTACACTGCTTCCAAAGAAAGGGAGCCTGGCTGTCCGCACTGGGAAGGGGTATGCTGGAAGCGTTCCCAAGGTACTTGCAGCAGGGAGGCCAGTCCTTCTAACGGAGCTGACAAAGTGATAAGGCCTGTGTGCAGGCTGGGCGAGGCCCGCAAACATGACAGAGCAGCTTCAAAAGCCGTCCTCAGAATCTTGCATCATCCCGAGGCAGGCATTTACACAGAGACCTGAAAGCCGTCTTACTAAGGAGCTCTACCAGCAATACCACTGTCCTGCTGTGTGAAGAAGGGCATGAAAAGAATTTTTGAGTTTGTTTTCCTGAGGAGGCTCATCACACATTTTTAGCGTCTTGGACAGGATGTTGCTTCGTGAAGCCCAACTTCAGCCCAGCCCAGAGCCCAGTGTGCACGTCCCTGAGCCAGGAGGCCGGGGCCTCAGGCCACACGGGGCTGCAGCGGGACTGCCCAGACCTGGAGACGCGCGCGTTCCACACCTGGGCATCCAGAGGCAGCCAGACGGCGCCTGTCATCACAGGATCGGAAATGAGCGGCACTCGGGTATCCTGGAGGGCCTGGTGGGGCACTGCTCTGCAGGGTGACAGCCTCAGCTATCAGCCTGACCTCCTGGCTGAGCCTGGGCTCACGCCGCATTAACGCTCTGTCACCTTATTTTCGTCTGCAGAGCTGAAAGCAGCCAGCTCCTCCAGCAGCCCTGGGTTCTGGCGCTGGCCTGTCTATGCCAGTCGCCGCCTCACACTCCCCTCTGTGAGATGCCACTTCCCCAGCCAGTTATCGGAGGCAGCAGCACGGGAAAGGAGCCCTAAACTACAAAACCCTGCGTGGTAAGAAACTCACGGCCATGACTATTGGCCCGTCCAAGAGGCCTGCGACACTGAGCAAGGAAAGACATTCAAAAGCAAACATGACCCCTGAAAGACCAAGGTATTGCTCAAGACGTAATAACTCAAAAGTCTAGAAAAAACACCTTTATTTACAGCCATGGGCATCCCACAGGAGTACACGAAACACATAATGTGCACAACACAAGAAACGAACCTCGGAGTCAAGGCCGCGCCCGCTCAGAGCCCTATCCGCACCAGCAGCACGGTGACGTTGTCCGCCGAGCCCCGCTGCACCGCCTTGCTGGCCAGCCTGCTGCAGGCGGCTTCGTAGCGGGCATCCACAGTGGGCTTCCCTTCCCGCCTTTGGATCTTCTCGTCCTACCGGGTGGGAAAGGGGCGCTGGTGAACAGGGACCCCGCCACACCATTCCTGAGATGCACCCCACGAGGGACGACCGCTCCCAGTCCCCATGGGGGGGTGGGGAGAAACTGAGTGGGGAGTGCCCTGGATGGAGCTCCCGCTCTCCCCTGGGGACTCGGGGGGAAGGGGCCCCGGGGCTGCATGGGGACACGGGGGGGAAGGGGCCCTGGGGCTGCATGGGGACNTGGGACTTCTCCTCTGAAGCCCAAGGGCAGCCGGAACGATGGGCACCTACCCGCTTCTGAGAGTGCTCACCTCCAGGCAGGACAAGATGAAGTTCACGGCTTCTTCTGGGGTAAAGACCTTGAAGAGGCCATCACAGGCCAGCAAAATAAACCTACGACATGGAGAGAAACACAAGTGGGTTTTAGCAGCAAACTTTACAAAATGGCCTGGCAACGGAGGTAACATATATTTGGCCAACTACTCAAAAGCTAAACATTTTACAACCAATTTAACGTCTACAAGATCAAGGTTAAAACTACTTAAAAGTATTTTGGGTGAGATAGTATTCCTCAAAACTGAGACTACGCTGACCACCAAGGTTAGGGACTAGCCCAATCCCAGTTTCTTAGACAAACTCCAGGAAGATCCCCAAGGAAGGTCTATCAGGTGGAACGGTAAACACACGCTGTCAGTCACCACAGGCCTCAAACCGTTCCCCAAACTGGACGGACGCTTGGACTTCAGGAACGTCAAGCGCTCTCTGCCCATGTGAAGGGAGAAGAGCCATCCGCTTTCAGTGCTGAAGAGGCCTCCGTCCCTTTCAAAGTCCCCCAGGATTCCCAGGGGAGTCTCTCTGACGGGGATGGAGGGGGTGGGACAGTTCCGGCTCTCCCGCTCATCTCTTTCCTCGTTTCAACACCCAGGTCCTGGTTTTCCGCTTCTGACTGGGCACTCACTCAGCAAGCACTTGCAGGCACGTGGTTTGTGCCTGGGGCCCGGCAGTGCCCCAGTCCGAGCAGTGTCAGCCCCTGCTGCCAAGGTGACAGACCCCGGAGTGGGGCTCTGCTCTGCTGCACAGCAGGGACCACACAGGGCCTGGTCTCATGTGGCAACAAGCCTCTCCCGAGGCGTCACCTGGGGAGCTGGAGGAGCGGGTGGAAACGTGCCCCGAGGGGCTGAGGCAGGCGTGTAGGGTGTGGAAAGGCGCCCCCAGCAGCACTGGCCTCCCGGCCCCTCGCTGCCACCTCAGTGCCCACGCCCCTGACGCAGGGCCCTGGACCCCGTCCTTCTCCCGCCAGGCACAGGGCCTTATTCTCAAGCAGCTCAGAAACAGAGGTGGACAAGAGGTCTCTCTTCAAACTACTTTGGCTCTGCTTAAAAACCTCCCATGATTCTCCCATTATGAGCTAAAACCCAGACTGCTCAGCAGAGAACCCAGGCCTCTGCAACCTGCCCTTGAGTGCCTGCCACCGTTTCCCTCCCTCCCACCCCGCCCCCCGTCCCCCCGCCCCCCACCGTGGCATTGGCTGGCCACACCTTCATCCCGTACCACTCCAGCACCCTGGCGTCCATCACCCGTGGGAAAGCCTGCTTTCTGTAACACGCATGTCTCCCTCCCACCATGGCCAAAGGCTCCAGAGCACCCGCACCCCTAAGACATACGGCACTGGACGAGCTTGTTCATGCATGGTCAGGCTGGACCCACGAGAGGAGAATGGGATTTTATTTATCCCTGCACCTGGAGGGCCCAGCACGGCCGCCCGCTCGCCACCCCAGGATCAGTACGCAAGCTGGAAGAAATCAGCAGGTAAACGAGGGAGGCGGCCGCCCCGCGCCCCGCGAGGGCCTACCTGTCATTGGGGGTCAGCTGGCAGCGTCTGATGTCCGGCACCGAAGTGACCCCGCAGCGCTTGTACTGCCCGTCCCCAATGGAGCGGGACACCTCCAGCACGCCCAGGACACGGCCGTCCCTGCAGCAAGGGGAGGCACATCAGACTCCACCTGAGACCAGGCTCCCGGGGCCCAGACTCTGAGCTCAAAAGCAGAGGAGTGGGACGGGGGAGAGACGCGACCTGTGGCGTCCACGTCCCTCAGCCGCCAATGACACAGCGCTGCAGCACTGCGCGGAGTCTTCCTGTCCCGGGCCACTACCGGCTCGCTACCCTGCACACGGGTGGCACCAGCGCCCCCTCAAGCTGGCTTGTGGCTGCGCCGGGCCTAACCCACTGGGGTGCCCACAGCCCAGAGTCAAGCCTGACTGGGCGCAGACCTGGCTTCATCGGTTTTGTTTTTACCTTAAAGCCACCATGGGCTTCCCTGATAGCTCTGTTGGTAAAGAATCCGCCTGCAATGCAGGAGACCCCGGTTTGATTTGAGAAGGGATAGGCTACCCACTCCAGTATTCCTGGGCTTCCCTGGTGGCTCAGCTGGTGAAAAATCCGCCTGCAATCCGGGAGACCTGGGTTCGATCCCTGGGTTGGGATGATCCCCTGGAGAAGAGAAAGGCTACCCACTCCAGTATTCTGGCCTGGAGAATTCCACGGTCCGTACAGTCTATGGGGTTGCAAGGAGTCGGACACAACTGAGAGACTTTCACTTTCTTTCCCTTTCAAGCCACCAGGGTTACAAACAGGGGGATATTTTTGCATTTCACTCTAGATTTGGAAAATACCTGAAAGTGACCACCCTCTGCTTCAGAAGCAAGTGTCGTTACCTTGGGTATGAACATGGTCTAATGACTTAAATACACACAGGAGAACTCTGGACACAATTACAGCTTTGCTCGTGCTGTTTTCAGGAGAGGGAAAGGTGTGCAGGGCCTAGGACAGCCGGTCCTGTCAGCAGGGAGAGCAGCCCCGTGCCTGCCGCTCGCAAGGACAATCCTGGTGGCCACCTGCTCTGCCACTCGGGCAGCTACACCGCCCGAGCACCCAGGCTCTCAGGTGTGAGACCAGAGGAGACGCCACACTCGACAAGGGGGACCAGAGAGCTCAGCCAACCGCAGAGCTGTGTGCGGAGGTGCCGCATCACCACGGGGCCCCCAACAGGGAACACGCCCTGGAAGCTGAGCCGCCCGCCCACCAGGGCTGGGGCCGCTCTCTAAGTCAGGGTCCCGCCTGGCTCCTGGCCCTTCGCTGGCCCACAGCCACCCTCCCATGGTGGTCACCGCCAAACCACCAGCAGCCAAGACTTGTGCTGGTATCTGTGAGCAGCTGAACAATCTGCTCAGGTACGAACAGCAGAACAAAAAACAAGAGGGAGCGAAGGGCGCCGGCGCTGAGCTGAGGGTGAAGAGATGCGTGGGGGACCCTCAGCGCGCCAGAGGGGGCAGCTCGGAGTCCGCGGACCAGAGTGCGTCTTCGGGACCGAGGGCCGGGGCGCCTGGCGCGGCCTCCTCCCGAGGCAAAGACCCAGCTTGCTTCAACAAGACTGCGTGCGTGCAGAGGCAGGGCCGAAGACCCAGGCACCACGAGGAGAACTCAGAGTCCGCTCACACTTCAGAAGCTGACCCAGCGGGCTGGCTGCCGCTCCGCCTGCACTCTGTACAGCAGGCTGCACGGGATGGGTGTGGTGTGGGCGCCAGCCGGCTGCAGAGGCCTGGGCCGACGCAGGCTGTGCGTCACAGGAGCACAGCCACAGCACCTGCCCTCTGTGCCCAGCGAGTCCAACATGACTGCTCCTGGCAAGGGCTGCCCAGAACCAGCCACATGGGTCACGGACTGCGCCTGCCCCAAGCCTCAACAGCCCCTCCACCCACAGCCAGCTTCCCCCACGCAGCACAGGATGCTGCATGCTCTGCACGGCCTCTCCCTGGCAATCCGCAAGAATCCACTCTTCTCCCACCGTGCTGGGCAGGGAGTGAGTTTTGAAGTCCCAGCCCCCAAGCCAGCCTGCCTATCCCAGGGACCTGCCACCCACAGGCCTGGCCTCCTGCCCTCCAGCACTTGCGGCTTGTGCTCCACGCAGCGTCCTTCCCGCCTCCCTTCCGTCCACACGTCAGTCAGACAGTGGCTGTCCCACTGGTGCCAAGTCCGTCACCAGAATCTCCTGACCGCACCGCCTTCTGCCGGTGTTTTGATCCGGTTTTCCCTTCACAGCGGGGGAGGGGCACAGAGACCAACACCCTGGCTGCCCGGACAAGCAGAACCCTGCTCTGCCTGCAGTTCCTCCGGCCCAGGACACAGGAGTCTTGACGGGCTCGCGAAGCTGAGGCTGGGAGGTGGACGCTCCATCTTCCTCCGACCGTCCCAGGATGAAAGATGCCAAGGGCTGGAGTTTCAGCAGGATGGGTGCGACAGGGCAGGACCGCACCTGATTCCAGAACTGTCTCCCTGTCATCAGAGACCGCACCAGACAGGCAGCGCACTGGACCCGGTGGCAGGTGCTACAGATGTAAGCTTCGCTTCCTCGTAAAATAAACATCAGACTGTCTTCACCTTCTCCGAGGAATTCTCCTGAAGCAGCGTTAAGGCACTGCATCCAGTCCACTCCCTTCAGTGTAAAACAGGAGGAAAATAAAACACGTACACGGGAGACACGCTGGAAAGGTCAGCAGATGGGGGGAAGAGAACAAGACGTGAAAGCAAGCCTCTGCTCTGCACTTTAGGCAGCTAACCATGTAAATGTGGGTCTTCTTCCCTTTTAAAATCATGGTGAAATAAGCAACATCCTGTTGGTCACCTTCACTTCCACTTTTAAGAAAAAGGCTGAGTGGCATTAGGTACATTCACTGTTGTGCAGCCGTATCTCCAAGCTTTCCCCTCCCTGCACCAGGACTCTGCGACCACTCCCCTCCCCGCCCCGCTCCCACCACCCCGTCCTGCCTTCCATCCCGATGAGGACGCTGGCCACGCGGGGACTCATGTAAGTGGAGCCACGCGGCGTCTGCTCCTCTGTGTCTGGCTCGCTCCACTTGGCAGGCTGTCCTCGGGGTTCGTCCACGGGCCGGGGTTCCCTGCCTTGAGGCCGCAGTGCTCCCGCGTTACGGAGGCCCGAGCTTCGTCTGTCTCTTCAAGACGGTGGACGCTTGGGGTGCTCCCAGCTTCTGGCCACTGTGGAAAGGGATGCTGGGCACCCACTGCTTTGAGTTCTGGGGCACACAGACCAGGACTGGACCTGCTGGCTCACATGGCAGGTCTATGTCCTTTTATTTCTACTCTTTATTAAAGTACTGATCCACAGTGTTGTGATGGTAGATCTGTCTTTAATTTGTACGGAACTGCTGTGCCATGTTCTACAACGGCCGTGCCAGTTTACATTCCCACCAGCAGCGCGCCAGGGCTCCTATCTCACCATGTAAATGCTCATAATAAAAGGGGAAAAGAGCCCTGAAGTTGAAAACAAAATGAAACTAATGATCATGATAACCAGAGTGTAACAAAACCACAGTGCGAATGATTATTCCACGTTTACACACAATACTTGGTACATCCTCAGTGAGACACAGACTAAAGACAAGAGAACCGCAAGGAACTCACATTCGGTAACAATGACGCTGCCGATGCTCCAAGTTTCAAAAAGCTCGTTAGGCAAACAAATATGCAACGTTATGAGGAACCAAGATTTTCAGGATAAAAGGAGACACCACAGCTACTGAGTCAAAGAAGTTAAGAGAAAGCCCTGTGAAGCCCCGTGAACGCTCAGTGTGAATGAGACTCACGGGCTGCAGAGAGCACGTGCGCGCGTGTGTGTCTGTGTCCTGGTTCTGTCCTGGAACGGGTGTGAACTCATGCCACTGCAGGTGACCCCAGCAGCCCCAGCACGTGGAGCTGTTTAGAGCCCAGCAGACGTGTGGAAGGCGCTCCCTCCCGCTGGCCACCGAGGGCACGTGCGCGTGAGCAGCAAGAACACCCTGCCTCTAGGGCTAGAGTCAGAGCCCTGGATACAGAAACCCGCCTGCAGTGACCCCTGGAGCGAGGACGGGAGCCACTAGTTTCCACAACTGTGGGTGCTCCCACTCTGCAAATGGTGATGGAGAATTCAACACATACCCTACTTTCAGGGAAAAACTGGTTCACCCCGTTGATGAAGGAAAGCCTTTCCTAACAGGACGCCTGCTACCACGTGCAAAAGGAGCCAGAAGTCAACGGTCCTCTTTGCTGGTCCTGTGAAGTAGCTGATTCATGCAAGGTCACTGAGGGGCGCTAAAATCGTCAGCTGAAAGGCTGACGGGCAACAGTCACAGGTGCCCAAGTGGACCTCCCCAGACTACCGGCAGACCATACACGGAAACAAGTCCTCCACCCTGGAGCCGTCTGCTGCCACACGGTGGTCAGCACTCAGCACGCATCTCCAGCAGTGATCGCACTCGGCTACTGACGTGGGGGCAGTCAGAAGTGCCTGGCATCCCCATCAGATCCCTTTACTGAAAACGTGTAACTTGAATCTAAAGCAGCCTGCTGCTGCTGCTGCTGCTAAGTCACTTCAGTCGTGTCCGACTCTGTGTGACCCCATAGACGGCAGCCCACCAGGCTCCCCCATCCCTGGGATTCTCCAGGCAAGAATACTGGAGTGGGTTGTCATTTCCTTCTCCAATGCATGAAAGAGAAAAGTGAAAGTGAAGTCGCTCAGTCTGTCCGACTGTTAGCGATCCCATGGACTGCAGCCCACCAGGCTACTCCGTCCATTGGATTTTCCAGGCAAGAGTACTGGGGTGGGGTGCCGTTGCCTTCCCCGCTAAAGCAGCCTATAGACCTAAATTCTGCTTTATAAGACATAACATACAAGCACCTTAAACGGTGCTGGTGACCCTATACAAGGGCGGACTAGGGACACGATCCAAGCCAAAGCAGAGATGATTCTTCACAGAAATAAGCGAGTCCAATGCTGACAAGACCCTGGTTTCCAACACGGACACTCTGGGGACAACTGGGGAAATGAGGGCACAGGCAGAATGTTAAGATAACCTAATACAAACTAAAGAATGATTATTTTCTTAGATGTTATGTCTGCAACTAACTTTTAAATAGTTCAGCCACGCACACACACATGTAAACAGACAAAGCAAATATGGCAAAATGTTAACTACTGAATCTAGGTAGTAGGTATTTATTGAATCTAGGTAGTAGGTATTTATTGAATCTAGGTAGTAGATATTTATTGAATCTAGGTAGTAGATATTTATTGAATCTAGGCAGTAGATATTTACTGAATCTAGGCAGTAGATATTTACTGAATCTAGGTAGTAGATATTTACTGAATCTAGGTAGTAGATACTTATTGAATCTAGGTAGTAGATATTTATTGAATCTAGGCAGTAGATATTTACTGAATCTAGGTAGTAGATATTTATTGAATCTAGGTAGTAGATACTTAAATGCTTACTATTTAAAAATTTTTTTCCGCATGTTTGAAAATCTTAATAATGAAAGTGAGAGGGCATGGACGAAAAGAAAGCGCATGCCAGCCCCAGCCTCAGGCAGGAGATGGGCCACAGCCCAGCCCTTAGCTTGGGAACAAGTCACCCCTCCTGTCTCTGAGTACCCCTACTCTCTTCTTCAAATTGAGGGGTGCACCCTAAGTCCACACAGTTCTTAATAAATGGGGACTGAGAAACAGGAAGTAAATGCAATACAGCTGATCTTACTTTCAGCCATAGAAATGTTAATGTCAAAATCTTTCCAAGGAGCTCAGACAAATGCAGAATTTTAAAGTTATAAGAAAGGACAGAAAAGGTGATGCTACTAACTCCGACGCTGGGGCCACACTCTTGGGCATTAGCTCCCACAAGCAGCCATGGAGGCCCAGCCACGGCACCGGCCGAGGTCAGAAACCACTCTGTAATTCTGTCTTTGCCCACGCAGACAGCCACAACCCAGACCAAAATCCCCTTTTACTAACCCTGGAGCTTTCTAGCCAACCCTAAGAGCTCTGAGTCCTCTCCAGAGACCTCCCTGCCTGGAGTGACAACAAAAACTGGCCCAAGGACACAACGGGAGAGAAAAGGCCCCTCCAGGGATGCGGAGCTGCCGCCTCACACTGGCATCGCCCCTCTCCCTTATCTCCAACAGGCAACGAAGGCTTACACGGCTCAGACCTGAGATGAGCCAGGAAACACCGCTGGTGATATTCCTAATGCCGCGTCCTTAGCCCTGCTTAACTACCCGAGAGATGGCAGACGACAAACTAGAGCTGGCACCGTCTTCAAAGATGTAAAGAGAGATCAAACAACCACGGCAGACCAAGCCAGGCAAGAGCGGCCCCTGGGCCCGAGAAGCTGCTCCCCAGAAGCCCAGAGGCGACCAGCTCAGGCTACTGTCTTACACTTCAGGTTTTCCCTCTGGAGAAACTGCCCAAAGTGTAGCTTATCCAGTTGTGACAAATAATAGATTTTAGGAAAGTCCCTCGGAGCACAGGAAATGCTGGAAATGGTAAGCTTGAATTTGAGACAGGATTCTTGTGCAGATGTAGGGGAGCACGTTTCTCGCACACATCGTCTGCTCCCATTTGGACATACGTGAAATCCTACGACACGTGTTCACCAAGTTAGACCTCAGTCTCACCATGCTGAAGACTGTACAAGGCAGAAGGCCCTACCCGCGGAGGCCTCTCGGCTCACTCCACACCGGCCCCCCTTCCTGGAGCCCCTGCCACCCTCTGGTTACCTGACATTCCCTCCGGCCTTCTGTATTCTCATTCGTTCTTCATACTGGGTTGGATTATGCTCCTTGCTGAGGCTTAAGGCCGCGTGTTTTTGACTCTCCTCATTGTAACGACAAAGGATTGCCTGGGAAGACGAGAGTACAAGTGTGAGACTGAACAAGCCCAGTGCCTAACGCTGACATGGGAAGAGCAAGGTTAACAACTGACTTTGAGAGTCAGCCTCCTGCTGACAAACTTGAGTTCAGAGGGTCTAGCGTCAAAAGTATCAAGTGGCAAAGTGGTGTCACTCACTCACAAACACTAAGGGAGAGAAGAACTGGGTGACCACAGGCCCCTGCTGCCCTCACCAGGCCATCATCTTCCCACCTGTGACGTGAAAGGGAGGTCCCTAAAAAGTACCGAGGCCCCTGAGGCGCTACTGTTCCCCGAGTCCACACTGGCCTGCTCGGTGGGCTGATCAGGTGCACGGCCGCGTGTTCCTATCACCGTGCTTACTGTGTGGCGCTTCCACACAGACCTCTTACTCTACAGAGGGGGACGCCTGAGGCCCAGAGGATAAGCGTCATGCCTGGAGTCACAGAACAGGGCCAGAACTGAAACTGGGTCTGACTCCAAAGTCTCTCTTTTGGCTAATTCACACACATGCTATTTTTAAGTCCTCTGGTCTAAACACCCGTGTATAAGAGGCAGTCCCACCAGAGAGATCTACTAGAGGGTCACCCCAACACAGACCCCACTGGGGCAGGGCTTTCATCTGGGACGCTCACGGTTCCCAATGCCCCGTATCCCACGTCACCCTAAAAACACCAGGGTGGGGAGCAGCAATGTCCAGGTTTGAAGATGCTTTAAGAGTGGGAAGGTCACTCTGTCCAGAGGCTGCCTGGCAAGCAGGTGGCAGGGAGGGGCCATCCGCTCCCGGCCGGGGAGACAGCAGCGACTGCGGAGGCCCCACGGAGCCCTCACAGGTCTAAGTCAGCCCCCACAGCTGGGACGTGACGCAGGCCATCATCAGTGGGAAGCAGCTGGGTTTTCTCCCTCAGCTGAGTCCTGGGCTCAGCGGACATTCATCCCATCACTGAGCACTCTTCTAGTCACAGCTTTTGAGTTATTTTGAAATCACATAATTTGGAGAGGCAGGGGTTAATACTTTTCATTCATTACTGTCTGAGGTCAAAGAAATGAAGACAAACAGTTGTTTAAATAGAAGTAGTTTTACTTGAGGGCCAATTAAATTCCAACTCACAGCTCTGTACCTGTCTGACAGATAGGGTGTAAGTCTTCCCAGAACAAACAGCCTCCAGTTTAGCAGCCATTCCCTGACCCAGAACTTTTTAACTCTGCAACAGAGCCCTTGGAGCAGACCCCCAAGGATGAAGCTTCAACCCTGCCGCCGTGGCTATAACCGCATTCACCAGCGCTGCCTACAGTTCGTCCCCCTTGGACGCGCTGCTGTCTCAGCGGGCGACGCCACAGCCACATACCCGACTGTCCCCAAGGTTGGCGATGTAGAGAGTGTTGTCTACGGCCAGGACACACGTGGCGGTGGACCCATCTTTCCAGGCAGGTTTCCTGGAAGGGGGAAACACATCAGAGACACAGTCACCACCAACATGCTGCCACTCTGAGACTGAATTTCCAGAGCTGAAAGCAAAGTGTCATACTTTTAAAATGGATGGTTTGATACGTGTTTTTTAAATTAGATTTCATTAAGCTGTAAGCACTTCCTTGGTGCTGGGAGTTTTTCAGACAGCAAGCGCAACATCACACCAGCTAGAGGCCTGAGGTGCGTCTAGGACCCCCTCACAGGCCTCCGCGCGGCCGCACTTACTGGCTCGAGGCTTGCCTGAGGAACTCCTCATCCGTGTGCTTGAAGGCATCCAGGAGGCACCTCTTCACAGTCTTCCCTACGCGGATCTCGTCTCCTGCGGCGGCAGGCAGGAAAGAGAGCGAGGCCTTCAGGAGGGAGGCGGCCCTCCCGCCCCGCCACTCTGTGCCATGGCCGAGAGCCAGCTGCGCCTCCTCCCCTGCAAGTGGGGGCCTGAGCACCCTCCCACGTGCACAGGCAGGAGACGCCATCGCCCAGGGACACCGCCAGCGCCACACTGGGCCCGCTGCACAGCCCCTGCTCCCCGCGGCACAGCCTCCTCCAAGCCGGGCTCTGCCGGTCGTCAAGGACTCTTCGCTAAAGCCAGTGACGTCTCCCTCAGCAGCACAAAGACCCGACCCCGAGGCGAACGCCAACCGACTGGGCTCTGAGCCGCACCTTTAGGGAATTTCCTGATCAAGTTCTGATGCAGATTCTGTGCGGCAAACTTTGAGGCTCGAATTCCTCCATGTCCATCAAAAACAGCAAAGTATGACACCCGGGTGCTGGAATAATGAACTGAGAGTCAGCAAGATCCTCAGGCAAAGATTACTCCTCTCCATTAAAGCTTTTAACTCGAACAGCAAGCAGTAACAGTACCTAAGACAATACTGAAGTAACGTCCATGACATTTTAAAATTAAAAACTCACACTTGCTTCAAAAATCAAGATCTGTTAACTCTGATTTTTCACTAATATTCAGAACACTTTTCTATTTGGAACAGATTTAGTTTTCTACTTACAGCAGATTTAGTTTTAAACACTAAGACACAGACAAACACAGATAAATTACTGACAGTCAAAGACATCTGTAAGAGAACAGGCAGTTTCAGAACTCTGACTGATGTCAAATTCTTAAAGCCCGTCCTACCACTCCTATTCCAGTTCCCCTCTCAAGTTTGCCAGAAATCTCATACACACAGATAAATAGCATTAAAAAACTGTTTCAAGAAGGAAAGAACAAATATGCTTGTGTGAAATGACATTTTACTCTGCAGAGCTGCTCTTTTCCTCAAACGTTTCTAGAATCCCTTCTCAATGTGGGACATCATGAGCCATGAAACAATAAACTTATTTTGCTGAGCATACTCTTGAGGCCCATCCATGTTGGTACAAATAGCAAATTTTATTTTTTAATGGCTGACTGATATTCTATGTATATATATATATTTCAATATATAACATTATACATAATGTGATATATATGTATATATATACCTCTCATATGTGGTTTATAACTCAGAATCTTACAGTGTGGCATCTACTAGTTATGGTTTGGTGTCCCCCAATTAAATCTGTTCCCAAAAGACGAGCCTCCCGAGGCTTCTCCAAAGCCCCTTTCCAGGCGCTAGAAGCAACTCCGAGCACACTCCTGCTCTTGGGGACAAGGGCTCTTCCTCCAGACCTTTTCCTTCACTTTCATTTCATGCAACTGCAGGAAAAATTCCACAGTCTGCCTCCTGCTGTTTTGGTCTCCTGGGCCCTCACTACCGCACCAGCATCAGAGCAGACCTCTGCGCCACCTGGGCTGCCGGAGCAGGATACTCACATGAGAGCGGAGGGGGGCTGGCACTCCGCAGTGATGTCATTGAGGATGACATGGGCGTCCTGCATCTCCTCCCGCTCGCCCTTCCGCTCAGCCACGTAGCCTTTCAGGCCGAAGATCACCGAAGAGGCTACAGAACAGAGAACAAAAGGCCGATACAAAGCTGCGCCCTTCTCTCCAAGACGCCCTGGTCCCAGAGCAAGTGAGAGGGAGCTGCGGCTGCTCTGCCCAGCGGTGCCCGAGAGCTGCCCTGCCAGGCACCTCTCAGGTGGCAAGTCTGCTGCAGAAAGCAGACCACTGCTGAATGGGTGGCCTCTGCAAGGCTGAGCAGCAGAGAGGAGACAGCAGGCGACAGCCAGTCAGAGCAGAACGGCTCTTCCAAAGAGAGCGCCTGGTCAGAGCACCAGAGCAAGGAGCGCGCCATCACCCCACAGAAGTGAGACGGGCCCGGGGCAAGGAGCTCCTTGCAAATCTCGTCTGTCGGTAACTTCATGAGGACAGAAAAATCTCTGGTTTAGAGAAGCGCAAGTAAGTAGTTACCCCCAAGTGCCCTGAGGGATACACTGGAAATACGTGTTTCCAAGCTTGAGGCTGGAAGACTGAACAAATGGAAAGGTCAGCTGCTTTTACTTTAACTGAGGAAGAAGGAAAAAGGAGTCCACCGGAGATGCAAAACTTTCTCTTTAAGAGCTGGTCTGAGCTCATTTTCTGACACTGAGAGCCACGTCAGTGACAGATGCCCTTACTGAAGGGCGCTCGCTGGCAAGCACAGCGCTCTGCAGGCTGCAGGCAGTGACAGGCCACGCTGAAGCCTGCACCTTCATGTCCTCCGCGGGAGCCTGCGGCCTCCGCTGGAGATCACTGACCGCACGCGACCAAGTGGTTTGACGGGCGCAGTCAGTAAAAACCCACAGCTTTCTCTCTAGCTGATGCTCCTCACTTATTCCTCATGCACTGTGACACGTTACAAAGCTGACGATAAATTTCAATTGCTCTTTCCAGCCTCAGGTCGTCTCTTGGGGCGCTGCCTGCGAGCTCGTCACAGAATTCCAAGTGCTAATCACCAGGCGGGGGTCAAGGACACGTAGTCAGAGAGAGACTGGGGGCCCACATGCTAACCAAGGCCGAGTAAACCTGTCTCCTGCCCCTGAAGGACCAAGGCAGGTTTCCTACCTGGCTGAAGGTGAGTAAGAGATGGAGCGCATGGAGAGCAAAGAGTGAGGAAGCACGTGTGAACTCGGAAATCCGTGTGCAAACAGGGAACCCTATCCACTTCTTAAACACAGACACAGAAAGGAAGTGTTATCATTGGAAAGCTAAGCTTGTTTTTGCTCTGGGTTGTCTTACAATACGAAGTCTAATACATTTGTTTTCAAACTGTCTGAAAACCTTTACAAACTTTCTTTTCCACAAGCTCTTCACTGCCATTCTTCTCTTCATCGGAGGCTTTTCTCTTTGCTCCTTTCCCTTCATTCTTTACCTCCTGGGATATCGAAGTGTCAAGAGAACCTGGAAATGTAAAGTAAAAACCAGACAGAAACACAGCTATAGGCGTTTAAGTCCCGAGCAGACCTGGCTCCCTCCCAGCCCTTGGAGACGAAAGGACATTCAAGCGAGGCCTGGCAAAGAGGGAGGCTCAGTGGCCACAGCCATGCCTCCGAGGGGTGGGGCAGTGCCCTGGGCGCCCACAGTGGGAGACCACAAATAAGATCCAGGCCCTGCTCAGATGGCCTCGAGAGGTTATGTGAGAGGCTTCTCAGTGGTAAAAAA
>SJYX01005600.1:412997-440527 GCA_006410675.1 Oreotragus oreotragus | reverse complement strand
TTTCTCTTTAAGAGCTGGTCTGAGCTCATTTTCTGACACTGAGAGCCACGTCAGTGACAGATGCCCTTACTGAAGGGCGCTCGCTGGCAAGCACAGCGCTCTGCAGGCTGCAGGCAGTGACAGGCCACGCTGAAGCCTGCACCTTCATGTCCTCCGCGGGAGCCTGCGGCCTCCGCTGGAGATCACTGACCGCACACGACCAAGTGGTTTGACGGGCGCAGTCAGTAAAAACCCACAGCTTTCTCTCTAGCTGATGCTCCTCACTTATTCCTCATGCACTGTGACACGTTACAAAGCTGACGACAAATTTCAATTGCTCTTTCCAGCCTCAGGTCGTCTCTTGGGGCGCTGCCTGCGAGCTCGTCACAGAACTCCAAGTGCTAATCACCAGGCGGGGGTCAAGGACATGTAGTCAGAGAGAGACTGGGGGCCCACATGCTAACCAAGGCCGAGTAAACCTGTCTCCTGCCCCTGAAGGACCAAGGCAGGTTTCCTACCTGGCTGAAGGTGAGTAAGAGATGGAGCGCATGGAGAGCAAAGAGTGAGGAAGCACGTGTGAACTCGGAAATCCGTGTGCAAACAGGGAACCCTATCCACTTCTTAAACACAGACACAGAAAGGAAGTGTTATCATTGGAAAGCTAAGCTTGTTTTTGCTCTGGGTTGTCTTACAATACGAAGTCTAATACATTTGTTTTCAAACTGTCTGAAAACCTTTACAAACTTTCTTTTCCACAAGCTCTTCACTGCCATTCTTCTCTTCATCGGAGGCTTTTCTCTTTGCTCCTTTCCCTTCATTCTTTACCTCCTGGGATATCGAAGTGTCAAGAGAACCTGGAAATGTAAAGTAAAAACCAGACAGAAACACAGCTATAGGCGTTTAAGTCCCGAGCAGACCTGGCTCCCTCCCAGCCCTTGGAGACGAAAGGACATTCAAGCGAGGCCTGGCAAAGAGGGAGGCTCAGTGGCCACAGCCATGCCTCCGAGGGGTGGGGCAGTGCCCTGGGCGCCCACAGTGGGAGACCACAAATAAGATCCAGGCCCTGCTCAGATGGCCTCGAGAGGTTATGTGAGAGGCTTCTCAGTGGTAAAAAAACACTCATTCATACTCTGAGGCTATGGCACACACAGGGTATTTTATATCCACAAGCTCTTACGTATACATTTTCCAAAACCTGCAAAGTGAAACATCCTGAACCAGCCTGGAAACACTAACAAAGGCTTAAACTGAGACCAATATCAGGCTATAAGAACCGTCTATATCCTGAAAGGCAGAACAGGACTGCCAAAGCCATTCCCGCTTGCAAAGGGGTGGGTGTCTATTCAAAGCTGAGCTCAGGGCACCTGCAGTGAGAGCGCCCACTGCAGAACAGAGTCTAGGTTTAAGTCTCAGTTCTGCCATTTGCAAGGGGTGTGCCTTTAAGGCAAGTCACTCAGCCTGCAGGCCTCAGCTTCTTCACCTATAACAGGGAGGAAACTGTCCTCTCAGAAGGCTGTTTAAAACTGATGGGGAAAACTTATGGAAAGCTTTCATCACAGTCCCTGGTCCATCAAGTGTCCCATGAATGGCCCTACGTATTCTCTGCATTTAGGTATAAAAGCATACAACCATTTATTATTCATTCAACTACTCTTTGCCAGACCTTTCTGAGTACTGAGGGGAAAAAGGAAACTTTCTTGCCCTCAAGAATAATCAGTTACTTGCAGAGGACAGATTTCTGCAACAGTGTAATACACACATCCTCCCCCCCCCCACCCCACCCCAAGGCAAATTAACTGGGACAATGTCATGGCTCTCTCAATGGTCTCTCCATTAGCCTCCTGCCACTTACTGTTTGTGTTCCAGTTTTCCAAATGTGTATGAAAAAAAAATCTTCCCTTCTTTTAAATTGGAAAACAGAGAAATTTTTTTAACTGTTATTGCCTTCAAAGTAAATTATACTGTAATCAGAGAATGGTCTACATATGATATTGATTCTGTACTAGGACTTACTTTATGGCCTAGAATGTAGTCAGCTTTTGTAAATGGCTCTTGCCTGCTTGAGAAGAAGAGTAAGTCTTCTCAAGAAATCCTAAACACTGGATACCAGACTGGATTTTACATCCCCCCGCCCTGCCCAAAAAAATATATGATATTGATTCTGTACTAGGACTTACTTTATGGCCTAGAATGTAGTCAGCTTTTGTAAATGGCTCTTGCCTGCTTGAGAAGAAGAGTAAGTCTTCTCAAGAAATCCTAAACACTGGATACCAGACTGGATTTTACATCCCCCCGCCCTGCCCAAAAAAAGCTGTTAATAATGGTGTTGGAAGTCCTCTAAGTTACTATTAGTTTATTGCCTTTTGCCGTGAGGATAACGAAGACATAACTATCCTGAAGCCTCCTTTAACTAAATCTGATCAGAGCCCTAGTTGCACACATTTAACTTTCATTATAACTGAGAGCACTGTCTTTATTAGGAAGATTTTAGGGTAAACTGTATGAGAATGCTGTAATATTTTCATATGGACACATAGCCTGAAAATCTGAGAATTCTTGTGAAAGATGACTGTGATACTTTTTCTAAATACAGAAATGTGTGTGTGCTAAGTCACTTCAGTCATGTCTGACTCTTTGCAATTCTAGGGACTGTAGCTGGCCAGGCTCCTCTGTCTATGGGGTTCTCCAGGCAATACTGGAGTGGGTTGCTGTGCCCGCCTGCAGGGGATCTTCCCGACTCAGGGACTGAATCCTTGTCTCTTTCATCTCCTGTATTGGCAGGAGGGCTCTTTACCACTTAACAGTGCCGCCTGGGAAGCCCAAATATAGGAAAAAGACTAACTTAATCTATACTTGGTTAGACTAATTCCAATGCCTTAGTAGTAATTAGTTAATAATACAGAAAAATACACTTGAAAAGCAGTAAGTGTTCTATCTGACAGCATAAGGAAGGTCATTTCACACTAGAAGATACTCACATATGAAAGGACAGCCTGCATCCGCCCTGCCCCCCACTATCGCCCTGCCCCATCCTCTCTGGGGGAGTTCCGTGTGAGAAGTCCTCAGACGGAATAACAGACTCCTGTATGACAACCTACAGGAATCTGCTCTGTTTTCCCCTTCTGTTCAACTGGGACGTAAAAGGAAAAGTTAAACATTTACAGAAACAAGCAGAGCCAGGGTTAATGGGCTTGACAAAAATGAAGTCAACAAAGGGAATGCTGAGGACAGGCATAAAAGCAGTGCCTGGAAATTAATTAACTAAGGTCTTAAACTTCAAGAATTCAGATTCCTGCACACCGTCTGTACCAGTCAGTAAAGCAGTGTCATTCCAGCTTCATTTAAAGACCAGAATTCTTTTTAGTTTGTAAGCGGCATAAAACAGGAGACTAATTTATCTGGGACACTGAAAATATCTTTTCAGTGTGAAATGTGGAAAGTACTTCACATATTCAGATACTTTTCTGCTGGATACATCTGGATCTGTCAGGAATATAACAAGGCAAAACTACAATGACAGACTCAGATTATTTTTTTAAAGAACATTAATAACAAAGGTCAAAGTAAATGACTGAATTCTTAAAGGAGTAGAAAACAATCACCAAAAAGTGATACAGTATTTATGTATATTTTTGCTTCCCAACTGAGGATATCTACTGAGTTTAGTTTGTTTATTCATTTTGGCAGGAACCTAGTTCCCCAGCCAGGGATCAAACCTGGACCCCAACAGAGAATGCACTGAGTCCTAACCACTGGGCTGCCAGGGAATTCCCGTTATCTATTAGTTTTAATAAACCTAATGTAGTGTTATGATTCGTCATCCTAAGGCTTCTTACAGCTATAAGTAAACACACTTTATGTAAGAGTAAAACATCACATGTTACTTCCACCGGCACACTGGACTAGCTTCCCTACCACTTACCTGGATCGCCACTGCTGGCTGGCGGGAGATCGTCAAAAAGCAAAGGTCCCCCAGAGCCTGAAACACAGCAGAACACCGAATGAGCCCACAGAGCTGGGCGGCGCACGTTTCCGAGTCCGTCCCACCAGGAGCCCACACAGGCTGTAGCTCTCGCGCCAATCCAGTGCAGTCATGCTGTGCACACAGTGTCCCGAACCTCCTGTAAGTCTCATCACGTCAAAGAAGACAGAAAACCTGCCTTAGAGTTCAGTCTTATTCCACTAGTAAAACAGGCGCTCAGATGAATCAGAGAACACTGCTCAACATCTTCACGCAGTTCCTCAGGGCTAGCAACTAGTGGATTTTTCTGCCTTACCTGAAGCCATGGATTCAAAACTTAAGACAGTCCAACACCTAAAACATCTGTGTGTTGAAAATGGGGGAAAGGGAAAGACTGAGACAACTACAATCCCAGGATGACACGTTGACACACACCTGGGAGAGCCTGGAGACTGTGCCTGAGTCAGTACTGCTGGCCGGAGGGAGACGGTCAAAGGGCAGAGATGCTTTCTGAGCTTCTTTCCCTAGAACACGGAACACCTGCTTAGAGAGCACGTGGACACCAGCCAGGTGGGGCTCGGCGGGGGGGGTCTTCTGCAATAAGTCAGCTAGTAAATTCAGATCTTCTCCTCTCTATTGGACTGAGTAACTGTTTTCAAAAATACTTTCTCAAAGTCATTTAATATGGACATTTGTTTCCGACAGTTACAGCACACAAGCAATGAAGGACAATCCAACAGGAATCGTTGGGGCTACTGAGTGTTTTGAGGAAAA
Organism: Oreotragus oreotragus; assembly: GCA_006410675.1. Lineage (NCBI taxonomy): Eukaryota > Metazoa > Chordata > Mammalia > Artiodactyla > Bovidae > Oreotragus > Oreotragus oreotragus. The sequence continues at coordinate 435,813 of SJYX01005600.1, read as the reverse complement.
CAAGTATTTTTCTTGCTAATTTCAGTACTGAAAGGAACACGTTTTTTAAAACCTTTCTTTAAGGGTGAATCCTGAGAAGAAAAAACTGATTCTAGAGCAAAACAATAACTCTATCTCAGTACCTCAATAAAGGGACTCTTCAAAGATCTACCGATCTTAAAAAAATCCTATTTCAATAACATTCTGAACTAATTACCAAGTAGAATCTTAAACACACAAGCAGAGAGATGGTGAGAGGCCCGAATCTGTCTTAACCTGGTGTCTCCAGCACAGAGCCCAGTTCAATAAATATCTATGAAGAAAATGAGGAATTTTAGATACTCCAAGATAAACTCAGGAAAAAGCTAAGAAATTCTTCTATTTAAAAACCTAAAGATTCACCTAACAAAAGTACTTGTCTTAATGTTTTATGCTCAATTATCCCTTTCCACATAAAATCTAATTATATTCCTTCTCCAGCTTTCCTCAAAATTTCTACTGAAGTTATGAAATATACGAACCAGCCCACAGGAATGTGGGGGAAACAACGGGCTAAAGATGAAGGTGCGGCTGTCCACGTCCTCTGAGATTGAACACACTGATCTTGTTCCTCAGGGCTCAAGTACAGAAATGCACCCATTTTAAAACCAACTCAACATGTGTGCCCTGAAAGTTTCATCCATATTGTCTTTCTGCCTAGAAACAAGCTGGGTATCAACTCTACTTTTTTACAAACTAAAAATTTTAAGTAAAATTTATAAACTCCAAGGAAAGAAATTTCTTCAGGAGTCTTTAGGTCAGAAGTACATTAAATACCTGATAAATTCCTAATTTAACAAAAAGTAACTCTTTTGCTTTATACCCACAACACAAGTAGGAAATGGCTATTTCATTAAATTACCATTTTCTCCCTTAGGATTATCATAAAGACATTAAGTAATTACAAGTAGTTTCACTTTTCTCACAAGTGACATGCTCTATGGGGAGTATTCCAAAAACAGCATTAGAGCATTAAAAGGCATTTAGGATAACCACTTACTCACTCTGCTATTCCTCCCACAAGAATCACTAATATTTCAGCAGGCCACTTCCAAGGGGAACTCAAACCGTACTAGTCTAAGCATCAACATATCCATTCTAACAGACTCCAAACTGAACAGGATGACCCAGAACAGCTGCACTATATTCAGTGGGGTCAGAGCACCAGGCATCTTGGGACAGAGGGACATTGCAGGGAGGAGGCGGACCTGAAGAACAACCAACCCTTCCACTTATGCAGGGCCACAGTTTAATTTCTGAATTAAACTACCTCTCTATATCAGGTCTTTCCTAATCCAGGGTCCAAGGCGGTTGGGGGGAGGTCCTCTTTTACCCAGGTAATACATTTTCGGTCCTGGCAAGCATTCCTCCTAAGAGGGTTTCCAGCTCAGCACTAGCCTGGCCGCTCTCCTTTGTTGAATTAGTTAGCAGAGTGTCTCAAACCTACTACCAGCCCCAGAGAACAGCCTCTCTTCCCCTACTGAACAGAGTGAACCTCAACTGCTCTCTGTCACTCTAGAATATTCTGAGTGGTACTGCAATTAAACACAGTGAGATCATCTCAGAGTTTTGTTGGCCACAACTGAGAATGGCTTATGCAAATGATAATAAACATTCACTGCCTGCCAAGAACTACTCTAGTGCTCTACGTATTTTCATGGATTGAATACTTAACAATAATCTTATAAAGTGGGTACTATTATTATGGTTACCTACTGATGAGGAAACTGATGCACTTGCTTAAGTAACTGTCCAAGAGAAGAGCCAGTGAGCAGCGGAGGTTGAAACGCAGGCAGCCTGCTTTCCCAGCACATGCTCTTGGTGAGGTGTTATATACTGCCTCCTCGCTGTTACTGGAACTTCACAAGGATCATTTAACCTTTATACAACCCCCCAAAGATAATCCTAAGGCTCTATAAGATCTCTGGAGTACCTTTTTGCATCATCATAAGGATAAAAGTTAGAATAGTTTGCATCTTTAAAAACAATCTGTACATCACAGATGCTATAAAGGGAACTTCCGGTTAGCCAGAACCTTACATTCTATGTTGGATAAATAGTAATTCAAAGTATCTGGGGCTTCAATCATTGGACCATGTGTGACCTTGACCTTAACTTTAGAAGTAGTCCCTGAGTTTTAAATACAAGAACTCTCATAAAGAAAGAAACAAGACAGAAAACAGGTTTTCCATGAGAGTTAATCTCACCTAGATTTTTTTTTTTAAAGTTATTTACATTCTGAAGCTAAGTCTACTGATAGTTACATATCATGCTGACAAAAATACTCTTGGGCTGATCATATCCAGGTTAGCAAAAAATTGCTACTTATAGCAACAGAAAGCTTAAATATTTTGCCTAAATTGCTTTTTGTACCTGAATTTTCTTTTTAACTATAAATGTGATACAGCTGACCCGTGGATACAAAAGGCCACCCATGGATACAAAGGGCCAACTATACCACACCATTTTATATAAGTGACTTAAGCATCCTCGGATCTTGGGATCTGAAGAGGACTCCAGACCCGATCCCCCGCAGAGAGTGACGGACAACTGTGTATGTTTTCCAAATACCATGGATGTATTAGAAAAAGGCCCACTTCCCCACCTATCCCCACCAGAATAAAGTATACACCTTAGTGTATACTTTCCATTTCCCTTCATGCTCATGAATTGAATCGTAGATGTTCATTTTAATTTTTAAAAGGTAGACGTACACTATATACAATGATGCTGCTGCTAGGTCACTTTAGTCGTGTCCAACTCTTTGCGACCCTGTGGACGGTAGCCCACGAGGCTCCTCTGTCCATGGGTTTCTCCAGGCAAGAATACTGGAGTGGGGTGCCGTTTCCTCCTCCAAGGGATCGTCTCAACCCAGGGATCGAACCTGTGTTTCCTGCGGCTCCTGCACTGCAGGAGATTGTTTACCATGAGCCGCTGCCACCACTATATACAATACTACATATATCATTGTTCATGCGCGCTGGGCCCAAGGATTCTTGCCGGCAGTCGCCCACTAGCCTACAACATACAGGAAACACTGCCACTCTCTTGTCTGGGTCCTTCACTGATGGGCATGCAGGGTGATTCTGGTTTATTACAAGACAAATAATGCCGTAATGAACAGCCCAAGACTTATAACCTCATTTTACCTGCCAGACTGCTGGTCAGAAAGCAAACAAATTCGACAAATGCCAAAATGTGTTCCCCAGAAAGTTGGGGTAACTTTCACTCTCAACACACTGTATGAAGCTGTCCGCTTCTCTAAATGCGCCAATCTTTGCATCTGGCGAGTGAGAAACACGGCACGCAGTGGCCTGCTGTTCCTTCCCAGTGACCAGGGAGCTGAGCTCCCGTTCCCATCAGTGGGCGCCTGCGTTTCTTCTGTAAACTGTCAGGGTGCATCCTTTGACCATTTAGAGCAAAACAAAATACAAAGCACTGTGTTCTATGAGAACTCAGACCACCAAGTGACAGTGAGCTGATCATGGTCTGGTTTATCATTTTCTTAATGATGTTGACCCTTCCAGATGGTGAGTTTTCAGTGTGGGTTTGGGATACCTAATGTGAAAATCTCATTTTGAATAGAAGTGATGTGGAGAAATACTCAGGGTAAATAAAGCTAAATATTGCTGGTTTCATTTTGTATTCTGGAAAAAATCTTTAGGTATAGGGTTGATACACTATTCATTTTAATAATAATGTAGATTGAAAATAGTCATTTGTATATCTCTATGTTTAAAGCCAGTAGTAAATTGTAAAAGTGTTTCTTAAAGGATTAAGATACGTTGCTATAGCAACTTCTTATTATCTGTCTCTTATACACATCTAGATGTGTATAAGAGACAGCTACACATCTGTGTCTCTTTTGCTGTCTTGCATACAGGGTCCTCATTACCATCTTTCTAAATTCCATATATATGTGTTAGTATACTGTATTGGTGTTTTTCTTTCTGGCTTACTTCACTCTGTATAATCGGTTCCAGTAAAAGTATGATTGATTAAGTCCTTTTCCTGGTTTACAACCAGTAACAAAAGTGTTTCCAGTTTAAAAAAAGAAAAGCATAAGATTGAAGAATGAAAGTTTCTTGCATTAAGAATTTTACCATAACCTATAATTGTATCTCTGGATAGAAATTCTTTTTGATAGATTATCTACCTTTAGTTCGTACCTGAAGGGATCAATCCATGTGGTCTTGAAAGGACACCAAATCTTTATTTTCACCATTTGGAGAAATGTATATGTTCCTTTTTAAAAAATGTATCTTTTTACCAACTGCTTGAAAATGATGATCTGTGACCTGATCTCAGAAACATTTCTTTGAGAGGTATTTATTTTGGCACATCATTTTGGGATAATTATTGTAAAGTTTAGAATCACTTAACATAACAATTTGACTTAATCTTTATTTCTTTTATAATATATACTACAGTTCTGAACTATGTAACTGTTTGACTTTCCATTGTTAACTATTATAATTGGCCTAAAAAATCATCAATGCATAAATTTATGAATTAGTTCACTTGGGAAGCTCTTTCTGGGCTGTTATATAATATATAACCCCAGCAGACAGAATTTTCCCAATCAGCAATTATTGCTGGAAAATTATGTATAAATGAAAAAATATGACTGTGAGACTGAAGATGCTTTTAAAATGTTTAGCGCTTTTTATGAAAAGCTTATGATAGAACCAATAGGACCTTCAATTTATAAGCAACAATTCTAACCAGTTGTATAGGTAACAGTAGCTATCATAAGAGATAAACCCCCATATCTCAGAGGCTTAGCATGAGAGAAGTTTATTTCTCACTTAGAAAATCCTAGGCAAAATCCTGATTGACAAGTAGCTTTCTACCAAATGGTCTAATGACCCAGATTCTTCTATCTTTTGGCTCTATAGCTTCAACTGGGGTTCCCAAGGTCACTCTGTCCATTGCATCAAGCCAGAAGGGGATAAAAATTACACATGAGAGACTTTATGGACCAGTTGTTGAAGGATATACATCATCTTTGATTGTATCCTATTGGCCAAAATTCACTCACATGGCCACATCTAACTGAAAATGAGTCTAAGAAATATAGCTTACCTAAGTGTCCAGCAAGAAGAGAAAAGATTTGGCTACAGCAGCTAGCAATTCCTACAATAAGAGCTAAATGCTTTATTCTTTTTAATGTCAGTCTTAGAATCCGAGTACAAAATTTATGTTTACCAATATTTTGGGTAATACAAAAACACCAGCACTCTTTTTTCCAAGTGCTCTGATTTCTCATTGTCTGGCTTTAGGGAGTGAGAATGACTGTTACTCTGGTTTCATACTGGTATTGACATAATTATCCATATTCATTCATTTATTTACTTTTATTTGGCTAAGCCATGTGACAGAGAAGGAAATGGCAACCCACTGCAGTATTCTTGCCTGGGAAATCCCATGGACAGAAGAGCCTACGAGCTAGAGGCCATGGGACTGCAAAGAGTTGGACACAACTGAATGCGTTCACAGCAGCAGTAGTAGTAAGCCATACAACCATGAGATCTTGATTTGTAAAGTGATTTTCATGTCTCCCATTTTATCATTGCTGGCCCAAGTAGAGCTAAAGAAGTGGTTTATGACACCAAATTATCTTACTGTGTGGATCACTGAAACCTTATCCTCAGTCATGATGGCACCAAACTTGATAAATGTGTTCTCCTGCCCTTTCCTTTTAAAAAATACCCTGATAGCTTTTTTATCTTCTTTTCTGCTTCTCAGTAAAACTCTGCAAATCTGTGCTATAATTAAAAGAAACAGTATTCTCTGGTAACGGGAATCATGGGAATGTTCTCAGACCAATTTGTTTTTCTGCTCAAGTTAACCGTAAGAAGCTGTTTTTGGTACAGGGACTCTCAAGGGAAATCAAGAGAACCTCAGATACTTGTTCAGAATTTCCAGGTTAAGTGGAACAGGGAAATGACAAATGGCTTTGCCACCTGCAATTTGATGAGCAGTTGGAGGCCCCCAAACTGAAAACACCTCTATGTATTCACTAATTGCCCCTCCACAAACACACACAAATATTATTCCAGCTCAGCCCATCAAAGAATCATAACTTTAGAATGTTCTATTTCCTTATGATGTTAACATTGCTGTTTAAGATTTCATAGACTATTATCAAGAAATAAATTAAAGAAGAAAAATGTTGATTATATACTATGTCAAACATTTGTTTTCTAAGTGGCCTGAGTAACAGAAGTTAGTCCTTAGACCATCCCGACTACAAAATACTTCTTAGAAGTGCTACAAGACCTTTTGTCATAGGATTCAACTAGTAATTTTCATTTGTTGCCCTACATTAGTGATAATTAATGAAGCTTTCAAGAGGAAAGACATGTAATCTTATCATCTTAACAAATTAGCTGTTTTGAACTTTTCTAATTTATTTCTCATCCTTATTTATGTGTATTTAGGGTCTTGTTATGTTAATAATATTCTTGTTAATATCTTTTAAACTTTTTACTTCTTTTAGTGTCCTAAAGAGCCTGATTTTGAATGTAGATGTATTAATAAATGTTTGTTGACAAATATTTATTCATCTCCAACTATGTACTAGATACTGTTCTGGGTCCTGGGAGACAGTGAGAAATGAGATAAAAATTCTGCCTCAAGTACTTTCTGTTCTGGAAGTAAGGATGGGGAGATAGAGAATAAGATTTATGTAAAGACACAAGTTAGATAATGAGATAACTATGGGGAGCTGAGATTTGAATGGTGAGAAAGAGGCAGCTGTGTGAAGACCCAGGGATGAGTGATTAGTCCAAGCAGAAAACAACAGCTAAAAAATATGTGGATTTGGTATGTTCCAGGTATAGCACAAAGGCCACTGTGGCCGAAATATAGTGAGTGAAGAGAGAAAGGGAAAGAGGTAAAGTGGAGAAGTCAATAGGGAACTTTGGAGTCCCTGTAGATATTTAAAAATTTATCAAGAAGCCATTGGAAATTGTTAAACTGAGGCATGCTAATATCTAATTTATGGTTTGATTACTCCATTTTCATGTGGCAGTTATATAGAAAGGAAGAAAGTCTGGGTGGGCTAGATGAGTCTGGTTTTAAACTAGCACATATTGGGGGAGATATTGGGAAATGTTTCGACTCTTTATATATTTTGGAAGTAGAGGCAACAGGGTTACCATGAATTAAATGTGTGCTATGAGGGGCTTCCCCGGTGGCTCAGAGGTTAAAGCGTCCGCTTACAATGCGGAAGACCTGGGTTTGATCCCTGAGTCGGGAAGATCCCCTGGAGAAGGAAATGGCAACCCACTCCAGTATTCGTGCCTGAAGATTCCCATGGACAGAGGAGCCTGGTGGGCTATAGTCCATGGGGTCGCAAAGAGTCGGACACGACTGAGTGACTTCACTTTCACTTTCACTTTCATGAGGAATTAAGTGGAATCAAGGAAAACTCTTAGGACTGTGGTATAATTTATTATGATAGAGATAATTTGATGATATTCATTCAAACATTTATTAAATGATTACTTTGTGTCAGACACTTTGTTAGGCATTGTGAACAGGAAGAATCCCCTAAGGAATTCTAATCTAAGCAAGAGTGCTGAGGGCTGGCATTAAGGCAGAGGAAGAAGGATGAAGAGGAAATGACAAATTTAAGACATATGTGGGAGGTGGAATTGGCAGAATATGGTGCCTGATGTTGAGAGTGAGAAAAGATTTTAGAATGATTTGAAAATTTCTGATTTAAGTGGGTAGATGGCAATGCCATTAACATACAGGGAATACATGTTAAGAAATGTTTGTGGAAAAAGTCCTTATTATATTAATAATGAAAGCTAATGATCACCAATCACTTCTTATGAACCCAGTACTGTGCTTAGTATCTAACACAAATTACCTCATTTAATTGTCAAAACATTATTGATACACAATTATTGCTCCCCCCTTTTTTTGCAGAGGATTTATCTGGGAATTATGGAGACTAAATAACTTGCTCAGTGCTGCATATGTAGTCATCAGGGGAGCCAGGTCTTGGATCCATGACACCAGTATTTGGAGATGTTGGATTTAAATTGCCATAGATATCCAATTACGGGCATTTTGTACAGTTAATAGACATGGATTTAGTCAAGGCTATGGTTTTTCCAGTGGTCATGTATGGATGTGAGAATTGGACTGTGAAGAAAGCTGAGCACCAAAGAATTGATGCTTTTGAACTGTGGTGTTGGAGAAGACACTTGAGAGTCCCTTGGACTGCAAGGAGATCCAACCAGTCCATCCTAAAGGAAATTAGTCCTGGGTGTTCATTGGAAGGGCTGATGCTGAAGCTGAAACTCCAATACTTTGGCCACCTCATGCGAAGAGCTGACTCACTGGAAAGGACCCTGATGCTGGGAGGGATTGGGGGCAGGAGGAGAAGGGGACGACAGAGGATGAGATGGTTGGATGGCATCATCGACTCAATGGACATGGGTTTGAGTGAACTCTGGGAGTTGGTGATGGACAGGGAGGCCTGGCGTGCTGTGATTCATGGGGTCGCAAAGTCAGACATGACTGCGAGACTGAACTGAACTGAAACATGGATCTAGAACTTGGAAAGTTACCTGGAGATACAGATTTGAGAACTGACAGCATAAAAGTGATTGTTTGATTCCATATCCAGTAGTGGCTTCCTCCTTCCCTGCCTGGCTTTCCTTCACACTAATGTGATTCCTGGGATCACCTTCCAAATAATCTACTTGCAATTGAAACCTCAACCCAGAGTCTGCTTCTGAGGGACTCCAAAGCCAGACAGAAACTACCTGAAAGTAAATAGAAGCTGAATAAAAAGTGGCACAACTTCTTTCTTAGGAGCTTGGCTATGAAAGGAGGGAAATTAATAGGGGTGATCACAGGGGAGTGTAGAAATAGTTTTTAAGAAAGGGAAAGAGCTAATTTTATGTGCTAGGAGGAAAGAGTTAGTAGCATTGAAGAGGTCCTGGAAAAAATTATATTATTTTCTGTGAGGTCAAGAAGTTCTCTGCTCAGAGAGAGTGGTGACAGAGAAAAGATGAGGTGGGGTTTTCACTGGTTGATGAGGGGTTGAAGACCACAGATTTTTGGTGATATCAGTCTAAGTGCTTGCATGATTTTTGCCATCAGAGCTCAGCAATCAGAGAGCAGAAGTGGAGAAAATGATGACAAGAATACTACAAAATGGATTAAAACTTCCAGAGCTGATATCTTTGAGTAATCCAAGTGTCCAGAGTAGGAACAAAAATATTCAAGTGAAAGTGCAACAGCCTAGGTACTTCCAGCAACGCTAGTTCTTGCTGACCTGGGCATGGAGCACTTTACTGAGACTTCAAAACCCCAACCATCTCTGCTTTGTCTCCTTAAGTCCTATTTGCCTCACCAATTTCTGACCTACTATTTCCCTGACCTTCAAACTTCATGAATATTGTTCTTTTTTTTTTTAAGTAAAATTAAAGGAGTTATGAAGTCACTGAGTTGTTGAAGCGAAAAACAGTCCCAGAGAAGTACTCACTTGCCAAGATTATAATACAAGTTAGTGGGGAAAGCACAAGGCAGCTTTTTCTATTTACTATACTGAGATGTCTTACGTAAAGGTAGGGAAAAAAACAGGCAAGAGCAGAGAAGGGAACAGGAAAAAAGGAAAGTGGTTGGGTTTTGTCCTTTTAAAAAAATTTGGAATTTACATTATACTTTTCTTAATTCTTGCCAAGTATTTTTATTCCCACAATTTATTAATTTGATTTCCATCAGAGACCAAATAAGCAATCTAATAACCCTGGTTCTCTCATGAGGACCATTATCACTTTGTCTTTCAAGGAATGACCTCCTTTCAGCTAAAAGGATGGGGTGATGAGATCGCCATGGTCAGTTTAGAGCCTACTGTCCATGATTGAGAGGCCTTCCTTCTCCCCTGAGGAAGACCTCTGCACTCAGCTCTGTCTCAGAAGACAAAGGGTGCAGGAGATCAGGCAGGCTAATTAACTCAAATCTCTCCCTTTGGCTGTAGAAATCATTAATCATAGAGCCACCACATGGCTACTGATCTTTTAATGATGATTTTAATTTGCATACTAAGCAAACAGTCTCAAGAACGTTGCTTTGGGTAGAATTTGTGAGCCATGCCTAGGCAGGTTATTTCAAAGTCAATTGCACTTTAATACTCTTTTTTGAAAAGTCACTCTTTCATTTTGACAACTTCATTTTGTAAATACCATCACTGGGATGTCATTTGCTTGGTGCTGAGTAAATTAATCCCAACCAAGCATGTATTAGTTTTAATAAAAGAAGAAAAAAGGTTAAATTTAAAATTGCTTTTAAAATTGTAATGGTTGTGGGATTTCTATCATGGCCCAGAGGCCAAGACTGCTCTACCAACGTAACGGGCCGAGGTTCGATCTCTAATCAGAGTACTAGATCCCATGTGCCACAACTAAGACCCAGTGCTGCCAAATAAATTTTAAAAATAAATAAATATTTTTGAGATTAGTTGTTTGTCAGTTGCTTCATTTGCTATTATTTTCTCCCATTCAGAAGGCTGTNAGAGTTAATCTCACCTAGATTTTTTTTTTTAAAGTTATTTACATTCTGAAGCTAAGTCTACTGATAGTTACATATCATGCTGACAAAAATACTCTTGGGCTGATCATATCCAGGTTAGCAAAAAATTGCTACTTATAGCAACAGAAAGCTTAAATATTTTGCCTAAATTGCTTTTTGTACCTGAATTTTCTTTTTAACTATAAATGTGATACAGCTGACCCGTGGATACAAAAGGCCACCCATGGATACAAAGGGCCAACTATACCACACCATTTTATATAAGTGACTTAAGCATCCTCGGATCTTGGGATCTGAAGAGGACTCCAGACCCGATCCCCCGCAGAGAGTGACGGACAACTGTGTATGTTTTCCAAATACCATGGATGTATTAGAAAAAGGCCCACTTCCCCACCTATCCCCACCAGAATAAAGTATACACCTTAGTGTATACTTTCCATTTCCCTTCATGCTCATGAATTGAATCGTAGATGTTCATTTTAATTTTTAAAAGGTAGACGTACACTATATACAATGATGCTGCTGCTAGGTCACTTTAGTCGTGTCCAACTCTTTGCGACCCTGTGGACGGTAGCCCACGAGGCTCCTCTGTCCATGGGTTTCTCCAGGCAAGAATATTGGAGTGGGTTGCCGTTTCCTCCTCCAAGGGATCGTCTCAACCCAGGGATCGAACCTGTGTTTCCTGCGGCTCCTGCACTGCAGGAGATTGTTTACCATGAGCCGCTGCCACCACTATATACAATACTACATATATCATTGTTCATGCGCGCTGGGCCCAAGGATTCTTGCCGGCAGTCGCCCACTAGCCTACAACATACAGGAAACACTGCCACTCTCTTGTCTGGGTCCTTTACTGATGGGCATGCAGGGTGATTCTGGTTTATTACAAGACAAATAATGCCGTAATGAACAGCCCAAGACTTATAACCTCATTTTACCTGCCAGACTGCTGGTCAGAAAGCAAACAAATTCGACAAATGCCAAAATGTGTTCCCCAGAAAGTTGGGGTAACTTTCACTCTCAACACACTGTATGAAGCTGTCCGCTTCTCTAAATGCGCCAATCTTTGCATCTGGCGAGTGAGAAACACGGCACGCAGTGGCCTGCTGTTCCTTCCCAGTGACCAGGGAGCTGAGCTCCCGTTCCCATCAGTGGGCGCCTGCGTTTCTTCTGTAAACTGTCAGGGTGCATCCTTTGACCATTTTTCTAATGGGTCACCTCTTTTTCCTGTTAATTTGTCTGAGCTTTTCCTTTACCAGGGGTAGTAACCTTTAGTAACAGTACCGCAACTATTTTCTCTCAGTTTGTCTTTTGCCTTTGTGCCACTTTGGCTGCAAAAACTTTTTATTTTTACATAGCTAAATCCATTTTAATTTTTTTATGACTTGAGTTTTTTCTTACTAACCCTGAGGTTTTACAATTAGTTCAAGTTTTTTCTAATACCTTTTAGCCTTTATTTTATATTTAGCTCTCCAATTTCATAAAAAGAAATATTTTGAGGATGCCTTGCAAAGCAAGTGTTTATTCAGTCGTCAACAGCAGACCATCAGTGTTCGAGCGTACTGGTGAAGTGGAAGAACCACCCTATAAAACTGAAACCAGATTACGAAACAAGTGACTTCAAACCAAGACACCTTTAACTTGCTCAGACTACCAAATATAAGCTGTCAACCTTCAAAGACATCAATCAGCACTTTAATGACTATGATATTGCAAAGAGTCCGACATGACTTAGAGAGTGAACAACACGCAAAGAAATTCCATTTCCATCGGATGTGAACAAATACATGCCCTCTTTAAATAAGTATGTATACTGTACATTAGAAACTTGATTTCACTCAGCAAGCAAAACCTGTTAAGGGTTGGGATGAAAACCCTTAATTCAGCACAAAATCTGAAAACATTTAATGTATTCTTTCCATATTTTTCTTCAGATCACAAAAAGTAAGAGGCTTGGTATAGAACATTAGACGTGATGTTCAAAAGCAAAAGTCACAACACTAAATAAAATACCCTTGACACGATCAGAGGAGTGGATGCTTCTTCCCTTTGGACACTTGGCGTTTTCACAGACTCCATTTCAGAGCGCATTTCCCCCTCTCGGGAACAGCTGTGAAAGTTAACTCACAGAGTAGCATCTACAAGCACTAGCATCCCTCAGTACTGAGCACAGAGCCTCTGCTCCCCACACAGGACTCTCTTTAACCTGTGGTAACAGCAGGAGGCAACACTAGTTTTTCAGATGCAGGAACAGCCACAGAAGACAGTAGAGCAGAATCATGATCTGAAACCAGTCTGAGCACATGCCCCAAACAACTCTTCTAGGGTATGTGAAAATGTCTAGGTCTTTTATTGTTCTTGTATTAGCTCAGAAATGTGACACCTGCACATCCTTTGAGGGCTATGATGGTGGCAATCTAGCCTCCTCTCTCCATCTACTTCAAGAAACCAACTTTATTTTCCTCTCATTCACTCTAGACTCAATGTTATCAACAATTTTTCAGAAACAAAAAGTATGACATTTGAGTTAAACTTTCAAAAATCAAAGTACTTTTACAAAACCGTGAAATCAGTTTATGTTCTTGTTCAAATGACTTTTTTTTAACCTGTTAAGTTTAATCTTACTGGCTTTAACTCAATGCCTGTCAAGATAACTGGGTTCTGACTTTGTACTCACTTTAGTACGTATCCCTGTCAGCGTTCTGTCATCAACAAGCTCAGAAAGCACGCCTTCTTTGCTTTTAAAACTACTACAGAAAACGCACTCGGCCAAGGAAAACCTGTGGCAGTGCCAGCACCCTCCTCACAGGCAGGAGGCAGGTCACTGGTCCACTCTCGAGGGCCCCGGTTTAAACAGCATNCTGTCATCAACAAGCTCAGAAAGCACGCCTTCTTTGCTTTTAAAACTACTACAGAAAACGCACTCGGCCAAGGAAAACCTGTGGCAGTGCCAGCACCCTCCTCACAGGCAGGAGGCAGGTCACTGGTCCACTCTCGAGGGCCCCGGTTTAAACAGCATGCAGCACCTCCGCCACCCTGTCGTCTCAGCCAGGGCTGGATATGTCCTTCCAGGGACCAATTTAAAGACTCGTCAAGTTTTGTATTTTTCAGGGGTCCCTTCCGCCTGAGTGGACCCAAATTAATTTCAGGTAGAAAGTGATGGCGATTAAAGAAAATGACAGGCTTACAGGTGCATCTGCAAACGCAAACTCTGCCCCAAATATATTCAGACAGAAGTTATCCTCCACCAACAGAGTCAAAAAGACTGCATACACAAGCCAGCGTTTTCACCCACAACGAGAACAATCTAGAAAAGAAATCTTAAGAAACCATCTACAAAATGAGATGTTCTGCTAGGAAGACTGGCAGTGCCATTACTGTGACTAACAGCCTCGAAAGACTGGCGTGGCGTTCACATGTGACATGACAGAATCCAGGCCCTACGGAGGGCAGAACAACCCTTTCTTGGGAGCCTTCTTCATGAAGGAGTCGCAAGTGGCGACTCCTCCACGCTGGATGCGGAGGCAAACCCGAGAGCCAAACGTTCCCCAAACAGCACGCTGTTCCCTAGCCTAGAATCTCTGCAAATTACAAGTCTATCCATCTTTGGAGGCGCGAGTCCAGCACCACCTCCCACCCAACTCTCCGTTCCCGGACCACAAACATCCCTTTCCCGGGACATCCAGCATTTCCCAGTCATTAACTTTGGCCCTGTTCGATGTCAACCACTCGCATTCAGAATTCGGCTTCTCTGAAAGCAAGCAAACGCTGGGTGTCAGTCACCCTCGTATGCCCCTAGGACAACAGCAGTTGCCGAACCAGGGTCTCCAGACCCCCTCCCGGGCTGTCCAACAAAATCCGCTGCGGATTTCGTAACACAGAGGCCGGGCCCCCGCTTCCGGGCTTGCAAGCTGAGTGGGGCTGAGCTGGGCCTGGAATCTGCGAAGTGTTCGGAAGAGTTTTCACGTTTTCTGCCACCGAGTTAGACCAGGGGAAGAAAAAAACAGTCCTAAACCACAGCATCCAGCTGAATGTCTTGCACCTGAAAACGTGAAGAAGTCTTGCCAAATTTGGCCTGGGCGCGGCTGTAACCCGCCGGACAGAGGACCAGGCGTGGTGGTCCCCGCACGGCTACCCCGTGGAGCTCCGATCCCCGGCCTGCGGGACGCGCACGGCGGCCGAGGTCAGGGGGCAGCCGGGGGTGGGGAGCGGACCGGGCGAATGGTCTTCCCTTTGGGGAGAGGGGACTTCCCGGGGCCCAGAGCGGGGAACAACANGGCATAACAAGGAGGAGAAGGGGACAACAGAGGATGAGATGGTTGGATGGCATCACTGATTCGATGGACATGACTATGGGTAAACTCCAGGAGCTGGTGATGGACAGGGAGGCCTGGCGTGCTGCAGTCCATGGGGTCACAAAGTCAGACATGACTGAGTGACTGAACTGATTTTTATTATTTTTGACTACACACATCATGTGGGATCTTAGTTCCCCAACCAAGGATTGAACCTGTGCCCCCAGCGTTGCAAGCACAGAGTCTTAACCATTGAACCATCAGGGAAGCTCCAGGGAGAGACGTTTTAAAGCAAAGATACACACTGGACAGGAGACCTAGGTGTGAATCCTAAACTGTCACCCCTTGACTAGGCCTGGGCACTGCCAACCCTAACAGAGAACAAGAATAAGCTTGGGGTTGTGGAGCAGATGTGGCGGCTGGGCTCCTTGTGGCAGGGACTGTGATCAGCTGACCCATGACCTGCAGGCCCTGACCCAGCCCATGAGGGTGGGCTCCCTACACCCCAGCTGCCTGTATCCCTCCCTCCAGGGTTGCTGACCTCCTGGGCTCAGCTTGGCCTGAAGTCCAAACTGCCTGGGCCATCGACTGTGTGGGTCTCTGTGTCCCTGAGGTCACTGGCAATGAGGAAGCTCACTCTTCAGTAGAGAAAAGTAATCACCTAAGTGGACAGATGTCTGCACCACACAGATGGACCCAACAGGCTTCTGAAAGAAACTTCCACACCATGTGGGCAGCAGTCAGGTTATCAGTTTTATTCCCGGAAGTTCACAAACAAGAGAATGCTCTGGGAACCAGCCGTTTCCTTTCTCCTTAGTGACTCTGGAGACAAACTCCATGCTTGAGTTTCCATCACCAGGAACACACACAGTTCCCGGGGCGAGCAAGCCAGGGCCAAGGACCTAGAGGGGAGACCCATCTGGAATGGCCTGGCCATAGCGGAGTGGAGGCACTGCCCGTCACGAGCTGTGCCATGGGGTGCCCATGACTATCGCCTCTACCCTTCTTTGTTGACAGTGAGAAGTCTTAAATCCACTCATGGCATTAGATGTGGGGAAAATGTGCTCGGCTTTGGATTTCTGCAGTTGACTGACACCTTAATGACACCACAGCATTCAGCAATACTTCAGAAGGGCAACTACCTCTCCAGAATGCTTTATTTAACACAATTGTAACCATCGACGTCAACCTAATACACAAGCTCAAGTGTGCTAAATGCAAGACATACTGAGAACGCTGCTTCTCTGCGGCAGCTCTGGGCAGGCCTGCAGAACGCCTCCCGCGTGTCCTGGCTGAATGGCCAGGGCTGCCAGGGCCTGAGGTCTCCTTCTGCCAGGACACTAGTGCCCAGCACCCAGGAGAGGTTCAGCTCTGTTCCATCACCTCTGCCCCCAGACCCACAGGGCGCCTGAGAAGTCTGGGGCAGGCGAATCCCAGAGAACCCTGGGAGCCCTACAAGATTTCTCCTCCGGCCTGTAGCTCCCTCCCTCCACCCACCAGAGGGCTGGGGCGGGGGAATGCATAAACATTCTTCCCACCAGTAAAAAGGGGCCTGGCTGGACTGGTTATGCGGGACTCGGGAAATATCCAGAACCCCGCCCGCCAAGTCTGGACCCCAGGGAGGAGGGAACGGAACCTGGGAAGGCAGGGCCCACCCCTCAGGCCCCAGGTGGGCGTTGGTCACCAAGGCCTCCAGACACTCTGGGCCAAGCGGGCAGCGGTCAGGCTGCCCAGGGCTGAGGGCACCGAGTCCGTCCCCTCAGCAGGCGAGGCCCGGCTCAGTTCAACCTCGGGGACCTCCTCTAGGTCTGAGGACTGGTCCTCCCCGGAGCCCCGGGGGCTGGGCAGCGGGGACTCCAGGGCGCCTCCTACGAGCCAGTTGCTCCGCCCCGGGGCTGCGGGCGGCGCGGACAGGGCGTCCCCCAGCAGATCGCGGAAGCTGCTGCCCTCACGTAGCGGCATGGACTCGAGCAGGTGGTTCAGGAGCTCGGCGGCGACGGTAGCGTCGATGGCCTGGCACGTGGACACGAACGTGTGCACTTCGTGCATGCACTGGATGTAGCCGGCGGCGAAGCGCTCGCTGGCTTCCGCTTGCAGCTGCTCGCGCTCTGCTCTCGGAAATGGGAGGGGAGAGCGCCGCGCCGGGTCCAGTGAGCCGCGACCGCTGTGGCCCGGCCCGTCCGGCTCGCGGGGACGAAGCTCACCCAGGAGACGCGGGGGGCGCCCCCTGCCCCGGGCCAGGGAAGTCCTCGGTGGAGCCGCGCCGCGACAGGCCGGGCGAACGCGCCCCTCCACGACTCCCGCCCGCCGCGCTCCCGGCCGCCACTCACCGCGCGCCCGGCCCCGCAGCGCGCCCTGCACGCGCCGCACCGTGAGCTCGAGCACCTCGGCGTTCTCCAGCTTGGCCTGCACCTGCGCCGCCGGGGAGGGGAGGTGAGGCGAGGCCGGCCCGCGGGCCCGCAGACCCTGGACAACCCCACCCCCGACCCCGCTGGCCTCACCTCGGCGCCCGCCAGCAGCAGCCGCAGCTCCTGCAGGCTCTCGTTGATCCGCGCGCGCCGCTTCTTCTCCANGGTAGGTGAGGCGAGGCCGGCCCGCGGGCCCGCAGACCCTGGACAACCCCACCCCCGACCCCGCTGGCCTCACCTCGGCGCCCGCCAGCAGCAGCCGCAGCTCCTGCAGGCTCTCGTTGATCCGCGCGCGCCGCTTCTTCTCCACCAGGGGCTTCCGGGCCTGCGGGAAGCGAGCAATTGAGTCCCGGCCCTGCGTGGCCCCCCGAGCCCGCCCGCTCCCTCGCCGATCCGCGGATACAGGCAGCACCTTGCGGTCCCCGCGCGCCTCGCAGCCGTCCTCATCCTCCCGGCCCGCGCGGTCCCGGCCCGGCGCCAGGAGCGGAGCCATGACGCGCACCGCCGGGAGCCCGGCGAGCGCTACAAGCGAGCGCGCCCCTCGACGCGCAAAGCCCGAAGCCGCCGCCCTCGTCCCCTTGCGTCTTCGGTGGAGTCCTCGCGCCAGCACCCGATCCCGCTCCTTTTATAGCGCCTTATTTGCATCTCAATACGCCAATTGCTTGTGCGGGCCAATGGCAGAGGCCCGCTTTGTCCGGCCCCGCCGCCGGGGTCGGCCAGCAGCTGGCGGGGCGTGGCCTGCAGCCGGGGACTTGGGGGGTGGGGGAAGAAAGCCCAGCCAGGCCTCCGAGCGACCCCCGCGTTGGCGGGGGGGGAGGGGGGGGAGTGGGCACCCGAGGGGGCGATGACCACGAGGGCTGTGGCCCCGGGTGCGCTTGCTTCGCTTCCGACCCTGAACCGGTGGCCCAGGTCTGCTTCTCGCGCGAGCAGGAGCGCGCCCGTCCCGTTCATCCATCCATTCGCGCTTGGCCTCCTTCACCTAAGAGGCCGCAGGAGGGGGACCCTTCAGCGCGCGTGCTGGGGTCCTGGAGGCTAGAGCCACAGCAAACCGCGGTCTCCGAAGCTGGAGGGAGCCACAGACAGGTCCGGTCTGGGGAGGCTGCAGAGTCCCAGGGAGGTGCGGGCCCTAGGGGCAGCAGGGGTGGGAGCGAGCCCCTGCTCCCTCGCGTTTCTAGCGGACTTGTGGATCCTGATACCCGGCTCTCAACGCCGCCTGGAGCCCGCTCGGGGATGCCGGTGGGCCGGGGTCCTCAGGCCCGCCCTCAGCAGCGCCATCGCTCGGACCTCCCCTAGTCATCCGTTCAGTACTGGCCCTCGTCGCCCTCCCATCTCCTTCTCGGCCCCTTCGCTCCCCGACCCCCNTCCCCGGTCCCTGGGCCCCCTCTCTCCCCCCCCAGCCCTCCGCCTCCCTCCTCCGCCCCTCGCCGGGCTGGCGGAGGCCGCCGTCTGGTCCCCGTAACTTGATGCCCGTGACAGTTGGCAGCTGCAGCCGCTTCGGCAGAGAAAAGCGGCAGCCCAGCCAAGAGCGACAGGTGTTGGCCGCGCCTTTGTCTCGGCCGCTTTGTCACCAGGGCAGGCGCGGGGGCGGGGGCGCCTGTGTCCGCCAGACGACCGCCACCCCCAGGGCCGGCCGCCCATCTGCCGGCCCGGCCTCTTTGAGGGTGGGGTGCGTGGGCGGTGGGGCTGCACCCTGGGGACCCCAGCCTGGCCCCAGCGCCGAAGCCTAGGTCCACGCCCTCTCCTGGCAAAGCCGGGATACCAATTTGCCTTCAGGCGGCCAGGGCTTATACCGGGCACACAGAGAACCTCATACCTGGAGAGCCTGGAATCTCCCTTAAAGAGCTTCTTCCCTGCTGTTCAGGCTGCAGCTCCGTTTCCATCTTCCCCGTGGAAGGACCTGCTGCTTCCCTCCCGGGACTGGGACCGTCAGGGTCTGGTTCTGTGCCCCTCCAGGTTATAAGCATCCTTGGCTAGGGGTACTCTAACCAGGACCCCATCACAACCCCCAGCACCGAGCCTGGTGAAGCAGAAGCCCTGGGCTGGGAGGAAAGATGGAGCGTCTGGAGCCTAGCTGGAGGGAGCAAGGGAAAGAGACATCCAGAGACGGCAGGGTGGCCGGGTGGCAGGACTGGGCTACAGACGCCCACCTGGGCCCCCACTATCTGGAGATGGGCCTGGCAGCCCTTCCGGTGTCTGCTTCACGCCAGGTACCCCGCCAGAGGGATCTCCACAATAGGACAAGCTTGATGAGAGTTCCGATGGCTCCCGGAGGTGGCTCGGCAGGTAAAGAACCCTCTTGCCAGTGCAGGAGACACAGGGGACTCCGGTTCGATCCCCTGCTCTGGAAGATCCCCTGGGGAAGGGAATGGCAACCCACGTCAGCACTCTCGCCTGCAGAACTCCATAGACAGAGGAGCCTGGTGGGCTACAGTCCGGGGGCTCTGTGCAAGGAGCTGGACTCGACTGAGCGACTAAGCACAAGCTAGGCCGGCTCATCTCTGTGAGCCCTGGGTGGGTAGGGGCTCTGGGACTTGGGGCCTCCCTGGGCACCCCTTCTGCTGGTCCTCACTTGGCTGTCTCTTTGCTTTTCTGTGAGCAGGGTGCTGATGCACCCCCAGCCCTGCATTGCTCACCCAGGCAGGAACCTGCTCCTCTCCTTCAAACGCCCTGTGTGCTTCCCGGTCTCCCTCATAAGCCATGGGGGAGACAGCTTAGCTCTTGTTCTCCCATCCTCCCCTGCCTGATCAGAAGCTTGACTGCACTTCCCCCTCCCCCTCCTGTAGTGGAGGGCCGGTCGGAGTGCGGGAGGGGCTTGAGTAGTGGAACCCGAGAGACCCCATCGCTGGCCTGGAACTTCACTTTTCTTCACCATTTAGACAGCACCCCAGGGAGCAAGATCCCACCCCCACACCCAGGAGTGGCAGTTAAGTTGCCCTACTTTGAGGAACTCAGATATGGAAAAACCAACTTGGTGATGTTTCTTGCACTCTTGACTGTTAGCCCTCCCGTTATTGATTGTATTGTTTGAATAAGATCCAACGAGTATTTTAGAATGCGCTCCAGGATAGGCACTTTATATCGGAACAGGATGACCGGGGTTCTGGGGAAGGCCAATGGGGACTGGAAGTGCAGGGAGAGTGATAAAGGCCAACGGCGCCAACGAGAAACGAGGGGCAACTCAGAGCCCTGGGAAAAACAAGAAGCGGCCCAAGGAGAGAAATGCAAGCTTAGCACTCACTTGGCCCAGTAGCCAATTCGTTCACAGTCACAGCAGGGTGATACGGCTCATAGCTTTGCAAGATTTAGAGTCAGTCTACGAGTGAGTGAAAGTCCCGAAGTCATCCTGTCTTTCGATAGAAAAGGCTTAATGGCGGTCGTAGGCTGTAAAGCTAACTTTGTAAAAACAGAAGGACAGGTGACAGTTGTCAGGAGAAGATGGCTGAGCAAGGGCTAAGGGTCTCCAAAGCCTGATCTTACATGGGGTCGGCGGCCTTGAGGAATGCTGTCTAGAATTGAAGGGAAGAGAATTCAGTGCTGGGACATGCCTCAGTCTGAGTATCCTTGGCACAAAAAGCGTGAGTATAGACTAGGGCTGGAGAAAGAAATGACAACCCTCCAGGAGTCTTGCCTGGAGGATCCGCTGGTCAGAGGAGCCTGGCCGGCTGCAGTCCACGGGGCTGCAAAGAGCTGGGCACGACTGAGGATTGAGCCACCGCCACAGAGTTGGGCGTGCGAGTCAGGAAAATCCTCCTCCAGCAAAATCCTTCCGCTTAGGCCGGAAGTTGCCCAAGGCCTCATCTTTGAAGCCAGCCTGTTTCCTTTAGTGGGCCCACCGGCTGGCAGGCCTGGCCTCTCCCTCCCAGAAACCCGCTGCTCCGTCTCAGGACCAGCACGCCCTTTCTCTCTCCTTGTACGTGGCCTCGCCTAGCAGACCCACTTCCTGCCATTTGTCACTTGGACTGAGCCCACCTTCAAAGGTTGCCTGAGCGCAGACTTCCTGAGCATTTGGGCTCTTTGATCCCCATATCCAAAGACAGAGCCCAACAGAGGCTGGGCAGGGCAGCAGTGGCCACAGGGGGACCAGTTAGCGGCAGGGGTGGCAAGCCATAAAATCCGCAGGGAACAAAGGCGGTGGCCAGCCTATGGATGTCCAGGCCCCTGGTGGGCAATCAGCCCAGCGGCTTGGAGAAGCTCCTTTTGGTTTGGAAATAAAGGGGAGGGGTGCCCTTGGGGTTAAACAGTAGATAAAAATACAGCTAAACACCCTGAAGTCTCTCAGAATTTCAGTGAAGCAGGCAGATCTCCACATCTGGCCACTGAGAGGGTCTGCAGAGGCCTCTAGGTCCACTGGGAGGACTTAGCTTCCCCACTCCCAATCACCACCTGGATCCAGGCGGCCAGGACGGGAAGCGAGAGTCAAGTCTTCCTCCTCCTGTCCAGGGAGCTTTGGGACGGCTAGGCACCAGGTCTGGGTCCCACGACATGGTCTGGTATGAAGTGGGAGGTAGCAAGAAGCAGCCCCCGCTGTATGGAGACAGAATAGTTCCTAAAGCAGAATTTCTAGGGTTCATGCTAGAATTTGATAATCTTAGTCTCTCTTCAGGTTCCTATTCCTCTGTGCTATATTAAAAATGCAGAAATGAATATAGGGACTTCCCTGATGATCCAGTGGTTGAGAATCTGTGCTTCCATTGCAGGAGACACAGGTTTGATCCCCGGTCCAGGAACTAAGATCTCACACACCGTGCAGAAAATAAATGAAGGAACAGAACTCAGGCTCCTATTTCTCTGTGCTATATTAAAAATATACAAAATAAAAATATACTTGCTTTATTTACCAATTTTCTAAAAGGCAAAAAAGTCATAAAAAGACACAAGCAGTCCAACAAACATATTGCACTGGTGAAGAAAGTCTGGCTTGAGCATAAACAAACCACTTGTCCGGCAAGGCTTGACGTGTTGTTACACAGACTCTGAGAGCTTATTTACATACCTTTTCGGGAATATATTAAAAAGAAGGCTCAGTTTAAAATTGAGAGGAAGTCTTGATAACACCCATGTAAGCACACACACTAGAGAAAACAAGACTGGATGCGTGTTGGCACCATGTAAACAGTTTCACAAGCTGCTCCTACGGTCCACTGCTCAGCACACGTCGAAGCTACGTGGCACTTAATCAATGAACAGACATAAATAGTAAGATAATGCTGATGGTAAACATTCAATAACAGGAGAGAACCTTTTGGCAGTTCAGGTAAAGTCAATGCAACCTTGACTATCCCTTGATGATCTGACTCAGGCAAGAAGCCGTTTGTAGCATCTGATCTCCACACAAACTCACAGACTACACCTTGCCTTGGGGATCTGAAGATGCTGCTTTTACGTTTAAAAAAATAATTAAACTTTTTGTGTTTATGAAAAGTAAGACTGATATTCAGGCATAAAATAATTTTACTATGAAAACCAACTGGATTACAAGGAGGCTTCACCTATCCTAGTAGCTGCTTCTCCATCAAAGGATGGGCGGGGGCGGCGCGG
>SJYX01005600.1:370719-412803 GCA_006410675.1 Oreotragus oreotragus | reverse complement strand
GGCGGCGGGGGCGGGGGGGGAAGCTGCTTTCTTTGAAGTTGCTACAGACTCAGTGTAAGTCAATCGTTTCATCATGGGCAGCTTCTCATTCGCTCCAGGGACCAGAATAACATTTTTTCTAAGCTATCTTTGGGATATACGATGCGATGTGAGGTTTTGCAAAAAGGTGAGCAGTCTGGCCTCACTCTTCCCCGGGTGTCCACCCGAAAGTGCCAGCGACAGTAGGGGACGTCTCCGCAGAGACCGGAAGCGGCATCAGTGAGTCGAGGCTCATGAAAAGGGTGTGGGGCGCCCTGGGAAACACAGGCTCGGCGCCCAGCTCAGCCAGGAGGAGTGGCTGGCTCGGCTGGGCCAGAGCTGACGCCTGGCAAGTGCCAACGACGGACCAACACGCGCTGAGTCCCAAACGTGGCGGTCACGGCCCGGCTAGGAGGGCCAAGTGCCAAGACGGGGATGGCCCCAGCACGCTTTCACGGACACGCGGGCCATCCTGGTCTGAACAGGGTGCACGGATGATGCAGCAACACCCAGAAGGGTCTGCGTCGTGTCTCCCAGGACGCGTGACTTCCGTGGTGGAGCTGGTCACAGGAACCTGCCTGCTTCTTTCATCCCGAGCGAGCAGTTCAACTCGACTCGCCCTGGACGTACGGTCTGTCAGAGGAATCGTTTGCCGCAACTGCACTGGAAGCTGAAGCGGCGGGTTTGCCCAGCTACACACCATTTAATGCGAAACGTTTAGAAAAGGAGGGTTTTGAGGGGAAATAAGCAGAGGCTGTGACCTCCACTTGGTAGGTTTCAGACACCTAGTCTGAGTAAATAATTTAGAGAAAAAGCCGCCCCGGAGAGGGCAGAATTTGATCTGATCCGAAGACGGACGCTGGGCAAGCCCTGGACCGCTGCTGCTCCGCGGGGAGCCCCGGGACCCGCGGGCGGGCGCGCGGCCTGGCCAGCCCGGGACGGCCCGCGGGGGCCAGCGGAGCCGGCGGCCCGTCTGCGCGCCTGGCCCGGCCGCGTCCCGACCCAGAGGCAGGCAGGCTTTCCCGAGGTCGCCAGCGAAGGCCGCCTTCCCCGGCCCCCGACACCCTAGAGCTGTATCTTACTCATGAATATAAAACAGCACTTCTTCGCAAACGTCTCCTACCCTTCATGGTTTTAAATCGCCCCTTCGGAAAACTATGGGTGTTTTTCTAAAACAAAAAAAGCCACGCAAGGATGAAAAGCCACGGCCGTCTCACGGGAGACGCGCGAGACGCGGCCCCGCCCCAGGGCGCCGCCTAGCGGACGGCGCGGGCGGCGCGGCCGGCCTGGGCCGGGCCTCGGGCGGGGCCACTCGCCCCCTCCTTGGTCTCTGTCACTTGGCTGAGCCCCGGTGTAGGGATGTCCTCCTCGTATGACACACAGAGGTTGTCCTCTCCCTCGTTTTCACAGTAAACACATCCCTTAAAAGAAAAGTGTAAATCAGTAACGAAAATGAGATCTTTGGTACAACAGTTCAGTCCGAAGGAGGCGCAGGTGACCAGGTGTCCACCGTGAGGCCGCTGGCAGGCGAGGAGGCGCCACTGGGCTGTGGGACCCCCGCTTGCTTCTTCCCGAGGGGTCTCCGATCCGAGTCCCCTGGGAACCTTATCTGAGCGGCAGCTTTGCACAGTGAGGCAGGGGGCATCAACCAGAGGCCCCGGTCCCAGTGCTCCTCCTGCCTGCGTGACCTGGAGTGGTACTTACCTTCTCTGACCTCAGTTTTCTAATCTGTAGAATGGGACAGCAACAAGCTACCGACTTATTTGTTCCTCCTCATGTTGAACACCTATCTGTTAAGCATCTGTTGTGTTCCAGGCTCGTTCTAAGAAGCGGGATTCAGCAGTGAACAGAGAGGAAAATCCATATCCTATTAGAGATCTCCTAGTATCCGGAGGAGAGGTGTTCCAAGGCATATTATTAGATGGGAGGTGCTGGGCTGACGTGGAACAAAGCACGTGAGGACTGTCATTTTACAGTCAACGTTCAGAAAAGGCCACCAAGGGCGGCTGTAGTGGCTTTAAAATATGCCCACACAATTTTTGATATTCCTTCCTCCAAAGGTGGAGGCCTGGACTCTGACGTGCGGAGGTGATGCAGGCTGTCACAGACCCCCAGCCTCCCGGCCCCATGCCCTCAGGGGAGGCGGGGATCTTGTCCTGAGGACACGTAAGCAGCGCCACAGTCAGATCCACGCGGCAAGGAGCAGAGGCCTCCTGCCAACAGCCAGCCCCAACAAGCATCGCGGGAGGGACCCCCCTCAGAAGCAGATCCCCCAGCTCCGGTCCTGCCCCCAGAGGCAGGAGCCCAGCCATTATCTTTCACCCTTCGGAGAGGCCCCAAGCCAGAACCACCCAGCTAAGCGGCTCTTAAATTCCAACCCAAAGAAACAGTGGGGAGAATAAATTCTCCCCACTAAGCTACTAAGCTACTAAGTTTGGGGGTTATTTGCTGTGCAGCAGTAAGTCAACTGGGGCTTCCCTGGTCCCTCAGATGGTAAAGAAACTGCCTGCGATGTAGGAGACCCAGGTGCGATCCCTGGGTTGGAGGAGGGCATGGCAACCCACTCCAGTATTCTTGGCTGGAGAACCCCATGGACAAAGGAGCCTGGAGGGCTGCAGTCCAGGGGGTCGCAAAGAGTTGGACATGACTGAGCGACATACACACACAGTGAGGGCAGGTCAATAACACAACTGTATGTGGAAAGACAAGGAAGCCAGGGTAAGCCGTGTGTCTGGGTGAGGAGAGGGGAACCCCAAGCAGAGGGCAGGGCAGGCACAAAGGCCCTGGGGCAGGAGCCTCATGATGGTCTTCAGCGAACAGCCAGAGAGGAGGGAACGTGGGGGGAGGGGGTTGTGGGGAGGGGGTGACCCGGTTTAACGGCTTCATGGCACTTTCCTCTGCCTGTGATCACGGGACGGAGACCCCGGGAGGGGCACAGGGCTGTGGGGGGAGACGTGGTCTTGCGCGGGGAGCAGAAGGCAGCTGGCAGTCCCGCTGAAGCAGCGGCATGGACCAGGGTGGTGATGCTGGAGGCGATGGGAAGCGGCTGCTTTCCACCCCCAAGGAAGGTCAGGCCAGCGTGCCCTGCTGGTGGACTTTATCAGGGTACGAGAGGAGGGGACTCCAGGCCCGTGGTCTGAGCAAGTGGGGTGGCGCGGAGTCGCCCTGGAGTGGGTGGGAAGAGAGTGGCTGGGCAGGCTGTCTCTGGGGAAACCTGAAGTTTCCCCAGAGGTGGACGCTGGTGGGGCTCGGCATGTAGATGCCGCTTCCCACGTGGAGGCGGTGTGCACAGAGAAGGCTGGGCACCCCGGAGCCTGGCTGTGTCCATTCTGGGCAAGTGAGCAGGGGAAGGGAGCTGGGGTACAGAGACACCCTCAAGAAGGAACAGACAGTGCGGGGGCAGCCGCTCAGAGTGGGAGGAGGGCTTGCTGCCCCCTTTTTATGGTCTACACGGATGTTGAGGGTTTAGGAGAGAAGTGGTCTGTGTTTTAATTGTGAAGACAACTAAAAGATTTTCAGATTTCAGCATGTGGCTGAGATTAGACATTTTGGAGGCCTTTTCGGAAACACGTTGAAAAGCCCCTGGAAGGAAGTCCTTTGAAGGACATCTAACAGTGTCGTGGGTTTGTTTTCCTTTTTCTTTCCATGCTCTTATTTAATCTTCCAAGTTTTAAATGTACAGAACAGACGCAGAGAGAGTGCCAGGCATTCTCGGCACAGCACCTTTGAACGCCATGTCAGGAAGCGCCGTGTCCCAGAGCTTACCACCACGTCGATGGCCGTGGGCACGCCGCCCAACCGCATCCACGGGTGGACGTCCTGCAGTTCCTGCTTCTGCCCGTCCGTGAACCTGGGCTGGAACCTCTGCAGCGCCTTCAGCCTCTCCCTGTCCTCCTGCAGGACCGTCTCTAAGTTTCTTCACGAAATATCGAGAAACACGGAAGCTTTAGAATGCCTCAAGGGTTATCTTTTTTAAAGTATATGCTCATTTTCTACCAACACTCCCAGTATTATTCACGTAATTTTATTTTAATTTGTTAATTTATCCTAATTTTTTTTTTTTTTTTTTGGCCACACTCCTCAGCATAGAGGATCTTCCCTGACCAGGGACGGAACCTGTGGCCGCTGCAGGGGAGGTGTGGGGTCTTCACCACTGGACCCCAGGGAAGTCCTACCCATGTAATTTTGTTTAACTTTCCTTTCCACTTAAATTACACTATTTGAGGTAACAATCTCTCTAGTAAATAATCTGTAGTTTTTCTATGAAAATGATACACCAAGTTCTGGTTTTTAGTTTAGATCAGCCACAGAAGCTGGGTACCTGCAGACACTTGTTTCTGCACCTGGGAGCTTCTCACCAGCGAGGTGGAGAGCAGACAAGCCCTCCCTGCCACCTGCTACCCTGGCCTGCCTCGCAGTGGCCCTGGAGACGGAGCGCCAGGCTGGCCTGGCCCAGAGCCCTGGCTGTTCTGAGCCTCAGGGTTAGTCACCCCCACTGAGGGGCCACTGCACAGGGTCAGGGACCCTAATGGGTTTCAAGGTCCTTGGAGTGGTCAGAGCTGAGGCACAGACCAGGCTCCCTGAAGAGTAGCTGGTGGCCTGGGACGGTCACCCACCTCGACTCTTGGTTTCTGCATCTCTGAGACAGACAGACAGACAGACAGACACACACACACCACTGACCACAAAGGGTTACTGGCAGCAGAGCAAAAGACACGACATTGGCACAGATGCTTCGCACACGGCAAGTGACAGCCTCGAGGGTCGCTGGAGCAGTGGTCCTGGAGGCTGGGAGCAGGGCCTCCGTGGGGCTCCGTGCGGCCAGCCAGCCACCTGGAGGGGCCCCCCTTCTAGCGGTGCCCTCAGCTCCATCTGAGATAAGGCTCGGGGAAGTCCTCTGGCCTCACAGTTTGGGGGGATCCCGAGCCCAGCCCCACAGCGTCCCAGGAGGGGCGAGCGGTTACCGTGCAGGCATCTGGTAGGTCATCCTGACGCTGTCGTCCGTGTCGGCCATGAGCAGCCAGACGGGGTCCTGGAGGACACACCTGAGCAGGCGCTCAGCCCCGCCCAGCTCCGCCTTCACTGTTGCTCCGTGGTTATTCTCCGAAGAGTCGACGCTTCCGAAATACCTGCTGGTGTGACTCGCGTTGCTGCTGCCTTTAAAACACAGAGTGCTGCAGGTCATGGCCTTGAACTCAAGTCGCCCTGTAAGGGGAGGGCAGCTACTGCGTGTGTTGGGGGATTGTCCCTTCTCTTTTTCCAATGGTCCAATTCTCTGGATGATAATTTAAAAATCATTTAAAGAGCGAGTATCAGCAGGAACCACGGAGGTGACTCTGCTGGCGAGGCCGGGGGAGTCCAGGCGGGCCCCATCTAAGAGGCCGCGCTCCCCCATCCCTGGCCTCCCGGGGGAAGGGCTTTCTGCCCAGGTGAGGGAAGCGGGGTGCTTACAGCCTGGGGACGTGTGTGTGTGCTGCTCCCGCCGGGCAGCTCCGGGCCACACTGCACCACGCTGGCTGGTACCGCCCGAGGCCACACGCCAGCGCCCCCCAGGGGAGCCACTCGGGACGGTGCAGCCACTCGGGATGGTGCAGCACCGCCCGCCCTCCCGGCACACGCAGGGAGCCCCAGGGATGGTCCAGCCAGGGAAGGGGGTGCGGGGCCTGCTGTGCCACCGACACGGGGAGTGACAGGTGACAGAGGGAGCCGGGCCTGGCCACGGGGCAGGAGGAGGAGGCCCGCGGCCTGTGTGAGGCTCCGAGGAGCCTCTTGGGGTGCAACCGGAAGCTGCGTGGTCAGGACCTGATGTTGGGCCCTGCACGCGGCAACCTGAGGCTCTGGGGCGACTGGTGCCCTCGGATTCAGAGAGCCAAGGATACCCAGGTGCATCACGTGGGGATCTTCCAAACACACGTCAACTGCGCCCCCCACCCCACTCAGGGCTCCTGGCGCCCCCCACATACCTGGCCTGCTTCTGGACGCATCGCAGCCCAGGGAGGCCGAGCCCAGGGAGCAGGAGGTGGCGGAGGCCTGGCTCCCGGACAGCGCGGAGCCTGTGGCCGAGCAGAGGTCCCCGTGCAGCAGCAGGTGGAGTAAGCCACTGGACGAGGACAGGGCGTCGCTGTTTGGGGCATCCGCCGGCTCCTCGTGCTTTGGGGAACAGGGAGGGGACACCCAGTCAGGTCTCTGTGCAAAGTGGGGCTGGGGGAGGGGATGGAGGCTCCTCAGACCGCTGGCCCCTCCTCCATGAGCCATGGGCACAGACCTTTGGGTTCCCGGAACCCAGCTCGCTTCTCGGAGGTGGAAAGGATGATGTTTGATTGGATTCCATTTTGGGAGAGTCCCTTGAGAGACGGTGACTCCTGGAGCCCCGGTGGGGATCCAAGCCTTATGCTTATTTCTCTACTGAGTGGACACAGAGGCAGGACCTTGCCTTGACAGTACCCGAAGGCGTCCCTCCCAGCGGCAGGCTCTGCCTCCTGCACCCTGAGAGCAGGGCCAGCCAGGGGCACCAGGGGCCCGGCCTGGGAGGGCCCAGCCTGCCACTCCTTGGAACCAGCCTGCAAGCCAGGCAGGCAGCAGAGGCGATGGGGGTCCCTGTCTCTACCTCCTTTCCCAGAGCACAGGCAGGGGGAGGACCATGTGGCCCCTCCTTGGACACAGGCAGGGGGTGGGAACCCAGCTGGCCCTGCCTTGGACACAGGTGTTGGGGGGACCCATGTGGCCCCGCTTTGGGGGGTCACGGACTGCCCTGCCTTGGACACAGGTGGGGGGTGGGAACCCAGGTGGCCCTGCCTTGGACACAGGTTGGGGGTGGGAACCCAGGTGGCCCTGCCTTGGACACAGGTGTTGGGGGGACCCATGTGGCCCTGCTTTGGGGGGCTCACGGACTGCCCTGCCTTGGACACAGGTGGGGGGTGGGAACCCAGGTGGCCCTGCCTTGGACACAGGCTGGGTGTTTGGGGACGGCTCATGGACAGCCCTCCCTCATCTCTCAGAACACAGACGTGTTAGCTGGAAATCACACTGCCGTTTCATGAACCAAGTAAGCGTACACTTGTGTCCTCAAGACCTGGGAGGACGGAGATTGAGAGCACCGATTCCCAGCTCCCTCTGGCTCTGGTCCTTCACCAGAGGCCCTCTGCTGCCAGTCCCCCTCCGAGGAGCCTCTGCTCTGGCGTTTAACCTGATGGCTCCATCCTCGAAGTATCCACCTAACACCTGGAGGCCCCTGACGATGCGTTATGAAGTCCCTGTGGCCATCTGGACACCACATCTGCCGGCCATCTCTCTCTCTTCAGGTCCCAGGACGGTTAGAGTCACAGGTCTACTGTGACGGGGCCTTGGGAACATGCTCATGTCTGGCACACGAATCTGTGTCCAAACTGAAGCGGTCTGGCAGACACCACCCGTGTCAGGCACGAGGCGGGTGCATGGCCTGCCCCAGTACCCGAGTTTGCCGCCTGCTTTAGACAAAGGGCATCAGGAGGTGCTTACGGTCGGAGGTGACTTGGGCTGCCAGTCCCAGGACGAGCCAGGCTTGCAGTCGGCGCCTGCACCCACAGTCCCCACAGCCCCTGTGGCTGCCACGGTGCCCTCAGGGGCCTCCTCCAGCTGCATCAGGTTGAGCTGCAGTGGTGAGCTTCCGCGGGACTGGAAGAGTGCTGGGGAGGTCCTGTCCGGGAGCCCGGCGGCCGGGGGCGGGGTTCCCGGGGTGGCCACGCATGACGTGGACGGCCCTCGCTCTGCCGGGGCACATGGGCACGGCTGTTTGGGGGCTGAGGTCCGATCAAGGAAGAATTCGGGCTGCGAGGCAGGAGGCATCTCAGATGCAAAGTTCCGCTGGCCGGGGAAGAAGGTTGGGGGCAAGGTTGGCGTCAGCGGGGAGAAGGAGTAGCCGGGCAAGACCAACGCCATGACTGGGGCCAAGGGGCCGGCGAACGGCGGGGGATGCACCCTGAGCGCCTGGTGGGCATCCGTGGGCACCGCCAGGTCGGTGTGGGCAGCCCCGGACCCTGTGGCCATGGTCCCTGGTGCGGTCACTATTCCCGGGGCTGGAAACAAGGGCAGGGAGTACGCTGGCACTGGGCCAGGGAAGGGCATCGCCGGGCAGCTGGACTGTGACGTGTCCGACAGGGACCAGGCTGTGGTGTTCAGGCCGACCAGTGGGGGGCGCTGGGGTGCCAGCCCCCCAGACCCAGTGCTGCCCGAGGAGTCGCGAGGCTTGACACGTTTGGACTTCAGTTTTCGATTTTTCCCGGTTTTTTTCCAAGAGGAGTCTATTCCAGAGGTATTTCTTAGTCTGGGAGCAGCTAAAATAATAGGGACACAATGAGAGTTAAAATCCTTCAAGTTAGGCTTCAGCAGTATGTGAACCAAGAATTTCCAAATATAAAAGCTGGGTTTAGAAAAGGCAGAGGAACTGGAAACCAAATTGCCAACATTTGCTGGATCATAGAGAAGGCAGGGAAATTCCAGAAAAACATCCGCTTCATTTACTTTACTAAAACTTTTGACTGTGTGAGTCACAACAAACTGGAAAATTCTTAAAGACTTCGGAATACCAGATCACCTGACCTGCCTCCTGAGAAACCTGTATGCAGGTGAAGAAGCAACAGTTAGAACTGGACATGGAACAACAGACTGGTTCCAAATTGGAAAGGAGTACCTCAAGGCTGTATATTATCACCCTGCCTATTTAACTTATATGCAGAGTACATCATGAGAAACACTGGGCTGGAGGAAGCAGAAGCTGGACTCAAGATTGCCGGGAGAAATATCAATAACCTCAGATATGCAGATGACACCACCCTTATAGCAGAAAGTGAAGAAGAACTAAAGAGCCTCTTGATGAAAGTGAAAGAGGAGAGTGAAAAAGTGGGCTTAGGATTGGGAACTCATGTACACCCGTGGCAGATTCATGTCAATGTATGGCAAAACCAATACAGTATTGTAAAGTAAAAAAATAAAATAAAATAAAATTAAAAAAAAAAAGGAAACTAAGATCATGGCATAAGGTCCCATCACTTCATGGCAAATAGATGGGGAAACAATGGAGACAGTGAGAGACTTTATTTTTTTGGGCTCCAAAATCACTGCAGATGGTGACTGCAGCCATGAAATTAAAAGATGCTTGCTTCCTAGAAGAAAAGCTATGACCAACCTAGACAGCATATTAAAAAAGCAGAGATATTATTCGGCCAACAAAGGTCAGTCTAGTCAAAGCTATGGTTTTTCCAGTAGTCATGTATGGATGTGAGAGTTGGATTATAAAGAAAGCTGAGTGCTGAAGAATTGATGCTTTTGAACTGTGGTGTTGGAGAAGACTCTTGAGAGTGCCTTGGCCTGCAAGGAGATCCAACCAGTCCATCCTAAAGGAGATCAGTCCTGAGTGTTCACTGGAAGGATGGATGTTGAAGTTGAAACTCCAATACTTTGGCCACCTGATGTGAAGAGCTGACTCATTTGAAAAGACCCTGATGCTGGGAAAGATTGAAGATGGGAGGAGAAGGGGACGACAGAGGATGAGATGCTGGATGGCATCACTGACTCAATGGAGATGAGGTTGGGAAAACTCCGGGGGTTGGTGATGGACAGGGAGGCCTGGCGTGCTGCGGTACATGGAATCACAAAGAATAGGACATGAGTGAGGGACTGAAATGAACTGAAAGGCAGAACCACTGATCTCATTTAACCTCGTATCTCAACTTTACAAGCTTTTAAAAAGAGATGTTTTTAAGAGATCACTTTTAGGAAGAGATGTTTCCTGGTTCATCTGCCAAAGGAGCCTGGGTCCACGCCTGTGGAGTCAAAGGGCTGGAGGCACACAGGTCTTCCTCTGACACGAGACCTGCAGAGAGGCGCTGTTCTCGGGGCTGCAGGGACTCCACCTGTGGTGTGGGGGACACAGGGCATGTCCCCCTCTTCCCCTGGGCACTGGCCGGGACTGGGGGTGCTGTGGGCCAGGGGGTCACACTGAGCCTGGGGGGTGGGGCACAGGCAGTGGGAGGGCCCCCGGGAACCTCAGGTTTTCTTCTAACGTCACAGAAGGTAACTCGGGGGCTCTGGCAGCGGGCGTGTGGGGACGTCCCCTGCCAGCGGTGCCACATGCCAGAGCAGATGGGCCAGCCTGACGCGAACGGCCAAGTGGGTGGAGGTTCTGCCATCAGCCTGTCTGCCTAGTGTTCTTCCTACAAGAGTGTGTCTCCCACTGTGACTGGGAGTTGCAGTGCGGGGCTCCGGGTCTGGGCGGGGCTGCTGGGGACAGATGGGCGGCAGGGGCACTGCACAAGCTGCTGTGCCAATGGGGCTGGGGGGCGCTGGGACTCTGCGCCAAGCTGGGGCTGGCGGGCGCTGGGATTCTGCGCCAAGCTGGGGCTGGCGGGTGCTGGGATTCTGCGCCAAGCTGGGGCTGGGGGGGTGCTGGGATTCTGCGCCAAGCTGGGGCTGGTGGGCGCTGGGATTCTGCGCCAAGCTGGGGCTGGGGGGCGCTGGGATTCTGTGCCAAGCTGGGGCTGGGGGGCGCTGGGATTCTGCGCCAAGCTGGGGCTGGGGGGCGCTGGGATTCTGCGCCAAGCTGGGGCTGGGGGTGTGGGGCCCTGGCTTCTGATTTCCAGAGGTTCCCTGTGCGCCTTCAGTAACCCTGGGTCCAGGTAGGAAGGAGGAAAAGAGAGCGGAAATGGCATAATCTTCAAGGGCAGGGCCAGCCTCTCACTCCTGGGACACCCGTCTCGGCACATCTGCCCAGAGGCCAGGGGAGCTGGGCCCTCGCGGTGTGGGCCCCTTGGGCTCGCAGCTCTGATCCTTGTTTCAGGGCCTGGAGCCCAGGAGAGAGCTGGCATCTCCAACCAGCTTGGCCCTGAGCGCAGGGCCCAGGAAGGCAGCTGGGGGTTGGGAGCCCGGCTCCTGGACCAGATGAGGGGCGAGGAAGCCAGCCTGCCCCATCGCAGCCCCGTGTTGGCGCTTCACACCCCCCGCGCTCTGTCTGGCCCTGGAGTCTGCACCCCAAAGGCAAGGCCAACCCGTCAGGAGGGTGTGCGTTCTGAGGAGAAAGGGAGCCTTTCTTCCTGCAGCATCATCTGGGACCCCTGCTTCCTCAGGAGCCTGATGTCAAATGCACCTCCCCTGGGTGGTGAATTCACCCACTTGGTTCTCTGAGGGAGGGAGAGGGGTGGGGTCACCCAGGCAGAGGATGCCTGGCAAGGCAGGAGGGCAGTCGCCCGGCCCTGTGCGACACAGCGGGGGAGGCGGGCCTGTCCCCACTGTTTATAGCACGGTTCCCTTGGGAACGCAGGTGACATCCCCAAGGGTGTCACTGCTCAAGCCCCAACAGCACCTT
Source organism: Oreotragus oreotragus (assembly GCA_006410675.1). Classification (NCBI taxonomy): domain Eukaryota; kingdom Metazoa; phylum Chordata; class Mammalia; order Artiodactyla; family Bovidae; genus Oreotragus; species Oreotragus oreotragus. The sequence goes on along the minus strand of SJYX01005600.1, from coordinate 401,447 downwards.
ACAGACGCATGTGTCCTAAGCAGGGGGCGCTCCCCATCTGAAGCCTCACGGGATGCAGTAGCGCTAAGAACGAAACTTAGAAAAGGAACGACAGCAAAACCCACGTTTAGTTCAGGCGTCACCACTTACTTCTGTTGCTCAAGTGCCCCTTGGGCCTTTCTTGCAGATAATGATGGCAGCGAGACTGGAAGACGTGGAGTTTCCTGACTTCCCGGAACCGCAGCAGGAAGCTCTGCTCCTCCTTCTGGGTGTGGGCGGCCAGCACCTCCTTGGTGAGGCCCCGCTTCCGGAAGGCCTCCTGGTCCTGGCTGAGGCCGCAGGGCAGCGCAGGGCCCGCCGGGCACTCCAGAGACTCGGGCCCGCTCGCAGCAGCATCTCCCAGCGGCTCTGGAACAGCGGACGTGGAACTCTCATCCACAGGGGCCCTTCTGCCCGAGAATGGCTGAGAAAAGGCGCACCGCTCCCACAAAGGACAGAGTCTCCTACAGAAGACTCCCGCATGATGCCCACAGCATGGGGCTGACGTGCGAGACGCGTCTGCTCAGCTTTCTGAGAAAGCTACCAAGCACAGGCAACAAGCGGGGACACGAAGCCGCGTCACGTGGGGGCTCCGGAATCTGCCCTCTCACTGATCCGTCCTCTAACCTGGGGGCACCTGAGGTTTCAGCCTCTGACACTGAAGACACTCCTGCCTGTCTCGGGCTTTTGGAGCACAGGAGGGGCCCAGCCCTGTCCTGGCTTAGGAGCACGGGCCCAGCAGTGTGGTCAGCAGAACCGCGGGGGCCGGCAGCATGGGGCCGTGGGACTGTGGGCCATCCCGAGGGGGCAGGCCACTGACCCTGTGACGTGCACTCTCCCCTCATCACGCCCTTCTTCCAAGTGAAGAACAAGTTCAGGCTGGTTCTCCTCTAGGTGTCTGAAGGACAGCTCAGCATGTCGCCCTTGCCTGTCCTGTCCTCCAACAGGGGAGGGCCAGGCCCGCCACCCCACCCACGGCAGTCGGGAGGTCGGGGGGCCTCCTCCCCGGGGTTCTCTTGGCACCAAGCAAGGGGGAGTCCTGGCATCCCTGCTCGCTCCAGGAAGCCTCTCCGTGTTGACACCTGAGTGGATGCCTGTCCCAGGGGGAGCCGGAGTGTGGCGGGGGCGGGGGCAAGGGTTGCCACCCCCACCCTGCACGGCACGTGCTGGGACTCCCTGAATACCCCCTTACTGGGCTACGTGGGTGCTCTGCACTCAGATACACTTAGAGAGGATCTGGGGACACGCGGCGAAACTCCCGATTTCTACTGTCAAGAGTCAGACCGCTCCTGCCGTCGCCCAGGACGTGGTGCGCGTACCGAGCTCCGGCGGTGGCTTCTTGTCGCCCACGTGGACGATGGTGCTGCTGTAGCTGCACTGGCTGCTGAGGGACGCCAAGCTCTCCGTCTTGCCGGGCAGCGTCAGTGACGTCAGGCGTGCGTTCACCTCTGTGCGGCTCTTCACTGGGGAGGGCGATGCCGCCTCTTTACAGGAGAAAAAGGGAAGCAGGCACAGACGGCGAGAAAGGTGAGCTGCTGGGAGACGCAGCACAGAGGCCGGCCGGGGGCACTCAGGACCCGGGGGCACTCCGGACCCGNTCAGTGACGTCAGGTGTGCGTTCACCTCTGTGCGGCTCTTCACTGGGGAGGGCGATGCCGCCTCTTTACAGGAGAAAAAGGGAAGCAGGCACAGACGGCGAGAAAGGTGAGCTGCTGGGAGACGCAGCACAGAGGCCGGCCGGGGGCACTCAGGACCCGGGGGCACTCCGGACCCGCGGGCACTCCAGGACCCGGGGGCACTCCAGGACCCGGGGCACTCCAGGACCCGGGGGCACTCAGGACCCGGGGGCACTCCAGGACCCGGGGCACTCCAGGACCTGGGGGGCACTCCAGGACCTGGGGGCTCAAGTCTGCACTCGCCCTGCCAGGGGATGCCGTGCCCTCGGGGGGGACAGCAGAGATGAGGGGACTCCGAATGGGGACGGCGGCACCGACACCCCGCGTCCTCTGGGAGGAGGCAGGCGCCTGGGCTCGGGGCCTCTGCCGGGGCCTGTGGGGAGCTCCCTCCTACGGCCAGGCCCCCTCTGCTGAGGGCAGGCGAGCAGCTGGGCTCCCTCTGTGGGCTGGGGCAAGCTTCACCAGTCGCCCAGGCTTCCATCAACCGTGGAGACCCTGCTTGTGGTCCTGGTGAGGACCACTGGCGATAACTGCACATTCAGTCTCCTCTGACTCCTGGGGCTGCTGACACTCAGAGGCCAGTCTTCCTCTGAGACACGGAAATGGGCCCACCCGATAACACCCTGGCCTCCGACAGCCCCGGGGGATCCTGTCCTCTAAATCCAGAACCACCTCTACCTCCAGCTGGTAAGGAGGTTCTGAGCCATTTTGGTTATTTGTGTCAACAGCTGACACCCCCATACATGTCCTTGATACCGCTCAGAACCCACAGGGGTTAGGGAGAAGGGGCCCCGGGCTCTCAGATAAGGCTTGATCCCGAGAGAGGGGATAAGTGGCCAGGCGGTCACAGCTCAAGCAGACCCGGTACCTGCGGCGTGTGGCCCGGGGCCCGCGAGGGCCTGGCGCTTGTCGCTGGCCTGGGGCGTGGGGAGGCTCGCAGGGAACTCACACTTCCTCTTCAGAGTGGCCGCCTCGCTACAGCTCTCCAGGTACCTGCGGGCGGGTTGGAAAGGGCTTCATGTAACCGAGAGCCCAACTGAGGGCGCCGCTGGCGGGGAGGGAGGCCAGAAGGGCCGCACCTGATGACGCCGTCCAGACAGCTGATCTGCTGGTAGGAGGCGGCCGGCGGGTCCCTGCAGGCCAGCCCCTCGGGAGGGCTGGCCTCGGGCAGGCTGGCCCCGGAGCTGTCCTTCTCCACGGCCACAGCAGCTTTCATCGGAGTCGGGGAACCACTTTGCATTTCTGGAGCAACGACAGCATTGTTCTTTCTGTTAATACCTGTTTCCCCCAGTGCCCACTGTAAGGTTACAAAGCATTTTAGTTCTACTGAAAGATAAGGCCGGGGCTCAGCATGTGCCGCACCAACGCAGAGACCCTGGGGCCAGCCTGGGAGTCAGGCCACCCCGCCGGGCCAGTGGAGGGAGCTCTCGCATCCCCACTCGGTCTGGGCTGTCCCCAGGTTCAGGGACTCCGAAGTGGGGAAGGCCAGTTCCTACGTGAACCCCTGAAGATCACAGGAGCTTTCTGTTCCATCAATATTCCTGGCCTTGGAAGGGTCGGTCTCTTCCAACGTGACTTGTCACACGGTGAGTGGGATCCGGCCTGGGGTGCAGGGGGGCGCCCGGAGCAGAGCCGGCACCCCCACCTCAGACAGCTAGCAGCCCCCGGGCAAGTGTCTGCTCCTGCAGAGCGGGACCAGGGGGTCGTGGGGCAGAGGCGCACACCTGGCCACACCTCGTGGGCCTCCGGGGGCAGGGCCCCCTGGATAGGGGCTGTGGTGTGGACCCCAGGCCGAGCCCTGTGTCAGCACGGAAGCGAATGGTCCAACTCGAAGGGGAAATTCCCTGCGTCCAGAGTTTGAGTCACACCCACCTCCCCGTCTCACCACATTGAAGCCTCGCTAAGGAAATGCTGGATCGTTTGGTACCTGAAGCTGGCTTGCTCTTTTGTTCTCCAGATTGATCAGGGTAATGACTTTTGCTTTTGGCCTTGTTACCATTTTTACAAATTTCCTTGAAGAAAAACAAAAACAAATGAGCACATTACTCACCCCAGGAGACCGTGCAATCTGTGCCCTACAGGCTAAGAAAGACAAAAGCCCAGCCAGCCCCAGCAACAGAGGAGCAAGCTCTATATGAGATCTGAGACCCAAACAAAGCAGATTTTACGATTCTGAAGAATAAGAAATAAAGGGAACGTTAGGCTACACTTTCTTCTTTCTAACCCTAATCCTACAGTTTGATCTTCGCTTTTGTCTGATTTGCCTGCTTTAAATAGTTCTCACCCAAACCTGTAGCCACAGCTTGCGGCTGGTCCCACCCTTTCAAGGCTAGAGAGTGAGTCCCAGGTGAGCCGAGTTTAGAGCAGCCGGAAGCAGCTGAGGTCAGACAGGCTTGGCCCCAGCGAGGACTGGTCTCAGAGTGCATGTCACCCGCGTCACGGGTGATGGGCAGAGGGGGACCGCGGGGCACGTACGGCTCTCCTCCGGCGGGGGTCCTCCTGGCCGGCGCTGTCGCTGGAGGAGGTCTGGCTCATGAGATGCTCGTGGGACCCATTGCTGCCCAGGCTCCCGTAGCCGCTGGAGCCGCTGTGGGGCACGGGCTGTGGAGACAGCGGCAGGAGGAGTCTGGACAAGTGGGACGTGGCCCCCAGCTGAATCTCAGAGAGGCCGTGACCTGCTGGGGGAGGGGGTGGCCCTCGGTGGGCACCAGGTGGGGCCGGGCTTGGACCCGGGGTCCGGCGGTGGTGGGCTCCCTGCTTCCAGTCATGGGGCCTGGCCTGGATCCCAGTCCCCAGGGAATCCATGGCCACGGAGTTCAGAGACAAAATAAGGTGCCTGACAGTACCCCCAGCCCCTGGGAAACGAGAAGCAGGAAGTCATTCCCCAGGGCCCACGTGTTCACAGGAATTCTTCCTGAGGGCTGCGTCCCTGAGGACGGGAGGGGGCTTCTCCAGTCCCCTGGGGCCAGCTCGGCTTCCCGAGTTGGAGGGATGCCCCCACCAGCCTCCACCCACGGGGACCACAGCCGCTGGCCCAGGGCTGCGCGTTGCGGACACCAGCGCCAGGGTGCAGGGTGGCCCTGGAAACGGGAGATGGGCCTGGGAAGTGGGGCGGAGCCCGGCCTGGGGGCGGCTCCGGGCTGTCTGGAGAGCGGGGGCAGCGCACCCACCTGCAGCAGCAGCCGGTGGATCTGCTCCGTGAGCTCCTGGACGCCGGGCTGCGGGGTCTTTTCCTTCAGGCCCGGCGGGGCAGAGAACACGTCCTCGTTCAGAGGACCCCTGCGGGGTTTCCGTTGTCTCCGTGAGTCAGGCCCCTGCCTCCTCCTCCCTGCAGATCCCCTGGGCTGCCACTTGCCCGCTCCCGTCCACCGGGGGGAGGCCCCGCCCCCCGGGGGCCGGGTGCGTGGTGGGAGGTGGCCTGGGTCGGCCCCTCCCAGCTCCCCGCGCCCCCAGCCCTGGGGGCACTCACAGCCTCACTCTGTGTCTCCCAATGATGAAGGAGATCTTCCTGCTCCAGGGGTTGATGAAGCTGGACCAGCTGGTGTCCAGCGTGACGTACTCCCCATTTCGGGCGCGGAACCGGAGCGGGGAGTAGTCGAAGGGCTGCCCCCCGGACTGCACGACTAGGGGAGGGAGAACAGACTTCGGGATGTGAGCAGATGTAGCTGGTGCTTGCGGTGCAAGACTCGTGGAGCTGCACGCAATTCTGGAATCACGTGACAACTCCGGAGTCACCAATACCCCTTCAGAGCCGCGCTCTGATCTTGTTTTGCCTTAGGCTGCACGCGGGTCTGCCTGCAGCAGTGTCCTCGTGGACTTTAGGGCACGTCCCTGCGAGCCTCACTGGTCTTCTCCCAGTGGGATACTCAGTGTCGGCTGTGTCTGTGGGCTCGTAGGACCCGGGTCGTCCACGCCCCTGGATTGGGCCAACCACCCTACTCCCCTACCCCCCGCCAGCTGACCCTGTCTCCTCTCTTCCTGCCTGCTGGCACAGCCAACAATCAAAACGGGCCATGGAGGACTCAGGCGGTGGGCTACCCTCAAGCGCCAGGACTCAGGCAGGCGGTGGGACAGCCCTCGCCCGCAGCCCCCTGGACTGGCCCTGGTGGGTGCTGACCTCGGGAAGACACCCCCAGACTGCACTAGCTCTGCCTGCGCCCCCTGGAAGGACTGTGAGGAGGGCACCTACTCTTCTTGTGGATGGCGAGCATCAGGGGCCTGTCGCTGGGGTGCAGCTGCACGAGCATGGGGGTCTCGATCAGGTCCTGGGGCAGGTGGCCCAGGAGAGGGACGGCCCTGCAAGGCAAGTGACACAGGGTCACGGCCACGCTCAGGATGCCGGCCAGAACACGGCCTCCAGGAGCGGCAGCCGGCCCATCATCTCCAGAAACGAGGCCGGCTCCCAACTTCCTAAAGACCAAATCTGGGTACCAGTGCTGACGAGGCAACAGTCAGGCTTTTCATTAATTGGCAAACCAAGGATGCAGCATCGCTGAGGGTGTGCGACCAGAAGCCAGGCCCGACAGGGCTCGGCCCGTCACAGGCTCAGTGCTTAGACCTGAGGCTGATTTCCTGAAAGAATCGGTCATGACTACATTTTTGTTTTCTTCTAAGAGCTTTTCCTTTTAGGGTGTCCTGAGTTTGGCCAGACACAGCCTGACACGGACTTTCTAAAGCAAGTTTGCCTGGACCAGGGCAGCCCTGCCCGTGGGCATCTCCCCAGCTCCAGGCGCCGTCCTCCTGCCCTACCCGTGGCCACCGCGTCTGGTCCCCAGGAGCCGCCGTTGCCGGCTGGGACCCTGCTGTGCCCTCAGGTCTTCCCTGGGCGCGCTGCTTTGCTTTCTGGGCAACGTTTTACATTGGACTTCTGTAGTCCCCCCTTCTGCCTCTGTGAGTCCTGTCCCCTCGAGGGTCCCACCCCTCGTGGGTCCCGCACCTCGTGGGTCCCGCCCCCTCGTGAGTCCGGCACCAGCTGGTGGCTCAGCTCCTGTTCCGAGTGGCATCTCACTCCCTTCTCAGCAGGCCGGTCTCCCTTTCATTCCAGCAGCTGTTTCTCAAGCTGACTTCTGCTCACGTGGAGCAGCTCGTTCTTTCCTTAGAGTAAAGCCTCCCTGTTCTGTGTGGGGAGAACTTCCTCGTGGGAGTTCTTTGATTGCCTCCTCCTTGCCTGGGGCACGTTCTGAGCCTGGTATTTTCCTTTGGACAGGATGTACAGCACGTCCTGGTCAAGGCCTGGCCAGAGGGCGAGGAGGGGAAAGCAGAGGAGGAGCAGAAAGGAGCCCTGGTCAGCCTGGGCTCCGTGGGCTGGACTGTCCGCTGGGCTTACTGAGCCAGGCTCTGTGGCCTCTTGGCCCACAGTGACGAGATCACCAGGCCTCCTGCACACAAATGAGTGGACACCTGGGGCAGCTGCAGGCAGGAATGCTTAGGCTTTTGGAGGAATAAAAGCTATCCTGGGGTTGCTTCACAAATGCAGCTCCCAGGCCCCAACCTCCAGGATCCTGTCCCCCAGGGCCACGTGGGGCCTGGGACCTACACCGCGAAGCTGCAAGTGGCTGGTTACGCACACCTGAGCAGCCTGGGGCTGGGGAGGCTGATGGGCCTGGCTGCCAGAGAGCAGGCCGCCTGCAGCCAGGGGCGGGGGCACCCAGTGTCCCTGGGCCTGGTGCAGGCGGTGGGGGGGCCTGACCCTGCACAGACACCCTGCAGAAAGCCAAGCGAGCTCCCTGTGGGTCCTCCCAGGAGACTTCTCCCAGAGCCCTGCTGGCAGCAGCAGCAGCAGCAGCATTCATGGTGTCTTCATGCCCGTGCCCAGGAGCTGAGGAAGTCACACAGGGACCCTGAGCCACACCTGTGAACCCAGGGCCCTCAGAACGGTCAGTGCTCCCGACTCCAGCAGGGCCAAGCGCACCGACTGCAGCACTCTGCGCGGAGGACCCAGGCGGGGAGCGCAGGAGGGCTCTGGGCAGAGGTGCGGCAGTGGCCCCTCCCTGCAGCGGCCCGTGGCAGGCAGGCTGGAGACGCACCTCTGCGGGGGCCCTGCCAGGGTACCTTCAGCTTCAGTCCTAGCACTGGCTGCACCAGCCTTGATGTGTGCGCCCGACTTCTGAACCAGGTTTAGATAAGGTATGAAGACAGGCTCAACTAGAATGATGACCAGCTCCCCAGCATGTCTCATCTATGCAGCATCCATATCTTAGGAGGGTTTAGTGTGATTCCATAATTATTTCATTGTCTACGTATAGTGGCTGTCTCTTATACACATCTAGATGTGTATAAGAGACAGGGTGGGAGGTGGCCTGGGTCGGCCCCTCCCAGCTCCCCGCGCCCCCAGCCCTGGGGGCACTCACAGCCTCACTCTGTGTCTCCCAATGATGAAGGAGATCTTCCTGCTCCAGGGGTTGATGAAGCTGGACCAGCTGGTGTCCAGCGTGACGTACTCCCCATTTCGGGCGCGGAACCGGAGCGGGGAGTAGTCGAAGGGCTGCCCCCCGGACTGCACGACTAGGGGAGGGAGAACAGATTTCGGGATGTGAGCAGATGTAGCTGGTGCTTGCGGTGCAAGACTCGTGGAGCTGCACGCAATTCTGGAATCACGTGACAACTCCGGAGTCACCAATACCCCTTCAGAGCCGCGCTCTGATCTTGTTTTGCCTTAGGCTGCACGCGGGTCTGCCTGCAGCAGTGTCCTCGTGGACTTTAGGGCACGTCCCTGCGAGCCTCACTGGTCTTCTCCCAGTGGGATACTCAGTGTCGGCTGTGTCTGTGGGCTCGTAGGACCCGGGTCGTCCACGCCCCTGGCTTGGGCCAACCACCCTACTCCCCTACCCCCCGCCAGCTGACCCTGTCTCCTCTCTTCCTGCCTGCTGGCACAGCCAACAATCAAAACGGGCCGTGGAGGACTCAGGCGGTGGGCTACCCTCAAGCGCCAGGACTCAGGCAGGCGGTGGGACAGCCCTCGCCCGCAGCCCCCTGGACTGGCCCTGGTGGGTGCTGACCTCGGGAAGACACCCCCAGACTGCACTAGCTCTGCCTGCGCCCCCTGGAAGGACTGTGAGGAGGGCACCTACTCTTCTTGTGGATGGCGAGCATCAGGGGCCTGTCGCTGGGGTGCAGCTGCACGAGCATGGGGGTCTCGATCAGGTCCTGGGGCAGGTGGCCCAGGAGAGGGACGGCCCTGCAAGGCAAGTGACACGGGGTCACGGCCACGCTCAGGATGCCGGCCAGAACACGGCCTCCAGGAGCGGCAGCCGGCCCATCATCTCCAGAAACGAGGCCGGCTCCCAACTTCCTAAAGACCAAATCTGGGTACCAGTGCTGACGAGGCAACAGTCAGGCTTTTCATTAATTGGCAAACCAAGGATGCAGCATCGCTGAGGGTGTGCGACCAGAAGCCAGGCCCGACAGGGCTCGGCCCGTCACAGGCTCAGTGCTTAGACCTGAGGCTGATTTCCTGAAAGAATCGGTCATGACGACATTTTTGTTTTCTTCTAAGAGCTTTTCCTTTTAGGGTGTCCTGAGTTTGGCCAGACACAGCCTGACACGGACTTTCTAAAGCAAGTTTGCCTGGACCAGGGCAGCCCTGCCCGTGGGCATCTCCCCAGCTCCAGGCGCCGTCCTCCTGCCCTACCCGTGGCCACCGCGTCTGGTCCCCAGGAGCCGCCGTTGCCGGCTGGGACCCTGCTGTGCCCTCAGGTCTTCCCTGGGCGCGCTGCTTTGCTTTCTGGGCAACGTTTTACATTGGACTTCTGTAGTCCCCCCTTCTGCCTCTGTGAGTCCTGTCCCCTCGAGGGTCCCACCCCTCGTGGGTCCCGCACCTCGTGGGTCCCGCCCCCTCGTGAGTCCGGCACCAGCTGGTGGCTCAGCTCCTGTTCCGAGTGGCATCTCACTCCCTTCTCAGCAGGCCGGTCTCCCTTTCATTCCAGCAGCTGTTTCTCAAGCTGACTTCTGCTCACGTGGAGCAGCTCGTTCTTTCCTTAGAGTAAAGCCTCCCTGTTCTGTGTGGGGAGAACTTCCTCGTGGGAGTTCTTTGATTGCCTCCTCCTTGCCTGGGGCACGTTCTGAGCCTGGTATTTTCCTTTGGACAGGATGTACAGCACGTCCTGGTCAAGGCCTGGCCAGAGGGCGAGGAGGGGAAAGCAGAGGAGGAGCAGAAAGGAGCCCTGGTCAGCCTGGGCTCCGTGGGCTGGACTGTCCGCTGGGCTTACTGAGCCAGGCTCTGTGGCCTCTTGGCCCACAGTGACGAGATCACCAGGCCTCCTGCACACAAATGAGTGGACACCTGGGGCAGCTGCAGGCAGGAATGCTTAGGCTTTTGGAGGAATAAAAGCTATCCTGGGGTTGCTTCACAAATGCAGCTCCCAGGCCCCAACCTCCAGGATCCTGTCCCCCAGGGCCACGTGGGGCCTGGGACCTACACCGCGAAGCTGCAAGTGGCTGGTTACGCACACCTGAGCAGCCTGGGGCTGGGGAGGCTGATGGGCCTGGCTGCCAGAGAGCAGGCCGCCTGCAGCCAGGGGCGGGGGCACCCAGTGTCCCTGGGCCTGGTGCAGGCGGTGGGGGGGCCTGACCCTGCACAGACACCCTGCAGAAAGCCAAGCGAGCTCCCTGTGGGTCCTCCCAGGAGACTTCTCCCAGAGCCCTGCTGGCAGCAGCAGCAGCAGCAGCATTCATGGTGTCTTCATGCCCGTGCCCAGGAGCTGAGGAAGTCACACAGGGACCCTGAGCCACACCTGTGAACCCAGGGCCCTCAGAACGGTCAGTGCTCCCGACTCCAGCAGGGCCAAGCGCACCGACTGCAGCACTCTGCGCGGAGGACCCAGGCGGGGAGCGCAGGAGGGCTCTGGGCAGAGGTGCGGCAGTGGCCCCTCCCTGCAGCGGCCCGTGGCAGGCAGGCTGGAGACGCACCTCTGCGGGGGCCCTGCCAGGGTACCTTCAGCTTCAGTCCTAGCACTGGCTGCACCAGCCTTGATGTGTGCGCCCGACTTCTGAACCAGGTTTAGACAAGGTATGAAGACAGGCTCAACTAGAATGATGACCAGCTCCCCAGCATGTCTCATCTATGCAGCATCCATATCTTAGGAGGGTTTAGTGTGATTCCATAATTATTTCATTGTCTACGTATAGTGGAGTGTTTTCACTGATTATTACANCTGTGGGGCAGTTTGCATTTTAATTGGGGGAGGGGCTGGGGCTCCAGTGCGGGGGTCCTAGCCCTGACTCCCGAGGGTCCCCAACTCTGGCTGGAGTCACTCCTGACACTGCAGCCGGATGTTCAGTGGGTCCCTTGATTCAGGGCTACAGACCTGTGGGCTCTCCCTGAGAAAACACACTCAGACCAAAGGCTACCTGAGCTCCCGGGATCCTCACAGACCTGTGAGGAAAGCTAAGGGCTCTCCCTGAGAAAACACACTCACACCAAAGGCTACCTGAGCTCCCGGGATCCTCACAGACCTGTGGGGAAAGCTAAGGGCTCTCCCTGAGAAAACACACTTAGACTAAGGGTTTCATGAGCTTCCAGGGTCTTCACAGACCTGTGAGGAAAGCTAAGGGCTCTCCCTGAGAAAACACACTCAGACCAAAGGCTACATGAGCTTCTGGGGTCCTCACAGAAGCTGTAAGGAAAACTATGGGCTCTCCCTGAGAAAACACACTCAGACCAAAGGCTACACAAGCTTCTGGAGTCCTCACAGAACCTGGGGTTCATGTCCTTCCAAGCGGGCGGAGCTGGCCAATTTCCCAGGTGACAGATACAAGTCTGGGCTGCCCAGGCTGACGTTCTTCACGAGGAGAGGGTCAGTCACCCCACTGTTGACCCGCCTCTCCTCACTCCCCAGGCCCATTTAAAATGTGGCTCGGGACTCCCCTGGCAGGCCAGTGATTAGGACTTAGTGCTTGCACTGCCAGAGCCCCGGCTCTGCCCCTGGGCAGGGAACTAAGGTCCACAAGCTGAGCAGCAGGACCAAAGAATGAAGCAAAACAGAATGGCCTGGCCCACGGAAACGTGTCTTCACGCGGACTCTTCAGGACACGCGTGCCATGAGGCAGAGGTGCCCCGGCTGAGCCTCCACCCCAGAGAACGGGGCCTGGGCAGGCGGCGGGGCGAGGGCACTCCCGCACCTTCCCGACCTTCAGGAACTGGGCTCACCTGACTCGGCAGAAGAAAGACTTCTCCTCCATGCATTCTTGAGTAAAAGAGTCTGAAAGAGAAAGTCCCAGTCACACAGCTGACCCCGGAAGGGGCTTTTATTTCCTACAGATGAGGCTGAAGCAGGAGAATCGAGAGTCAGGGTGCAAAGCAGGTTTACCTGCCACCGAGCGGAGCCCTCAGGGTACAGAGCTCTGACTCCAGTCCTGACCGAGGAGAGGTCTAGGTCACGAGAGATCACTCACGGAACCATGCCATGCTAACAGCACTGCCACAAACACACCAACTAATGACAGATTTAACTCTGGGAGCTGTGCTTACTCGTGGGCAGAGTGTCTGCATATAAAACACCCGAGCGTCTCAACCCAAGCATTTTTGGGGGGATTGCTGTTCTTCAGGTGCTAAGTCCACTTGCGACCCCACGAACTGCAGCATGCCAGGCTTTCCTGTCCGACACCATCTCCCGGAGCTTGCTCAAACTCACATCCACTGAGTCGGTGATGCCATCCAACCATCTCAGCCTCTGTCATCCCCTTCTCCTCCCACCTTCAATCCTTCCCGGCATCAGGGTCTTTTCCAGCGAGTCAGTTCTTCGCATCAGGTGGCCAAAGTACTGGAGCTTCAGCTTCAGCATCAGTCCTTCCAATGAATACTCAGGACTGATTTCCATTAGGATTGATGGTTTGATCTCCATGAAGTCCAAAGGACTCCCAAAAGTCTTCCACAGCATTACGAAAACATCAGTTCTTCAGCGCTCAGCTTTCTTTACGGTCCAGCTCTCACATCTGTGCATGATTACTTGAAAACCGTAGCTTTGACTATATGGCCCTTTGCTGGCGAAGCGATGACTGCTTAATTAGGATTGATGGTTTGATCTCCATGAAGTCCAAAGGACTCCCAAAAGTCTTCCACAGCATTACGAAAACATCAGTTCTTCAGCGCTCAGCTTTCTTTACGGTCCAGCTCTCACATCTGTGCATGATTACTTGAAAACCGTAGCTTTGACTATATGGCCCTTTGCTGGCGAAGCGATGACTGCTTTTTATTACAGTCTAGGTTTGTCACAGCTTTTCTTCCAAGGAGCACGTGTCTTTTGATTTCATGGCTGCAGTCACCATCTGCAGTGATGTTAGAACTCAGGAAAGTTAGTCTGCCCTGTTTCCATTGTTTCCCATCTATCTGCCATGAGGGGATGGGACCAGATGCCACGATCTTAGTTTTCTGAATGCTGAGTTTTAAACCCGGCTTTTCACTCTTCTCTTTCACTTTCATCAAGGGGTTCCCCTTCGCTTTCTGCCATAAGGGTGGTGTCATCTGCATATCTGAGGTTATTGATATTTCTCTAGCAATCTTAATTCCAGCTTGTGCTTCATCCAGCCCGGCATTTCACAAGATGTACTCTGCCTAAAAGTTAAATAAGCAGGTTGACGATACTCCTCTCCCAGTTTGGAACCAGTCCTTTGTTCCATGTCTGGTTCTGTCACTTCTTGACCTGCATACACGTTTCTCACGAGGCAGGTAAGGTGGTCTGGAATTCCCTTCTCTTGAAGAATTTTCTACAGTTTGTTGTGATCCACATAGTCAAAGGCTTTAGTGTAGTCAATAAATCAGATGTTTCAGAGAGTTCTGGAACTCTCGTTTTTTCTGTGATCCAACAGATGCTGGCAATTTGATCTCTGGTTTCTCTGCCTTTTCTAAATCCAGCTTGAACATCTACGAGTCATCAATTCACATACTTTTGAAGCCTCACTTGAAGTATTTTGAATATTACCTTGCTAGTATGTGAAATGAGTGCAACTGTGCGGTAGTCTGAACATTCCTTGGCATTGCCTTTCTTTGGGATTGGAATGAAAACTGACCTTTTCCAGTCCTGTGGCCACTGCTGTGTTTTCCAAATTTGCTAGCATATTGAGTGCAGCACTTTCACAGCATCATCTTGTAGGATTTGAAATAGCTCAACTGGAATTCCATCACCTACACTAGTTTTGTTCATAGTGATGCTTTCTTTCTCAAGGCCCACTTGACTTCACACTCCAGGATGTCTGGCTCTAGGTGAGTGATCACACCATCGTGGTTATCTGCGTCATTAAGACCTTTTTTGTACAGTTCTTCTGTGTGTTCCTGCTGCCTCTTCTTAATATTCTCTGCTTCTGTTAGGTCCATACCATTTCTGTCCTTTACTGTGCCCATCTTTGCATGAAATGTTCCTTGGTATCTCTCATTTTCTTGAAGAGGTCTCTAGCCTTTTCCATCCTATTATTTTGTAATAGAAGCAACTCAGGGCATTTCACAGCTTACATCAATCCTTACTTTAAAATTTAAATGTCTAGTAAAAACATGAGTTCCACTGGGTGATCTCATTAGAGATGAAAGAACAGTGTTTTCATAATAAACACAATTTAAGAAAAGATATCTTAGATTTTGGTCTTTCTCATAAAGCTTCCTCTACTCAAAACAAAGAAACCACCACCACCAACAAAACACAAGGAGAAGTAGAGAATTACTGGTTAGGGAAAATGATATAAAATTACTGGCCTGGAAAGGCCTTATTTTCTATTCAGATAAAGATTCAGTCCCAGGCATCCCAGGGGGGCGGTGCCAGCCCGTTCACGCTGTGAGCCCACACGCAGAGCGAGCTCCCTCCTCGCAGGGACCAAGAGCTGAGCGGCCCTCCTAACACTGGCTGCAGCCTTGAGCGATCTGGCTGCACAGTTCCTGGGCTGGGGCTTCGGGGGAAAGCAGACGTCTCGACCCCTGAAACGTGAAGCGTGTCGCCTCGTTACGAGCCAACCTTAGAGCAAACTGTGCCCTGGCCCAGGCTGTCTGGGCTCGGGGAGGAACAGCTGCTGAACGGGGGCTCTGACAGCGGCGGGAAGGGCCTCGCTGCCTGGAAGCAGGGGAGGGGAGCACCACGCATGGAGGGACCCGAGATCCAGGCGGAGGTGGATGTGGGCGGAGGAGCATTTTGATGGGAGCGGAGACCTGATCCAGAAGCCAAGGACAGGAGTCGGTCTGGGGGGACGCAGCCAGTTTTGGGGGATCTCTTGGTCGAGATCGTGACCGAGGTCCAGCTTGTCCGGAGCACTCCTGGTCCCGTCCAGTTCCTGCTCATCTCTCCTGACTCCCTGGAGCTTCTCCTCTTCGGGTCCATCTCAGCTTCGAGAACTCAGAGCCCTCAGAGGGGCTAAAGACCGTCTAGGCGCAGATGGACACACACTGCAGGACAAGGACGCAGGACGCTTGACCGTGAGAGCCCCGTGGCCAGGAGCAGAGTGGGCCGGCCGGGAGCCCTGGGGCCTGGGGACGCAGCCGCCGTGGTGCAGCCGGAGCCTGCAGAGCCCGCAACAGCCAGCTGGGTCTGAGCTGGGAGGACAGCGTGGTCTGTGCTCACGGAGCACCTCCTGGAGGTGCTGAGCTTCCCCTCCACGCTGACATCACCACACTGCCTGCAGGAAGCCTTCCAGATGTGCCTCTGTCCTGCCCCCCTCCCCCCGGCCTCACCTCCAGACTTCAGCTTCCATCACCTTTCTTTCCAAAACACCTGACATCCCTTAAAATCTTCTGATGCCGTTTTCCCTTTCTGAAATCTACAAAGACTTTTTTCCTAAATTTATTCTGAACAAACAATCTTTAATCGTTCACAGACACGCCAGCCCCTTTGGGAGGGCATGCTGGGGGACTGCAGCGGAGTCCTGTGGAGGGGAGGTGGGCAGAGGCCCCACGTCAGGGGTTGCCCTGCCCAGCCCCAACCCTGCTGGGCCGAGTCCTCCCCGTGCATCCCAGGGAGAAGGGCCCTCACCTGCTTGGCGGCGGTCACTCCAGGGCGGCAGCTTGTACGGCGTGGTGGAGCTGTGGAACACGCTCACGTCATGGGGCGCCAAGAACTCCACAAACTTGGCGTCATAGAAGGCGTCCCTCTTACAGCGAAAGATGGAGGCCACTTGGTCAGAGATGTACAGGATCTTCCCGGTCACCAGGGACACAGCGGCTGCAAACATATCCTGGGACGTGGAGAATGTGACCCTGGTGAGGCCGGGAAGGAGGGGACTGGACAGGTCACCCCCACCCTGGAATTGGGATCCCTCCAGAATCAGGCCGAGGCATGGGCAGGGAGCAGGACAAGTGAAGGGTCAGGGAGGCCTCTGGACCCCTCTCCCCAGCCCGGACCACGGTGACCGGACTTCTCTTACACATACGGGGTCCCAATGGGATACTGTTTGGAAAAACACGTGGGGTTCCACTGCTGAGTAGAGCCCCGGCTGCGGGAATCCTCTGCAGCCGTCCCCCGCCCTGTCTTTGGGCATGGCACTGCTGGCGGCTAGCCCAGCTGACCCGGGAGTTGGCAGGGGCCTCACCCCTACTCCCCCCGACTGTCAACCTTTGCAGTGCATGTCTCTCCCGGGCTCAGGGCTGCCTGGGGGGGCTGGAGGCATTGGGGCCCTGGCCCAAACCCAGGCTCTCCCGGCCAACTGGCCTTCTGAGCTTGGGGCTGGGGTTCCCCAGGGGTTAAGGGGCTCCCCTGGGGTTAAGCTGCAGCAGCGGCACTGGAGGAGTGACCTTGGAGGGTCAGGAGCCCCTTCCTTCTCCAGGCCAGCACTGCTGTGCTTCTGGGACCTCGGGTCCCCACCTGCCCTTAAGTCTGCTCGCCTGCCTGAGAACTGGGGGCGACTCACCCCCTTCCCAGACCCCAGGGTGGGTCCCACCTATGGGCTACGTGTCCCTCCCGTTCTCAGCCCCTTCCCAGACCTCAGGGTGGGCCCCACCTATGGGCTACTTGTGTCCCTCCCGTTCCCCCCATCCTGGGGGCTCACTCTCATGCCCTTGATGTGGGTGGAGTAGCTTGGGCTGCGAGGGGTTGGCCTCTGAGAGCAGCACAAATCGGCACACGGCAGCTGCTTCTGAATCCCTGACTTAAACTGTTTTCTTAAGGAAGGAACCCACTTCCTGAAACTCCCAGCCCTGCTGCTATGAAGCCAGGGCTCGGCCGGCTCCCCCGGGGAGACTCGGCCAGCGGACATGAGCTTTCTGGGCGAAGATCCGGCGCAGGTCAGGCGCTCACCACGTTCTTCACGATGAACTCGGAGGTGACGCCCTCGATCTCGTGCACGGTGAAGGAGGGCACGTGGGTGCTGCAAGGGTGGTTCTCGCTGGACATCAGCAGCTGGTAGTACTCCTCGTTGGCTGCGGAGAGACCACGGGGAGGGCTCAGCTCGGTGCCTAACTCATGCCTTTCTCGTGAGAAAGTGGGCACAGAACCAGAGAAGTGTGAAGGCTGAACAAACAGAAGTCCAGGTGTTTTTCCCCTGAAAAGTCCGACGGCCTTTGATTACAGAACTTTTAAAATCATTCTCAGGAACCTCTCAAGAACATTCCCAGGCTTCTCAGGAACACGACCACACAGTCCACCTGAGCTCGTTTCCCCCACAGGCCTGTCTTTGAGATGCTATGACACAGTGCTGTTTCCAAGCAGGAGTGGGACGGCCCCCTATACCCACCCCCTCGGTGGCCGGACGCTCCCATCTGGACAGAATCGACCCTTAGAAACACACCTGGCATGGAAACAACCCAGGGAGCAAACTGTGCACAAGATGCTGGCCACTCATCCTGGGGCGCCACACCGGTGAGAAAGCCACTCTGCCAGAGGGCCCGGCGGCGACTTCCGCGGCTGAGCCATCCAGAGGGGCCCGGGCGGCGGCTTTCACGGCTGAGCCATCCAGAGGGGCCCCAGGAGGCCGGCTTCCACGGCTGAGCCATCCAGAGGGGCCCCAGGCAGCCGGCTTCCATGGCTGAGCCATCCAGAGGGGCCCCAGGCAGCCGGCTTCCATGGCTGAGCCATCCAGAGGGCCCCGGGCGGCCGGCTTCCATGGCTGAGCCATCCAGAGGGGCCCCAGGCGGCTGGCTTCCGCGGCTGAGCCATCCAGAGGGGTCCCAGGCGGCCGGCTTCCGCGGCTGAGCCATCCAGAGGGGCCCCCGGGCGACCGCTTCCTCGGCTGAGCCATCTAGAGGGGCCCCGGGCGGCGGCTTCCACGGCTGAGCCATCCAGAGGGGCCCTGGGTGACCGGCTTCCACGGCTGAGCCGTCCAGAGGGGCCCCAGGTGCAGAGTTCGGGGCCTGGGCTCCCGGTGGTGGGCTGCAGGCGGAACAGTGTGCTAGAAACGCTGGCATCTCTTTCCTTACCTGCCTGGAGATAGGGGCACCTGTGGTTACCTGAGGCCCAGGGCAGGGGCACCGGCTTGGTGGAAGGCCAGGTTGCAAAGCTGCTGAAGGAAGACTAAGCTCTACTGGGAGTTATTCACGGGACGTGGGATTTACTGAAACGCAAGGCGTCTGAGCGTCCTGGAGCCTGCAGTGCTTGTTCGTGGGTTCCCGCACTGCCTCTGTGAAGAGTCCAGCACGCGTTGTCTCAGGTAAACGCCTCGGCTGATTTTGCTGTGTGCATGCTCAGACGCTTTAGTCGAGTTCGGACTCTTTGCGACCCTAAGGACTGTAGCCCGCCAGGCTCCTCTGTCCATGGGATTCTCCAGGCAAGAATACTGGAGTGGGTTGCCACGCCCTCCTCCAGCGGATCTTCCCGACCCAGGGATTGACCCTGCGTCTCCTGCGTTGCAAGTGGATTGTCTGCCACGGAGCCAGCAGGGAAGCCGTTCGATCCTGCTGACGGTTCTGAAAGCTCTTCTGTGTTCTTCCGTCTAATGATAAAATCCGAACAGACCCACAGAGGGAAGTGGCATGTGGATCATGCAGGCCGTTACTGCCTGGGATGGAAATGGGCACTGCCTGCCTGCCTTCCTGGTGGAAAGACAACCACAGCAGAAACTCACACGTTTAGAAAAATGAGGCAATACCCTCCTCGTATCCACTCACATGACTTTTCCAAGGCAAGCCCTCAGAGACAGGCCAGGTTGGGTGTGGGGGGTACTCATGGCCGCAGTCTACATGCACGTCAGCACTCTCTGGCCAGAGCCCGCCACTCCAGACATGATGGGACCCCAGCCCAGAGTACAAAAGCTCCACCTTGTATTAATAAACAGGTTTCTTCTGTTGGCTGGTTTTCTACCTGCTTTTTTTTCTTTCCTCTAAAAGTCACATACAACAGAAAACTTCTGATGAACTGAGGTTTTCAACCAGCTGCGATTTCAGCAGACGTCTATGATTTCCTTCTGCTATTTCAGGACAGAGTTTCAGAAAATCAACTCAGTCTAAGCTCTGATCTGGGGACATCTGAGACTTGGTGCTACAGGTTGGAACAAACACCTACCTTTCACCTGCTTCACGCTCCTCAGGGCATACTTAAGGGTCGCCAAGGTGCTGGCCTTCCCTTTGGGCTTCCTGTCCGCAGGGAGGTGGACCTTCAGCTCCTTCAGGGTTTTGATGAGCTCTTTGTGGGCGTCGGCTTTGGTGGACTGCTCGCTGCTACGGAGTTGAAGAAGGACACAATCACCCTAAGTGCCGCCTTCACTGTGCCTCTGGCCCAGCTCCCCCACTGGGGTGCGAGGACGCTGCGGTCTGCGTGTTCTTGGTGGGCACGCAGGATGCAGGGGTGCCCCCGCCAGCTGTGAAACCAAAACTTGCAGACATGCCTTGCGTCCCTCGTAGGGAGAGGGACTGTGCTGGGAGAAGCAGTGCTCTACCCAGCTGAACGCGGAGAGCGCCCTTCCTGCTGGCTCTTCTCTACCAGCAAGGCCTCCTGGTCCACCCACCACCTGAGCAGCCCGCCCCACTGCTGAGCCCTGTCTTCCTTCCGGTCTCAGAGAAAGAAGGGGTGAGTGACGGAGACCCCAGGGGACAGCATGGTGGCGTCCCGGGACGAAGCTGTGAACAGTGAGAAGAGAGGAGAGCAGAGGAGGCTCTTCACACCCAAGGACACGGGGATGTGGGCATGTGCAGAGGGAGACAGGCTGTTTAGACAGAGGATCCGGAGAGTGATGCCGGACAGTGATGGGATTAGGCCTCGGCGGGATGGCATAGCGCCCCCAGGCCTGAGACTGAGGTCTGAATTTTGCCCCAGTGGTGACGGGAAAGCGTCTGTCAGTATGAAATTAAGGACATGTTTGTCACAAATGCCTAAATAGAGAGGTCAGGAACACTGCAGGTACGTGTCTGAGATGCAGACAAGGCCTGCCAAGTCAGCCGGAGGAGCTGCAGGCCTGCGGCACCGTCAGGGGCTTGGAGCAGCCTGAGGGGACAGTCGTCTTAAAGGACGAGGCTAGACTCACAGAGGGCACAGCTGCTCAGACTGACGGGCTCCAACCGAAGCTCGAAAATAGTCACATCACCCCCACAACCTCGTCTCATGACAAACCTTTCTATCTCTCCGAAGGCCCTGAATGGAGGGAGTGGTAACTGGCCTTACCTGCAGCCGCTGGTGGACAGGTGGTGTTCAGACTTTGCCATCATCAGGCCAAAGGTTTCTGGACTAAAAGAACAAAAATAAATGCAAAACTCAGAAGGGCGTGTCCATCCCTGTCCTCCCCATCCACCCAGGGAGGATAGGCTGGACCACACCGCAGCAAGTCAATCAGGAAAAACACGAGGTTAAGAGAAAACGAACGGAAAACCTCTGGATACCAGATAAGGAAGTGCTGGGCGATACAAACCCTAGGCTAGAGTAGCAAGTTCATGCTCTTTAAACCACTCAGCATCGTTCAGGGTTACCTGACTCTTCTGCCTCCCAAGATCTTGTCATTTCATCATGCATCTATCATAATCCTACACCCATATCACCATTATAAGAAAGGACAGACCTCAGGAGAGTTTAGTTGTTAATAAGTTAATAAGACAGAAGATGAGATGGTTGGATGGTATCACTGACTCAATGGACATGAGTTTCAGCAAGCTCCAGGAGCTGGTGATGGACAGGGAGGCCTGGCGTGCTGCAGTCCGTGGGGGTGCAAACTGTTGGACACGATTGAGCAACTGAACTGAGTTAATGAGATTTTCAAAAGTCTTGAGACACTTGATCATCATGACTTAAAGACTGCAAAAGCACTCACACTACCACGGAATGAGACACTGAGAAAACAAAGGCCTGGCCTCGCCTCAGGGGCCTTGGCCGCACCCACCCCTGGCCAGCGCTCGGTGGCCCCAGCAGCAGCCCCAGCTCCCGGCCGCTTTCTCCACAGTCGCTGCGCTGCGAGTCCCGCCCCGTCGAGCCGTTCTCATTGGTCTCGTTCCTGCTTGAGCCACCGCTCATGTCCATGTCCTCCTGGAGGGTGGCTTGGCTGGCCTGGGGCTCCGCGGGCTCCTTGGAGGGGTTGCTGGGGCTGGGCATGTGGTCGGCACAGCCATCCATGCTGGCTCCGGGGCAGAGCTGGCAGAGCAGAGACTGTGGTCAGGCGCGTGGGGGCAGGCGGCCTGCCAGGAGGGACGCCCTGGCGGAGCCCTCCTCCAGGTTCACTCGGGGACACAGGGTCAGCAGTGTGGCTTCTGCGCCCTGGGCCCCCAGCCACCCTGAACTGGGAGGGCGGCCACAGCCTCGGACACCCCCTTGCTGATGGCCCTCTCGGGGATGGGGGTGCAGCGGGGTTCAGGTATCTCAGCCATCACAAGTTACGGGAGACCCAGAGCCAGGCTGCGGGCGGGGAGCCTTCAGGGGGAAATGAGGCTGCGGGAGGGGGGTTACTGCGTGGAGAGGGCGGGGTGGTGGGAGCCCTCACGGCGGCGGGGGTTGGGGGGCCCATATGAGGCCAGCGTGGGGCCCACACTTTGTGGGGTCCATGCAGAGCCCGGACGGGTCGGAAGCAGCAGACTCTGAGATGTGTATAAGAGACAGGCTGCGGTCTGCGTGTTCTNGGGGCGGGGTGGTGGGAGCCCTCACGGCGGCGGGGGTTGGGGGGCCCATATGAGGCCAGCGTGGGGCCCACACTTTGTGGGGTCCATGCAGAGCCCGGACGGGTCGGAAGCAGCAGACTCTGGGAACTTCATTTATTTGGACAGAAAGTCTCGCTGAGGGGCTTTGGCGGGGTAGGTGGGTGGGGGAAGTCTAGAGAGAGACTGACCGGTTGTAGGCTCAGGTGAGTAAAGACAGTGAGGATCCAGGGCAGGAGGGCTGCACGGGAAGCTAGGGACGGGAGACTAGGGGTCACGGGGCGAAAGCAGGACCCTGGAGGGGGCCTCCCCAGGGTCCCGGCAGGACGCAGACCCACAGAGAGTTGGATGGAGGCCCCGCACGAGCGGATGTAGTCAGGGCTGAGGAAACTGCAAACGATGTGCAGCTCTGGGGCGACCAGGTGTGTGTGGGGGGGCGCTGCTCTCTCCCCTGGGCCTGGAGGGGCACGAGGGGCCAGCGGGGCCACCGAAGCAGCAGCACCAGGCAACCTGCGGCCTGGGGGAGGGGGCACAAACCCCGCTTCACTCTCCTCCTGGCCTTGGAGGTCAGGAAGCCAGAAGGTGGGCGGACACACAGATGTGGTCCCCAGAAGCCAGCCTCAGCCCCGAGCAGTGGCGGGAGAGCTGGAGGGCCCAAGCAGCGGACCCCCGACCAGAAGGCAGGATGTGCCCCCGCAGCTTTCCCGTGCTCGGGGGCCTGACGAGAGGCCGCAGGGAGAGGACTCTGGCGGATGTGGCTCTGCAGACAAGGCGGGGGGCGTGGCACGCGCTGGCTCGGGTAGCCCCCGTGGTCGCTGTCCACAGCACACCAGGATCCCATTCCAGGGAAAACAGGTGGTGACTTGCCCAGGCCACACACACAGCAAGGGATAGCGCTGGATTCAGGGACCCCTCTTCCCCAAGGATGGGGCCCATGCAGAATCCAACCACAGCACTCTTTGCAAAACAAAAAACACCAGGTCTGATCAGACCCTGTCTGGTTCCTGAACCAATCGGCAGAAAGGAGCCAACATGTGGCTTTGGAAAAGAAGTGCAATGAAGACAAGAGAAATACAACCTCCAGGGCACAAGGAAACAAGCAAGTTTAGGACAGCACTGGTTCGGTACCACAAACAAGATCAAGCAATGACGGATTCGATGAAACACGTAACGGCAGACGAGCTAAAGCTGCAAACTGAGGTGAGAGGGTCACGTTAGAACAGAGAATTAGAAAGAAAAGCTTAGACTCAGCAGTGGAAAGGATGAGCGTGCAAAATGCTGTGAAAGGGCTGATATTAAAGTCACATTTTTTTACCTGCAGATAACAGCTGTTTCTGCCAAAGACACCAGAACAATGAGACAGAAACTACAGAGAAAGACACACAAGCAAGGAAAGCATCCTGAAGACAGATCTGTATGTGCCTGACTCCCTGAGCGCCCGGCAAAATCACGTGAGAAGGGTCAAAGCCCAGCTGCGTCCTGATGAAATGATGTTTTCAAGGAAAAAGAAAATTCCACCCATGGAAAAAGCAAACAGTTTCCCTGCGAAGGACGCTAACTCATGCTACTCTTGGACGTCTCTGCTGTGATATCAGATCTTCAGAAGAGAAAGTCCAAAAGGAGACAGCCAGGGCCACAGAGGAAGGCTGTTAGAGCATCTCACTGTGGTTTTAGACAGCTGCTGTCTACTGGTCCCGAATCACGAGAACCTCAAACGCCAGCTCTCTGCTGCAAAAGTCAGGAACAAACAAGCACATCTACCACTCGGTTTTCAACATCCAGGGAAGTTCTACGAACGTGATAAAGAGCAGAAGGTGCTAACGTCTGGGAAGAGAGAGACCGAAGACTAAGGACAGGCTGTTTCCACACAGAGAAGCCTCAGGTAAGAGCTATTGACCTGGGAAGATGCTCCACCTCGTTAAGACAAGAGGAAACACGCAAAGGATGAGGCTTCCAAAGGGGAGCACACCGGCAGCATCCTGGGCTGGCCAACAGGAGGGCTCCTGTGTAGACCAGCAAAGTCTCCCTGCAGCGGGGGCTCTGGGCACGTCCAGCCACGCTTACAGCCTGGCCCCTCCTCACGCCTGGGAAGCTGCTCCGTCCACACAGAGACGTGCGAGTGTGGGGTATGTAGGAAGAAAGACCCGGAAAGGACCGCCAGCAAGGAAGCCACTGGCATCGTGTCCACCCGGCCCACCTGGCTCACGCGGGGTAGCTGAGCTCCTCTCTGTCCGGGGAACAGAGCACAGCTCTGCTCTGCACGGGGTTCGCCAGCACGGCAGGGCCCGGGACCTCCCTGCAGGCGCCCCCCGGGCCCAGGCTGGGCTCCGACCTCGGGGGCCTGGCGCCTGCTGCAGCACCCAGCCGGCAGCTGGCCCGACGGCCCGCACCAGCAGCTCTGCCTTCTCCTGGCCCCGTGGGCGCGGCGTCCCCTGTCTGGCCTTGCCCCCCGGGGTCACCGAGATGGCCGGGGCGTGGGAGCTTCGAGTCCCTCACAGCGGTAGCCCAGGGCCTGGCCCATGGTGTGAGAGCATGAGCCGAGGAGAGACTGCACCCAGTGAAAGGACGGAAGCCAGGCGCACTGCTGTGGGAAGACCCCGGGCACAAATGGACGGCCGCAGAGCAACAGGAGCCGCCTTCAGGAGGACAGGGGGCGCTCTGCAGGGCTGACCCCGGGCTGTCTCCACCTGCAGCGCTGGGGCCGGTGAGCGCAGAGAATGGGACGGCCGGCCTTCTTGCTGTCGTGGAGCTCACCTTCAAGTGCAGAAAACAGACTGTCAGGGAGAGAACCGCGTGCAGGGCAGATGAGGGAAGCTGAGACAGAAGCAGAGCAGGGCTCCAGGCGTGGGAGTGGCTAGGTGTGAATCAGGAAGGGGGGCCAGGGAAGGCCCACATCACTTGCCCCTGGGGCATGCTCACTCAGAGCCCCGCGGCCGCACTCCCCCAAGCCTGCAGGCCTCGCTTCTGCCTGGTCACTGCGGGGCCCACACCCAAGCAATCTCTGCCGGACACGTGTGACCTTGGATGAAGCGCCAAGGTCACCACGGGGTGGGCCCCGGTTTCCCCCGCTGCTGCAGCTGAAGGGCTGGGTGAGGCAGCTGGATGCGAGGGGCCGTGCGCCCCCTGGGTGAGCTGGGACCGCGGCCCCCGAGGGCGGTGCGGCCTCTCCATCCCGCCCTCGAACAGACTGTCCTCTTCTCTGTGTCCTTCCTTCATCTTTTTCTGGATAGTTTTTTCAATGAGACCCCAAGGGGCTGAGCGGCCAGCTGGGTGTCTGTGAAGCAGGGTGTCATCGTGTGTGTGTGTGTGTGTGTGTGTGTGTATGCACGCGTGTGTCTCTGTGTCACAGTTGTCTCTTCTGCACTCCCCACTCCCTCACCTCAGCTGCTCTGGGATTACACCTCCCAGTACAGGACCAGCATTTAAGCTTAGCCTGCACGCTCCTTTTAAGAGAACCCAAACCAAGACAGACTCAAGAGGCTGAGAGGATGGGCCAGGGGGACGGCGAGTGCAGGGGTCCTGAGGCCGGCGGGTCTGAGGAAGACGGATGAGTCGGGGTAGAGGGCCAGGTGGAAGGCAGGTGGCTGACGTGCAGTCAGAGCCAGGTCGTGGCTGCTTTCTGTTTGAGATGGAAAGTGCAACAAGGTCTGACTCATGTGTCAGCAGGGTTACAGGGCAGAGCAAGGTGGGAGCTGGGACACCTGTTAGGGGCTCCTCCGTGCTTTGCTTGCTTCCCAGGGTTCCCTGGACACTACCCGTCTCCCCCACAGCCCTCCCCAGATAAGCGGCGGGGCGGGGCCTTTCTGCTGAGTCAATTCTGAAGGGGAGGGGGTGGCAGTGGAGGGCTGAGTGAGCAGACCCTGGACAGTGGGACCTCTGGCAGGTTCCTCCACCTCCTGACCGTGGTCCTGGGCAAGCTCCCGCCCATCCTGGGGCCCTGCTTCCCCATCTGTAAGGTGGGCCACAGCAGCACCCGCCACCCACTGGCTGCTTAGAGGCTTGAGGGACAGCGGCTCTGTGTACGGAACGCAGCGAGCCTCCAGCAAGGGCTGCCTCTTACGGTCCCTAGGGGCTTCCCTGCTGGCTCAGAGGGTTAAGAGTCCACCTGCAATGCAGGAGACCAGGGTTTGATCCCTGGGTTGGGAAGATCCCCTGGAGGAGGGCAAGGCAGCCCACTCCAGGATTCTTCCCCAGAGAATCCCATGGACAGAGGAGCCTGGTGGGCTGCAGTCCGTGGGGTTGTGAAGAGTCGGACAGGACTGAGCGACTGGGCACAGCACAGCCAATCACTAGAGGAAAAGAGACAGGGTAAGAAAAACAGTTTGCTTTTTTTTTTTTTTTTTAAAAAAGGAGATAGTTCATTGTCAAGAGTGCTGTCTCTGGCCGCCCGTGGAGGAGGCGTAGCACACCGTGCTTTCACAGGCCCGGGGCTTGTCACCCAGCTCCTCGGAGAAGCCCTGGTTTTTAGGGTCCCAGCCCCTGAGAGCGTAGGGCAAGCATGGCAGAAACGGGAAACAACAGACCAACCGTCTGAGCCTCATTATTCCAGAAAACGCGTCGCTCAGCACTGACAGCTCTAACCGACTGACCTCATTTTGCCAAGTTGGCAAAACCAACATGCCTGTCAAAGCAGACTTTGCCTCCTGCTTCCACAAACGTCCACTGAGCGCCCGCCCTCGCCAGCATGCCAGGGCTCCGTGGAAGCCCCAGGAAGCCTGTGTTTCCACCAGGGCAGCAGGGGGAAGGGAGCGTTCCTCATGAGCCCAGGGGCCCTGGGGAGGAAGGGACCGCCTGGCTGCAGAGGGGCTAAAGGGAAGGCAGGCGGGTGCCTGCTGCGAGAGACCTGCCATGGCCACTTCTGAGACGTCCACACGTGGGAGCTGCTCTGGGGAACAGCCAGACGGAAGGAAAGTTGCTGCGCGCACACCCTTGCCCCGGGCCCCTGACCGTGTCTTCAGTCGCCGGGACAGAGGAACACTCAGAAAGTGCCGTCCATGGTGAGATCACCGTCTGGGCTGGCTTCATGGCACTTGGGACAGGGAGGAAGCTGGCAGGGAGTAGAAGCCTGCCGACGCTGGCTGGGGCCTTCATTCCCCGTCCTCTCTGCGTGCACACACAGTTTCCACAATAAACAGCAGAAAGAAACGGGGGCCGAAAACATAGCCTGAGCCCCAGCGCCGCCCTCTACCAGCACCGCCTGCATGGTCAATGCCTCCTGCGCTCACCAGCCCTGGTCTGAGGGGGACGTACCCTTCTCTGTGGAAAGCAGAGACCAGAAATCAGGGCAGGCTCAGTCACTGAAGACCAGCTGAAATGGAAAATGAGACACCTGCTGACGGGGATGCCTTGCTGTGTGTCCACAAACTGAGCCCCCAGCCCCAGAGGCAGGATGCCGCTGGCCCCCAGGGACCCCTGGTGGTCCCCATCCCCACCCCTGCTCCCCACTTCCACCCCAGGTCCCCCACGAGCCTGAGTTCTCACAGCCTGGTTCATTCCCCCTGTTTCTGAACTTTACGTAACAGGGACCTCACAGCCTGTACTTTGTTTCTGCAAGCCCTCGTATTTTACAACTCCAAATATTATAACCCGCTTGCTACTTCCTGGCAGGAGCCAATTCCCCGAGGCCAGGCTGCTGTAATCTGGAGAAAATGTTTGTCCTGCTGAATAAACACTGGCACTCTCCATGGAAACCGCTGGTAACTGAGGAAAATGTGACTGCAGCCATCCAAATATGGAAGAGAAGGTGGCTGGGGAGAGGCGTGTTCCTCTCCCTAAGACCCCTCAGGCACTCTTAGCTCCACCACCTTTAAGAAGCACAGGATTTAAAACAACAACGCAAAAGCCTCTTGCTTTTCCTTAAGGCTGGCTTCAGCATCTAGGGGCCTGGGACCAGCCCAGCTGTTCCGAGTCTTCTCACGAAGCGGGTAAGGACTCTCAAGGCCTTCAGGAGCTGGGGAGGGTCCAGCACTCAGCCCGGAGGCCCCTCCATCTTCGGAACTGCCCGCCTCTGATAACACAGTAGCCTTGGCCCTGTCAGTGACCTGCACTGCTCGCCTGCTCACTGACTGCTTCTGATCCGCTCTAGGCTTGGAACTACAGTAACCAGCTTGTTGCAGAGGTGCCTATGGAGAGCTCAGAGGTCGGGGCCGGGTCCCCTCTGGGGTTCTCCGCAGTTGGCAGGCGGCCCGCCTTCGCAGGGCGCAGAGCGTCTGCACAGCTGTCTAGTTAGTTTTGCCGAATTCGGTAGTTCTCAGTGGCACGCTTTCTCTGGACAGGACGCTAAGTGGTCCCGCCAGCAACTCAGGGACCTGCCAGAGCCTGTGATTTGTTGAGGCCCCGTGAGGTTATTACATCATCATTGAAAAACAGAGGCGTGCCCACCAGCTATTTTTCTGAAGGTTCAGTGTGGGTGAGAAATAGTACAAATGAGAGGAACTTTCCCTGCTTCCTTCTAAGCCTCACAGACTAACACCGTGTGCCCTCAAGTCAGGAGCTTCAGTCTCTTGTGTCTCCTGTGGGAATCGTCTGCAGAGGGACAGAATCCGAAAGGCTAGGGATGAGCGACTGACGTATATATGCCACTACGTACAGTTGTCTCTAGATCACCAAAGAGAACCTACTGTACAACAGAGGGAAAGCCACTAAAATGTTCTGTGGTGGCTGAGAGGGGACGGAGGTCTCAGAAAGAGGGGCTATGTGTATACGTAGAGTCAGACATGACTCAGGGAGCACACGACAGCAGCTGATCCACTCTGCTGTAGGGCAGAAACGAACACACTGCCAAGCAACCATACTCCAATAAGAACAGAAAAAAACACAAAAAGCTAGAGATGGAAACAGACCTGAGATCACCTACCCTGAGCCCGGCCTCACAGACGAGCCCTGGAGGCGGGAGTGCGGGGGGCACTGGGCCACCGAGCAGCAGCCCAGGGCTGGGCAGGCGACAGGCCCCCGCTCCCGCCAGCGCCCAGCCCCCACTGCAAGCCCAGGCTGCGTCCGTTCTGAGCCAGTGAATCACAGCGAGACGACAGCGACAGATAACTGCCAGCACCCACGGCGCCATCCCTGCTGGCATATCACGTTGCTTCCACTGAAGAAACAGGAGTCCCTTTCCTCATTTTACTCAGATGCTTTACAAGAAGTGATTGTCTGTCGTTTAGTCGCTGAGTCGTGGTGGACTCTTTTGCGACCTGATGGACTATAGCCTTCCAGGCTCCTTTGTCCGTGGGAATTCCCAGGCAAGAAAACGAGGGGTTGCTTTTTTGTTCTCCAGGGATATTCCCAACCCAGTAATCACGTTTTTAAGGAAAAAAAATCACTTTCTTCGTGACAAAAAGTGATTAGCCTTGAATTTAAAACTCAGTTTCGAAGGAAAGCCTTCAGGTAGAGCTCTGCTCCCTCCTTAGCCACACCAGCCCAGGACCACAAACTCCGGCTGTGGGAGGGGCTGGGCGACTCCCGTTTGCAGCAAGACAGGAGGTCAGTGGCCCTGCNATTAGCCTTGAATTTAAAACTCAGTTTCGAAGGAAAGCCTTCAGGTAGAGCTCTGCTCCCTCCTTAGCCACACCAGCCCAGGACCACAAACTCCGGCTGTGGGAGGGGCTGGGCGACTCCCGTTTGCAGCAAGACAGGAGGTCAGTGGCCCTGCTGTATTGGATGTGGTCAATGAAAGGTATGCGTGGAGGGGCTTCTGCCATGGAGCTGGGCTTCTTAATGTCTGGGGGACCTGAGGGCCCTCGCCCTCCAAATTCCAGCTCACTCAAGATTCAGCAACACCCCATCCCAGGCCTTCGAAGAACTTCTGAAGTTCATCCTGACCTGGATGAAGACCCTCAGGATGATGGAAAGGCCCTGCAGGCACCCAGAGCCTGGGCTTGGCCCTGCCACGCTTTGTGCCCAGCAGACAGCTGGGCCTCAGTTTCCTCATCTGTCAAGCTAAGGGGTTATCCTGGATGATTTCCAGGGTACCCTCTGGCTCTGTTTTTCCATGAGTATGAATCAGCTTTCCCAACTGGTTTCTCTGTAGCTTACAGAAGCCCGGGCAACCGAGTTGTCATCCCTTACCCTGGCCTTCCTGGAGGGGTAAGCAGGCCACTCCCCCCACACCCTCACCTCCGCCCACATACACTGGTTTCTGTCCAGGACTTGGCAGCCAAAGTCCAGCACAGAAGGATAATGTGATGGCTCTTCACAAACCAGGACCCTCCCCCTTCTTCTACCAGACCTAGGAGAGGGAATAAACACACAGGGTCCAGGGTGGGCAAAGGGGAGGAGCGTCTGTGCTCAGGTCCAGCATCTGTCTTGTCCTTCTGCTCACCCACTCGAGGGGACCCATGGGCTGTCCAGCTAGGGCTCCTAGACCAGTGCCCACCAGTGGCCTTTCCCGATCTGGAGACTTGGCTCTGTGTCTTCAAGAGCAGGAAGCCAGCTCCCCAAGGGGCCCTCCATCTTCCAGAGGCTGTGGCACTGACCCTTGGTCGCCTTGGCCTTCCTCAGCCTCCCCGCCTTGGGGGATGGGGGAAAGAGGGGGAGAAGAGGAAGGGTTCCTAAAAGAAAATCTCTAAGGACAGCTCGCTGTACAGCCCCTCAGTAGCTCTGTGACCTCAGACATGGGCTTGACCTCTCTGGATCTCAGTTTCTTGATCTGCAAAATGGGAATAACGCTCCCACCCCACCCCCCACCCCCAGGCCGGTTTCAGGACGAGTGAAATAGCCCGGCAGACCCTCCGATTGCATCTCTGTGGACTAGAGAATCCTCTGCCGTCGCCCGGAGCCGGCCCGCGGAGACCCCAGGCCACCACCCGCCCCCCGAGGCAGGGGCCAGGGCTGTCCCGCCGGTGATTACATAACCAGAGAGCCAGGCGGCCAGACGCCGGTCTGCGCCCAGGCCGGCCCGCCACGCCCGCCGCGCCGCGCGCACTCACCGGAGCCGCGTCCTAACCAGTCCGCTGGACGATCCGTGCGCGGTCCTCCGACCCCGCCGCCGCCGCCGCCGCCGCCGCCGAAAGCAGCGCGTATCCCGCAGGGCCGTTCGCTGCCGCCGCCGCCGCCGCGGACTCGCCGCTGTCACATAGTGGAAA